>CM017916.1:913107-918107 GCA_008369825.1 Triplophysa tibetana | reverse complement strand
ATAATGCCATGTATAATTCTCCACTGCAAATCCCCACATCTTTTTGTTAATGGTGGCTTATATAGTGCCCTCCACTCAGGTTTTACATTCTTTTGCATCTCGAAAAAAGAGCGCCAAGGAGTATCAATTCTTCCATGCAAACCTTTTTTGTTAAATGCTTTTACACAAGCTTTATATAGCTGTTTCCCCTTAACATCATACAAATTCATATTAGACACATGATCAGTTTCCAAAAAAAGGCCAGAAAAACCTTCTAGATTCGGAGATAAGAACAGAATTGGAAATTGATCCTTATCATTAGGCAAACATTTTTCAGTAAAAAAATCTTCAAGCATGCTCCTTTCTTTTTCAGAAAAAAAGGACTGCAACTTCTCAAGAACTTTTGTAACAATTCGTATTGATCTTAACCCCAAGGAACAGACAAATTTACCACATCTTTAAAACCTGGGCCAGTTAAATGTATTAAGGTTCTTAATGTTGAGACCTTAGACCTACCAAAAACATCATTTAAAGTCCCACATGTATCTAAAATGTCCATGCGAGCACCATAAACCAGAGGCTCTTCTAAAAGCCAAAAGAGTGAGTCTGTTGCTTCCGTTCTCCTCACTTTGAAAAGATCCCACACTTTAAAAAGATTTCTATAAAAAATCGGAAGTCCTGATGTGTTGACTCTCTTAGGATCCAATAAAAACAGTTGCTTGTCCAAACAGAGTTCATCAACAGATTTAAAAATACCACATGCTACAGATTTCCAAGTCAAATTTTCTGAACAGGTGAGGAAACGTTGTATGAATTGTAATCGGAAGGCTGCAATTCTACTTTGTAGATGCATTAGTCCTTGGCCTCCTTCCTCTTTTGGTAAGTACAAAACACTGTGTGGTACCCAGTGTAATCTGTCCCAAAAGAAGTCCAACAACACTGACTGAATTTTTCCAAGTAACTGGAATGATGGATCAACACAAGCCACACGGTGCCACAAAGAGGAAGCCACCAAATTATTAATAATTAAAGTCCGCCCTCTGTATGATAAAGATGGTACAAGCCATTTCCATTTTTCTAATCGACTCTTTATCTTTTCGATGGTACCTTCCCAATTTTTCTGAACAAATGTGTCATTTCCTAAATATACTCCCAAATATTTAATACCTTCTTTTGTCCAAGATAACCCATTAGGGAGAGTTATAACTTTATTTTTCCATTCACCCAACATAACTGCTTCACTCTTATTCCAATTAATTCTGGCTGAAGAAATTGTGTTAAAATCATCTAAAACCTTTAATAATACATCTACATCGTTCTGCTGATTAACTATTAAAACAATGTCATCAGCATAAGCAGACAAGCAGAGAGAAGTTTTACAAATTTGCAATGACACCCCTTCCAGAACTCTCCTAAAAGTATTCAAAAGGGTTTCTATTGCAAGTGTGTACAAAATCCCTGACAAAGAACACCCTTGTCTAACACCACGACAAACTTTAAAAGGAGCACATAAGCCACCATTAAACTTCAGTACACTTTCAATATCACAATATAAAACTTTAATATATGATAAGAACTCAGAACTAATATTAAAGGCCTTAAACGTCTTCCACAAATAATTATGTTCTACACGATCAAAAGCCTTTTCTTGATCTAGAGAAATCAAACCCATATCAATTCCAAACATACTAGATACGTCAAATAAGTCTCTAATTAAATAAATGTTGTCAAAAATTGACCTACCAGGCACGCAGTAGGACTGGTCAGGGTGGATGATCTCATCTAAAACCTTCCCCAAACGAGTAGCCAATACCTTAGAAAGCATTTTATAATCGCAACATAATAAGGACACAGGTCTCCAGTTCTTAATATCGCTCAAATTGCCCTTCTTGGGCAGAAGTGTAAGGACCGCTCTTCTACAGCTCAATGGCAGAAGACCTTCAGCCAAGCTGTTCTTCAGAACCGCTAATAGATCCTCTCCTATAATGGGCCAAAAGGCCTTGTAAAATTCAACTGGGATTCCATCCAACCCAGGAACTTTGCCATTTTTCATTTCTTGAAGAGCTTTGTACAGTTCGTCCAGGCTAATAGCCTTTTTGAGCTTAACGTTTACTTCTTCTGAGACCTTAGGTAGATTTCCAAAAAACAAATTTTCATTAGTTTCATGTTCGTTGTATTCAGACTCATAGAGCTTTTCATAAAAACAAACTGCTCGTTCTCTTATTTCTTTCGAGTCAGACAACAAAGATCCTGTTTCAGAGATTAAAGAATGAATAAATCTTTTCTGGCCATTCTTTTTCTCCAAACTGAAAAAAATTTAGATGGTACATCCATCTGTTGTAAACTCTTAAAACGAGACCTAACCAGCGCACCTTGTGCCTTCATTTCTTGTAGGTCCGACAACGCAGTTTTCTTAAAGTACAAGGAATCGATATAGGTTTGATTTCTACTTGATTGTGCCATTTCTTGAAGTTTTAAAATTTCAGTTTCTAAACTATTTATGGATTTAAATGTCTCTTTTGTGATATTTTGGGTGTACTGTTGACAGAAAATCTTAATTTGAATTTTGCCAAAATCCCACCATTTCTGTAAAGAGCTAAAATTAACCTTTTCATTTTTAAAACTTTCCCAAAAAAAATTAAAAACTTCCTTAAAATGACCATCACTTAATAAACCAGTATTGAAATGCCAGTACGCACTTCTTGGTGATATCGAGTTCAAAAAAACTTTACATATGACTAGGCTATGGTCTGAAAAACCAACTGGATTTATTACACAACTCTTGAAAATACTACAATGATGTCTGAAACTATAAATTCTGTCTAATCTGGCTAAAGATAATAAA
Source organism: Triplophysa tibetana (assembly GCA_008369825.1). NCBI lineage: Eukaryota > Metazoa > Chordata > Actinopteri > Cypriniformes > Nemacheilidae > Triplophysa > Triplophysa tibetana. The sequence goes on along the minus strand of CM017916.1, from coordinate 915,283 downwards.
TTGTCATGAGCGTGAGACCATGTATATTGCCTCATATTCCCATTTAAAAGTCTCCACACATCACATAATTCATTAGCTTCAATTGTTTGAATGAGCAATTTACGAGAGGGCATATGTGGCTCTACATGATTACGATCCACGTTCTTCTCAACACAATTAAAATCCCCTCCCAGAAATAAATATTCATCACTTTTACACTCTTGTAAAGTTGTACACAAAATATCAAAGAAATCAATTCTTTCAATTGGCAAATTTGGGGCATACAAACAAATAAAAACAAAAACGTGTTTCTCAAAAAGAGCCTTAATTTTTAAAAGCCTTCCTTTGACAATTTCCTCCACTTTCACAGAACAAGGTGTAAAACTCTTAGCAAATAACATGGCTACTCCTCCACTACAAGAGGTCTTGTGACTTAAAAAACTTAGACCATTCCATTCTTTTGCCCATTCAGTAACAATTTTCTCATCACTATGCGTTTCTTGTAAGAAAAGAACATCTAGCTGTTTTTGTTTCACCATTTCATATATTTCCATTCTCTTTACACAATTTCTAGCACCGTTCACATTTAATGATGCAATACGGATCTCCCCCATGTGTAAATATGAAATTAAAAACAAAGCGAAAAAAACGGCTACATAGCTAATACAGGTTAAAAAAAAACGTGATTTAAACATCATTATTACTCTTTAGGATTTTCGTAACAAATTTCCTCAGTCGATACACTTCTATCTCCGAAAAACAACCCTCAGTCAAAAACTTCTTAGTTTTATCGACAAAAAGTTCCAGGTCTGGAAAGTAGTCAACCACCTCAACTCCTCTCCGATTTTTTGTTAATTTCAGAAACTTTTTAATCTCACTTACACTGTACTCAATGCATACCCATTCACTTTGGGAACCTTCCGAAGTATTAGAGTCAGAAAAATCACTTTCACTTTCAAAATCATTTATTTTTTCAATTTCTTTTCTTGCTTGTTTATAAGTTTCTTTTTTCCCCCATTCTTTCTCCTCTTTAGGGGAGTTTTAAAAACAATTTGGTCCACATCCATCTCACACAAATTAGTATTTTCTCCTAGAGATTCTTTGTCAGACAAACAAATTGTTGAATTGGCTTGGGTGTCATTCAACGACTCTTTAACAACAGTGGAATCCAAACTAACATTTGATCTTATTTGATCACTGTCAGGTATATCAACATCATCGATTATACTCTCTACAATAGTTGGAGCTTCCTCCACTGTCGGGACCCAGGGCACTTTTCTCATTGTGTGCTCGACAAACTGTTCTGCACTTGTAGGCAGAGACTCCGCTGCACGATCCATTTGATCTTTATCCTGTGTCACATTCTCATCTACTGCAACCTGTTTCGTGCTTGTGTTCTCAGGGCACGCACGAATCAAATGCCCGATTCTACCACAGCCAAAACATTTCATTATATCAGTAGATGCGTAGACAGTATAATCAAAATCTTGAATTCTAAGTTTCAAATTTAAATTAAGCTCTGTTTTGTTGTCATTCAGAATCATGTAGGTGAACCTCCTAAAAGACACCACATGCTTTATTAGATCTGATTTACTTCCAATCGCGATCTTTCTAACCGGAGCGACAACTCTTCCGAACCGTGAGAGTTCTTTAACCAAAACATCGTCTTTAACGAAAGGTGGAACGTTTGATAAAATAACTTTCTTTGTCGGTGTGGACAAAGGAAGCACTGGTGTAAATACACCACGAATCACTATTCCTCTTTCAACTACCTTGTCTGCATTATCGACAGTGTTTAAAAAACAAACTACTGCGTTACTCATTCTTGACGCTGCTAAAACACTTTTGTGTCCAGCAACTTCACCAATGGCCAAAACACAATCTTCTACCCTCGCCACGGATTCCACCTTAACTCCGTGCCGTCGCGTTAAAGCGCCGAGAGCGTCAGCGCCCTGGGCAGCCATGCCCCAAGCACCGCTACGACGCCCCGGAAAAAAACAAACAAACCCCAACCAACAAACAAAAAAAGGAAAAAAAAAAAACACACTACACTGATACCCAATAAACTAAACGAAAAAAACACCACACGATAGATAGGAGGAAAAAAAAAAAGCCACAACACGCATAAGCGCTCAAACTCACCAGACGCTCTCTACCCTCGCTCAACAGACGCCAACGCATGCGCAGAGAGAGAGAG
>CM017916.1:905473-913007 GCA_008369825.1 Triplophysa tibetana | reverse complement strand
GAGAGAGAGAGAGAGAGAGAGAGAGAGAGAGAGAGAGAGTGAGGGAGAGAGAGAGAGAGAGAGGGAGAGTGAGAGAGAGAGAGAGAGAGAGGGAGAGTGAGAGAGACGTTAAACAAAATGAATCTCATTTTACGACAAATACCATTGGGCCACAAATGAAGCCTGGTTTTACAGGACTACAGTAAGTACAGTAAGATTTCAAGACTCATCTAAACACAAGTGTTGTGACATGTTGGGTCATTTTATTTCATTTGATATTTCAATACATCTTTGAATACATTAAACCTCAAATCTTGGCATAGCTGGTGCAGTACACTGTCAGTGTGTTCTTCATGTGGTCTGTGAGTGCACACTGCCCTCTGCTGAGCGATGACATCATCACACACGTCTAGAGCAGATCTCTGGAATAAACTGATGTGATAATGAAGACCATGTGACAGAAACCTCACACTTTCATACTCTACAGTAGTGAAATAATCAGTATATGAAACTGGATTGGTTCAACCATTAAGCCCCATGACTGTAAAGCTCACTTTTATAAAGGCTTTTATACAAACATATTTAAAAAGATATTCTTCTCGTGTGTTTGTAAATATGTATGTGTCTCTCTCTTCAGTGGAACACAACAGAAGATAGTTTGAGAAATGTCTCGGGAGTTCTAGTTCATACAATGAAAGTCAATGGAGTTCAGTGTTGTTTGACTATCAACATTCTTCAAAATATCTTCCGTTGTGTTCTGAAGAAGAAAGAAACTCACACAGGTTATACATGAGAGTGAATGATAAATGTTTTGTGATGTGTGAGTTCAGTGTGTGTAGAGGTGTAGTTGAGTATGATAACAGCAGAGGGCGCTGTGCACTGCTCTTTAATGACTGAGAGGATTGAGAATGAGTTCAGAACTTGTGAGTCACTGACTGATCACATCATGTTCTTCACCTGAGATCTCTCTGCAGTTTAAGAACACTAGAATACATCATGATGACACTGTGGGATTGTGAATAGTTCTGGTTGTGTGTCATTAGGCTATAGTTTTAGATTAAATCATGATTAAATTATTTGGGGTTTAATTGATTTGCTGGTTTTGGTCTGTGTTGATGTGTATTGATCCGGTCCACAGGAGGCACAGTTGAATAATTCAGATGTGATGTTTGTTCTGAAGTGCGCTCACTATTTCTGCCATGTGTACTGTAGTATGTATACTGTGTTTTTTGCATATACATTTAGTAAAAGTTTAGAATAAGGATTTTTTTCATTTAAATACTTTCTCTAAAAGATGTCAATGCAATTGTATTGTTCTTTTATTGTGTGACTTTTTTATTGAATGAAATGAACAGATAATACACGAATGACAAATAACTATAATAAAAAACATGATCAATTAATGAATGTATTATGTGACGTATCATCATGTTTATTACTATTATAGTATTGTGCATTAGTGTCAGATTAAAGCGTCTTGTTTCATTTTGTGTGTTTCATGTCTTTATTTTCCCAGACCGCTTTACTGTGTACAGTCCCAAGAAACTGAGGCAAGCCTGGAATAAGTAAGTGTTATCAAATGTTTGTGTGTTGTTGATTTTTGAGTATTTCTCTGCTTATTTATGCCTGTGAGCTGTGAAAGAGAAACATCTGAGAAATAAAAAGCATGACATTAATAGTTGTGTTAAATCATTTGAGGCAGTAAAAGCGTGTCACTCAAGTCCCGTTTGAATGGTTTGGTTTTGTGAGTTTGTGCACGTACAAAATGTGTTTTGTGTTGTAAAGAAGAAATGAAGTTTAGTTTTATTTTTAGGGAGAGATGACACAGAGTTATTTTATAGTTGTGGTGAAGCAGAATGTGATGTTTCTTAAAGCCGCTGGCTGTGTGCTTCACCAGAACAAATGCTTGTTAAATTCAGTTGTGAATACTTCATGTGTGTTTAACTTTATTCAACTTTAACCTGCTCAACGTGTCTTAATAAACCCTGTAGCGCTTCTGATCTGTCAGTCAAATACATTTGAATTCTCAAGTCCACACGCACACATGATTGTTGGCTGTTTAAGGGACTGCAGGGCTTCATTTCAGTGTTTTTTCACACTGTGAGCATCGCAAAGCCCTTTACATAAATGATGGAAAAATAGAATATAGGTAACCAAACTTCAAAATAGAATAGAATACAAACAAAATAATACAAGAGATTATATGAAACGCATAACATACATATAATCATACACAACAACTGTAAATAAAGACAACATACATTTGTCACTTAAAAGCAACCCTAAAAGAGTACGTTTTGAGAGAAGTTTTAAAAATTTGTAGAGATTCTGCGTTTCTAATCTCAGAGGTCAGGGAATTCCATCTTTTTGGGGCCAGTGAGGAAAAATCCCTGTCGCCTATAGTACTTAATCCAGTTGCCAGAACAGTAAAAGACCAGCTGCGGTATAATGGAGGTTTGGTGCTGGGGTGTAGGGTACTAAGAGCTCTGACAGATATTGAGGAGCTAAATCATTTAAGGCTTATAAGTCAGCAGGAGAATTTTGAAATCAATTCTAAACTTGACAGGAAGCCCGTGCAAGGTTTCTATAATAGGTGTAATGTGAACTCTTGCACTGGATCTAGTCAAGATATGAGCAGCAGAATTCTGTACCAACTTTTCTTTACTGAGGGGGCCTTTTAAAGCTCCAGACAACAATGCATTGCAATAGTCAATTCGGGGAAAATCAAAAGTGTTGATTAACTTTTCAGCAACAGAAAATGTTAACATGGGACGAAGGAAAAAAAGATACTTTAACTGTGTTACGAACATGAAGATCAAATGTTATTAAGTTTGAAAATGTATAATTGAGCAATCCACATTGAGGGTTAAAGGCTTTGCTTTACGATCCTGGTGAGGTGAACCAATGAGCACCACTTCAGTCTTATCACTATTTAGACAGAGAAAATTCATCCAGAGATACAATGTAAAAGAAAAGAAACAGCCGCTTTAATATCAGTTTCTGTATGTACAGTATATCTGGGTGTCATCTGCAAAAAAAAAAAAATTAAGACCAAGAGACCTCAGAAGTTGGCCAAGAGGGAAATGTACGGACTAAAAAGTGAAGGGCCCAAAACTGAACCCTGGGGAACACCCCATTGCACCACAGTAACCTTTAGTGAGATTCATTCTGAACGCTGACAAACATTCACTCTACTTTACTGGTTAAAAGTTTCCAGTCACCTCTCAGATATGTTTCTTATAATCTTGAAAATATTTTCATCTGATGGTGTATGATTTACAACGTCAGAAGAGAATTTTGTGGATAAAACTATAATCTGTTTCTTTTATTAGTTTTTTGAAAGGATGAATTTGATTGAATGATAAAGGAAAAACTATTTGGAATATACTGTATATGAAGTCCTTCAGTAGTGTTACAAATCAAAACTCATTCTGCACTTTCTCCACTGAACAAAGATGTTTCCAAGCCAAACATTAGCAGGAGTGAGAGACAGATTGACCTGAAACTGTGTGTGCTTCTGGTGTTTTTGGCACTATAATAACTGTGTTTGTTTGTGTCTGTCTGTCAGGTTGGGTCACGTAGATCATGCAGAAGAGTTGGCCTCTGGATTTCTCCAGTGCTTCCCAAAGAAGCGTCTCTCAGCCCAGACGGCTCTCCATCACGAATACTTCAGTCATCTTCCTCCACGACTCTGGGAGCTTCCTGACAGTCAGTATACTCCATACTTACATACTACACCCTCATACTGTATACTGTGCAGTGTGCTCAACACCCTTCTGATCTGCAACATCTGTCAAACACTCTATCCCACAATGCACTGCACCTGTGAACAGAAACTCTGTGACATTGAACATATTGATATTTCAAAGCTTCATATGACTGTTTATATGTATAACATAGTACAAAAAGTTCTTCAAACTTTGAAGTTACAATATTTAGGACAATTAAGGACAATTAACAGATTAACTGTGTTAAACCAATAACTTTTGTTTCTAATCAGAACGTTTAATCAACTGCAAACAAAATGATCATATTACCACTAAAGCCAGCGGAAGGAATTAAATCTGAATCTGAATGTGTTTTTCCGCCCATCATGGCTGGTAATTCAGGTCAGATGAGCTGGTTTTGAGTTTTAAAGACGCTGGAGGCCTTTAGTGTGATGTGATTGGTACCCATAATCCGTGCGAGACCCCCGCAGAGGACGCTGACAGGCGGCAGGACAACATAATCTTCTGGAACACACAAAACCCGAGACCTCCATCAGAACACCAGAAATTTGAAACTGGTGTCCTCATTTACCCGTGCGTCTCACAGAAAAACTGATACTCAAGTTAAAGCCAAAGAAAACGTCTGGCGTGCGATTTAAATATGAGAATGAGTTTTTTAATTGAACAGATTAGACGTGAGGCTGAATTAATCCCTTTATCAGCTCACAGCAGGTCGTGCGCTGTAGGGGGGAGGAGAGGGGCGGAGTTCTGTGGTGGGGGCGGGGCTTTGATGCTGCTTTTGAAGACACATCACATGAATTCTGTTGTTTCATGTGAGGTTTGTAATTAAAATGTCTTTGTTTGGTGCAGCGGGATTTTACAAACGAAGAAGACGTGTTTGTTTTTCTTTCCTTCGACACTATGACTGTCACTCAAAGGGATTTAAACAAACACAACATTGAAAATGAACATCATTTGTGCTACACGTGGCAGGGTTGCTTTAAACCAGTGATGCCTTTATGTTCAATTGTACATTTATTTCATTTGGTTTCCACTTACTGATAAAACTTCCAGTATATTTTATATTGTAAGGAGCTTTGGATAGCAGCATCGGCCGGTTTTAAATGTTTTACAGAAGTAGTTTTCTCTTCTGTATCGTGACGTATATCGTGACGAGTGAAACAACCTCTGAAATGAGAACAAATGTAGGCTGGACTTCATTTTGTTCATCCAATACTGATCGGATCGTTAAAAGTTGGGTGTCGCCAACAAAATGGAGTCAGATTTGTAGTTCAGTTTGCAATCTGTCAGTCGTGACCAGAAAAAGTGAAGAGAGTTCGTTTCCAGGGGGCACATTTTTATATTAAAGATTACAAATGCAATTTAATTTGTAAAAAATAATGATGTGCATGAATAAATAATTTATAATGACTATCGCTACACTGTAAATCAATTTGAGTCAACAGTTTTATACCGACTTTAATTTGTTTTCATATTTATTTGTCTGCAGTGTCTTCGATCTTCACCGTCCCGACCGTGAAGTTACAGCCGGAATCTGCCGACAGCATTCAGCTGTGCAGCAAGAGCAACAGTCACGGGAAAAGCTCGTCTTCCGGCAAACACTGACCTGTAACAGACACACACCTGACACGTCCAGGTACGAGCCACTGAAGCCAAACATGCGTCTCATTGGTGAAGAATGTCTGAAGAACACTGTGACGTGTTGTGTGGATGTGGACATTACAGCTCATCTTCATCACAGACACACAAACAGATGGAGGCTTTATTTGAGTTTGAATGAAGCTCAGACAGACAGTTAGACTGCAGCGTCTGCATTACACACAGACATCACAAACACACACAACACAACATACAGAAACTCCCACCTGACACACAGTGACTCCAGCTTCAGCTTATATTCACACTGATTTTGATGTTAATACTACATGACGCGAAATCATGATTTGAGCATCAAACTCTTTTAGATCGTCATGGTTACAGTGGCTGTCTGATGAAATAATGAATTAATGGACTGATGGAAGAATTTTTCCCATTTATGTTTGAAGAAGACAGTGAGAGCAAATGAGTCACATTCTGTCTGAATAATGCTGAAGAGCTAAACTGAAATAAAACATCACACAGAACTTTATCATAACAGCACATCACTAACAGTCGTGTGTTTATTGTGTTTGTGGGAAATGTGCCTGTAGGAATGTGTGAGTTTGTGTTTATTTATATGTGTCTATTTTTGAGTAAGTTTGTTTGAGAGTGTTTGTGTGTGTGTGTTTCTTTCTCTCCTCTGACATGAGATATCAATCTGAAGGCTCCATCATTACCAACAGCAGGTGCTTGTAAACGTCTGTACACGAGATGTTTGTGTGTGTCGTCTCACTGAGAGATGTGTGTGTGTGTGTGTGGATTAGAGGAGCGTCGTCTGAGTCTGTCAGCTCGAGAACAGGGAACACAAAGCACTTGATTTCAATATGAATGTTGTGGTGCAGGAGACGACAAGATTCACACAGCGGGAAACTTCCCATCTGAACAGCACGAGTCTCACACAACACACATCTCCACAGCAACACTTCACACACACATTAACACACTCACACACACACACACACACACACACGAACTCACACACACACACACACACACACATCTCGACAGCAACACTTCACACACACATTAACACACTCACACACACACACACACACGAACTCACACACACACACATTAACACACTCACACACACACACACACACATTAACACACTCACACATTAACACACACACAAACTCACACACACACACACACACATTAACACACTCAAACAGACTCACAAACACACACACACACACACACACACACACAAACACACTCACACAAACTCACGCAGACACACACTCACACACACACTCACACAAACTCAAACACATTAACACACTCAAACAGACTCACAAACACACACACACACACACACACACACTTTAACACACTCACACAAACTCGCGCGCACACACACACACACATTAGCACACTCAAACAAACACACACACACACACATTAACACACTCACACAAACTCACGCAAGCACACACACATTAACACACTCAAACAAACTCACACACGCATACAATAACACTCTTAAATAAACTCACACACAAACACATGTTGGGTTGCTTTAAGGGGACGTTCCATAAACACAATGTTTTTTATACTTTACAAACTGTATACCAGGTACACACACACACATCCTGACAGACAAAGCACAGCACATGTATTCACTCAACTGATTCTAAAGAAGCATCACATTGATTTTGTTCAACAAGCATTTTTACAAAACAGGAAAGAGTGATGTTTCATCATCTATACAGTTTATATACATCATTTATGAATATATTTAGAAACATTTTGAACTGCTGGGTTTTTTTCATACACATTTTAGTGACACACATAAATCATTTGTTCTGATTGGAGGATTGTGACATGAAACTAAGAACAAGCTGAAACAGCTTCACCAGTGAAACAACACAATCTTATAAATATTCAGTAGTTTGTGCTCAGGCCGTATTGTTATTTGTTTTCTCCTTTAAGAGAAATGTCAGGATCTGATGCAGTGGCATTCATAAATTTTTAAATGTGACGGAGGTGTCCACAGAAGGGACTGAAAGTTGTGTGGTGTTGTATAATTCATGAGAGGTGTTGTTTCAGACGGACAGCTCTCGGGCTTTCAGAGGAAATCTCCAGCAGGTCTTTGTGTCTCAGCGCTGATCCTTTGAGAGACGCTATTGAGTGAAGATGAAGCGTCGCTCCATCACACACACAAAAGACACGCCTCTCTTACAAAC
>CM017916.1:862973-902973 GCA_008369825.1 Triplophysa tibetana | reverse complement strand
GCAGATGGTGAATCTTTGATCTGTAACCACACTGAAGCAGCTTTAAACACAAGTGTGTGATTATTCTCACCAGCAGACCAGTGTCCCGAATAATCTCTCCTCATTCCTGATTGGACGCCTCGAGTTTAAAGGGGTCATATGGCGCGAAGACCTATTTTTCTGTGTCTTTGGTGTGTTATAAGTTGCTCATGCATGTATTAGACACGTAACATTGCTAAACTGAAAGTGTGGGAAGAAAAGAGTCATTCTGTGTTAAAGTGAATGCTCATCCAGACCTGAAACACCTCATGTAATCACACCTCCACAAATCTACATCAGTTGGTGGAAGCATTTGACTTTGGCGCTTCAGATTCTCAGCCTGTAAGTATATTTTCACAGTAAAAGACTTTGTTTCGGACTAAGGCGAGTTGAGTTAGTTGTGTGTTTGTGATCTGCAAAGTTGATAAATCGGCGTGATCATCTTCAGTGTCCGTATCAGATTCGGGCTCGAATTGAGGAAGTCACGAAGACATTTTATCACCTGTCTGTCGTTTGTTTGTGTGTGTGTGTGTGTGCGCGTTTGTTTGTGTGTGTGTGTGCGCGTTTGTTTGTGTGTGTGTTATACTCAAACAAACCTGTGTGTGTGTGTGTGTGCGTGCGTGTGCATGTGTGTGAGTGAGTGTGTGCACGTGCGAGCATTGTGTATATGTGTCTCTTTGTGTGTGTGTTAAACTCAAACAAACATGTGTGTGTGCGTTTGTTTGTGTGTGTGTGCGTTTGTGTGTGCGTGTTTGGTTTTGTATGTGTGTGTGCGTTTGTTTGTGTGTGTGTGCGTTTGTGTGTGCGCGTTTGTTTGTGTATGTGTGTGCGCGTTTGTTTGTGTGTGTGTGCGTTTGTGTGTGCGCGTTTGTTTGTGTGTGTGTGTGTGCGCGTTTGTTTGTGTGTGTGTGTGCGCGTTTGTTTGTGTGTGTGTGTCTGTGTGTGTGCGCGTTTGTTTGTGTGTGTGTGTGCGCGTTTGTTTGTGTGTGTTATACTCAAACAAACCTGTGTGTGTGTGTGTGTGTGTGTGTGTGCGTGCGTGTGCGTGCATGTGAGTGAGTGAGTGAGTGAGTGTGTGCATGTGCATGTGCGAGCATTTTGTATATGTCTGTCTTTGTGTGTGCGTGTGTGTTATACTCAAACAAACCTGTGTGTGTGTGTGTGTGTGTATGTGTGCGTTTTTTGTGTGTGTGTGTGTGTGTGTGTGTATGTGCGTGTGTGTGCCTGTGTGTGCGCGCACTTGTGTGTGCGTGTTTGTGCAGGCAGTGTGTGTGCGTTTGTGTGTGCGTTTTTTGTGTGTGTGTGTGTGTGTCTGTGTGTGTGCGCGAGCATTGTGTTTGTGTTGTGAGTGTCATTAGTTTGTCAGAATAACATGTCAGTCATGTATGTCAGTGTGTGTACACTACATGTATGTTCTGCTCATATTCATCATTCCTGTGACACGTTTGGCTTTGTTGATTCTCATTTAGTGTTTTTGAATCATTTCTTTCCTTCCCTGCAACCAAACGTTCTCTCAGCTCTTGATTTCTGCTGTTTGTGATCAGTCGTGCTCATTTCTGTCCTCAGTCACATACAGTACATGACTGGAGAGAGTCAGAGAACACACAAGAGCTCATGACTGTATGATTACACAACATCATTTATTTCAGCTCAACAGAACACACATTTCTCTTCTCATTATAGTTTGAACTCATGTTGTGAGTTAATATATAATAAAGTGAAGGACAGAATGATGTGGATGTGTTCTGTGTGGATGAACAGCTCTCTCCAGAGTGACTTACATTGCATCATACTGTACATTCATCAGTGCAATCCTGCGATTGAACCCTTGACCTTGATGTTGCGAACGCCGTCCTGTAACCACTGAGCCTCACAGAAGTTTAAAGAGATTCATGAGCTGCAGAGATACAGTATGAAGGTCTCTCTGTGGTGGTCTCTCTCTAAAGCACGGAGTTATGAATGAGATTTTATTGTCACATGTTGATGGATGGTCAGACTCTCCTGTCAGTGACTTCATCATTCAATCTTTACATCATAAACGTGGGAATTTCCCAGTCTTTGAAGAGAACGAGAGAAAACCCTCTTGTTTGAGGATCTATAGACAGCTTTAGTTTTGCACACAAGCTGGTTCTGATGTGAAGGGTCACGGGTTTCACACTTCAGATTTAAATGATTGTGCTGTCGTCAGATCTTACTGCGGTCGTCTGCGTTTACGAGTTCATCTTGAATCCAACATTCTTATGCATTTACAATATTCACAATGCTTTCGTTCGACTACTAGATATGATGAAGGTGTGAGGATTTAAGTCTGCATCATCTTTATGGTTCTCAGGGTGTGTTTCACCAACAAGGTTTAGATTTAATCAAGGTTTATTTCATAATTCTGTTGCACCAAACTGTAAACCTTCTTTAAAGACAATCGTCTTTATATTCGATCCAGGTTTAAATTTGACAGTTTATCTTTAATTCTGTTGCTCCATTATTTGACCTATCTCTCAGATTAACTTTAAACTTGCTACTGAGGAGGTTTAACTAATAAAATGTCATGCTTCAGTGACGTTCTTATTGTAAATAGGATAAGGGTTTAAATTAATTGTCCAGACAGAGGTTTTAAATAGCAAAATGAGGTTTCTTCTACATGCACAAGCTCTTTATTTCCTTTTTACATGACCGGACAATCCATGGCAGACAAAATGAATCCCATATGAGCGTTTAAAAACAGGTTCAAGTATTAATCCACCATTTGTTGAAAATAAAACTAGGATCAACAAACCCTAGATAAGCTCTAAACTCTGTTTACATTAATCCTTGTTGGTGGAACCCTCCATTAAAGTTTATGTCTTAAAAGTTGCACTCGTGTTTACTTTCTAATCCGAAGCATTTCTAAGCGAAATTGAATTTTGAATGATCATGGGCGTGGCTTGTTTTTTCCCTGCGATCTGATTGGATCAAACAACCTTTGCATTTTCAAGTGGAATTTGCAGCAGACTGAAGCTGGGGTTATAGTCGACGCAGTCGCTAGTTCGCCTGGGTGCGCGCGCCACATATGACGTCATCGCGGATTTAGCGGAAGTTCGCTTTGTGTCCACGCGAACTCATTTCGCGTGGCGGCGTGCACAACTTTTTTTGTGACTCGAGCAAACAGTTCGCGCGGTGTCTGTTTTATATTGTATTCAGAATAAAACAATATTTATAAACATTGCTCTTTTGAACTGTTCTCCTATCTTCTCATTTTATATAACATAAATACATCCAATTTTTTGATTAGATTAGATTAGATTCAACTTTATTGTCATTACACATATACAAGTACAGTGTAACGAAATGTAGTTTAGGTCTAACCAGAAGTGCAATTAGCAAGTGCAGATATACAGTGTGAATAAATACAGAATACAATTTTAGGGAAATACTATACAAATGTTGTACGAAAAATATGACAGTCGGTATGTACTATGAACAATATATTGAAGGCTATATACTGTGAACATTAATGTACAGGTGGTTATGAACAGATAACAATATAGACAATACAATAGTGCAAGTGACTTGAGTGTGCATTAATTACAGACATTAGCTATTAAAGTTACAGTGCAGTAGATGAGTTAATGCGGTTATTAAAGATACAGTGCAGTACATGAGTTAATGCAGTTGTTGAAGTTATAGTGCAATGCATGAGTAGATGCAGATAATACAGTTACAGTGCAGTAGATGAGTTAGTGCAGTTATTGAAGTTACAGTGCAGTATATGCGTTAATGCGGTTATTAAGGTTACAGTGCAGTAGATGAGTTAATGCAGTTATTGAAGTTACAGTGCAATAGATGAGTGGATGCAGTTAGTTATGCAATAAATGCAATAGATGAGTTACAGTGCAGTAGATGAGTTGGGTTAATCTATGGCAATGTACATTTAGCAGTCCCTAACCAACAATATGTAGAAATGCGTCTGCATTATGCACAGAAATTAATGAGTGAACAAAAAGTTTGATGTAAAAATGTGTTAAGTATTAATGTATTAATGCCATTCTGAATGATCTGACGTAATTCCGGTAAAATTCCTACTTTTCTTCTACTTCCTGCGGATTTACAGGACGATTTCGTTTGTGCGCCCCCTGTCGTTTCAAAGAATATTTCAACGGCGAACGCGTCAAGTATAAACGTCTCGTCCGCTTGGGGAGTTGCGCGCGCGGTCAGCGGAGGCTCGCGAAGCGGAGCCAGGCTCGACCATAAACAGGGCTTAACAGTTAAAGGGGAGGAGTTAACGGATGCTCCGCCCAAGCCGTCTAGCATAGGTCATTTAACATGGATGGTCCCTAGAGAGCAGAAGGATTATGAGGGCACACAAATATTAAAAATAGAATGACCCACATTGATAAACTATTTACAATAAACGCTGCAATATTTCATGAAAAGATAGCAATTTTTATTTCACTGGGACTTGATTAATATTGTCTTGTGAAGCAAAAACTATGTCATGACAAAGTAGTTTACCTTCTCTTAAACTAAATGTTATATTATGTAATTCATCTGACAGGTTAAAAATTGTGTTTGATGTTGGAGGTGTCAAATTTTTTTATGATCATTAAGATGTTGTCCTGACACATAAATGTAGAAAATATGTTCAAGTATAAACATTTAAGATACTACAAAATAGCTTTAGAAAAGTTGAGTGCACAACAAGACACAGGTAGAATATGATATGACAATAATATGTCATTCTTTTACTAATTCACTTCATTCAATAAAAAAATCACAATCCCAAACTTTCCTTATTGATTCAAAAATAAGCTTGATATTCAATGTGTTTGATTTGGAGGTGAGATATGAGCTGGAAATGTTTTCTTCTGTCAGATGGCTGCATGACTAAAGCTGTGAACAGAGAGCTAAAACAACTTTCCCATAATGCATCTGTGTGGAGGTCACAGGCCAATGACTTTCTGGATTGTGCAGCTCATATTTTCAGATGGATCTGTAAATGAACATAATACAGAAAGAAGCTGATAGAATTCATCTTCACAAACAGCGGCTCATGTGTGTCCAGATGTTTGGTGTGTCTGGAAAAAGCCATGAAGGTCATTAAAATAAAAATCTTTTGCGTTTCACTGAATTGCTCATTGACTGCAGAAACACAAGAATTATTGCTTTTTTTAATGACTGGAAACTTATGAGAGCAGTTTTTAATCTTTACGTTTTAATTCTGTGTGCTTTAGAAACATGAAACTAATCCCAGTAGTTAAAGTGAGTTTTGCAGGAGACACATGATTTAGTAACATGTCAGCTTTACTCACAGCTCCAAGCGTGCGGCGAGTCTGACGCATTTCATTACACGCTTTGAGACCTGATGAGACCTCTGTCGGGGGGGGCGGGGTCAGAGGTCATGACCCACCGGTCTGCCCAGGAGGAGTTAGTCTGCTTGACTGGTTTGCTTGTCACATTGAGCCTGTTTGTTCATTCAGAGACTCTCTCTCTCTCTCTAACACACGATTGTAGTTTTTACTTTCTCTTCTTGTAAGTTTGTTCTTTGGCATTTAAAGGGATACTTCACCTAGAAAGGAAAAGTCATCATTTCCTCACCTTCGAGTTGTTCCAAATGTCTATAAATGTCTTGGTTCGGATGAACACAAAAGATGATGTTCGGAAGAATTCTTATAAACAGACAGATTTTACCCCCCAATGACTCCCATAGGAAATATACAATGGGATGCAAAAGTGCCCCAGAACTGTTTCCTGTACTACAGTCTTTAAAATTTCTTCTTTTGTGTTCAACAGAACAAATACAAATTATAAAGTTTCTTACTATGGGAGTCAATGTGGGAAAGATCTGTCTGTTTATAGTCGTTCTTCCAAATATCTTCCTCTGTGTTCATCAGAACAAAGACATTTGAAACAACTGGAAGGTGAGGAAGTGATGAGAGAACCTACTTTTTTGGGTGAAGTATCCCTTTAATGTGACTGCCTGCACCAAAAACTGAGCCGCTTTGAGATTCATCTTGTGATTATTCTGACAAATATATCGATTGCAGTTTGAACTTCTCATAAATATTTAGCACATTGGGTTGTTTGTTGCCTGGACATGAATATGAAAAAATGAAGAACACAAAACATACACAAATGATTTTCTGTAAAAGAATAATGTGTGTGTGTTTAAAGGGAAGTGAGTTAAATGTGATGGATTGGTTTGTGAAGAGATTCTGGAGCCATTGAGCAAACACGTGTTCATTCTTTTCATATGTTGAAATACTACAACACCAATGCACAGAATAACCAGATCAAGTCAATCGTGTGATCTTCTTGTTAATCATCAGGTTTCTGTGCTCTTTGTGTTTTATTGTAAACACATTGACCCTGAAGATGAGAAGTGTTTGTGTGTGATAATGGACAGATTGTGATGCTGTAGATGATGAGTTCAGATGATGGAGAAGATGTGCTGTCGGGGGGGTTGATACAATCTGTTCTCATGATGGGGGTGTCGCTCTGTGCACAAACACACACACACACACACACACTGGAGGTGAGAGAGATGAAACTTTCATTCATCCATGAGCTCTGAGTGTCTCACACACATCCACAAATCCTCAGGAACACTTCACTAGAAACAGAGGGAGGGGCACAATGAATGGAGGGGACTTCAAAACAGGAGAGAGAGAGCGAGAGATATGCATTATTTATTAGCAGTATGGTCAATGGGGGGAACGAGAGATTAGAAGAGTAACAAGCGAGCGGAGAGTTGAGCCTCAAGCTGCTCTTCCTCACACACACTCTTCATCTGCCCATCATCCTCTTCATCACTGATGATGTCATGTGAGTTCACTGTTATCTAAAGACACTTACAGAGGAGGTGAAGGAAACAGTAAAGCAGTTTGTCAATAGGCAATAATACAATAAGTGTTTATACCAAGATGCTGGTTTTCACAAAGCCGGTGTTCTGTGGATTTGTCCTCCCTTGTCAAATTTTCCTGAAAATAATTTAAAACACATTGTCAAAATAAACAGTTAATATGATTTAACAAAGCAGAAAACCCTGTCACCTTAAAAGAAACCCATAGAATGTGTTGACAGCGTAAATAGCCTCTTAGAATATACTAGAAGTGTAAAATAAACATGTGTGATTAATGTACAGCGCTAGATACTCACTCAGATTGTTTTAGCAGAAAGAAACAAACAGAAGCATGAACTTACAGCGCAAAAGAAATAACATTGATGTGAGAGAGAGAGTGTTTGTGTTTTTTCTTTGTTCCATTCCATGAACAGTTGAGCAGTTGTGTGAACACAAAACATTTCTCCAAATATCTTCTTTTGTGTTTCACTGAAGAAAGACTGAGATAGAGATTTTCACCCACATGAGGAGGAACACATGATGACACAATTGAGATTTGGGGTGAAATGTGTCTGCTTGTAGTGAAGGATTCCATGACTTCACATTTGGTCTGATGTTGAATGTTTTGTCTTGTGTGTTACAGGTCGCTGCTGTGCTCCGTCAGAATGAAGATGATACCCATACGACTCTTATGTTTCATTTATTTATTTGAGTTATGAAGAGTGTGATGGGCGGACCAGAACACGTGTGTGTGTGTATTCAGTCAGATCTGAGCTTGATCATCTGTTATTATTGTTTTCACCATTTATTAACGTTCACACACAGTTTGTGACGTTAAAAGAAGGACAGTTTAACAGACTGTTTGTAGCTACCTATGTGTACAGTAAAATCTGTGTCTGTCTTGAAAAGCAAACCAAATCCCCTTCGGCTCACAATCCCACGCTAATGAGACATCAGCACACGCACGAGCGTCTAGAGAGCTAACATTGAGCACTTCTTCCACGTTCAGGGCTACGGTTCGCTCCGGACGCTCTTCAATAACGTCACAATAATTCCTATAATAACAGTGATACTGGCACTGCTGATGGTGCACATTCACTCGCTGCAGGGACGACGCTTAAGCAATTCAACCATCGCTATTGGCTGAGAGTCATTGGGGCGTGGTACTTGAGAAACACGTGTCTGTGTGTCCTGTGTGTTTGATCACGTGTTGTGTTGAGTGTTGAAAACAGGCAATACGCTTGAACTGGTGCTATTGTGCTGGAGGAAAAGAGATTTGTTGGTCCACGTTTAGAAATGAATTTATTTAAAGGCCCACGACAATCTTATCGACAATTGCACTTGTCAGCATGTGACCATTAAAATGACCCCAAACCATTTCTGCGAGCGAAGTCTTCAACCTGGTCTCATAGGAAATGAGCGTAGACGTTAATAAAAACACGACCTCGCGATCATCAGTGGTTAAAACCTTCTGTGCCCACACATTAACATCGTACGGCTTTAGAAAACAAGGAAACACAACGCTACCGGTTTGCTTTTATACTGTTTTTGGTCCGTGTTTATGTGGTTGGGAAGTGTATAGTTTAAGGGTAGGAGTGGGGTAATCTGCTCAAAAATATCTGTTAAAGCACAAATAATGTGTATTTATAAAATCCTTTCAGAGGCAAATCGTTACACTGACACGCGTTCTATAGCCGACCAATAAAGTTCTTCTCTTTAGCGCCCCCAGTGGACCTTTGTGTCTCAAAACTATTGCAATATTGGTACAGTTTTGTGGCGCTGTAAGAAGCTTACAGAGGTACGTATTTCCCATGAGACCAGGCGTGAAGTTTTATTGTTAAAGACTCATGAAATCTAAAACAAAAAAAAGTAAAAAGTGCTGAAGTTTATAAGCATAAGACTTGACGCTTCTGGCTTTTAGTCTGTGTGTTTGCTTTAAGGTCATCGAAATGCTATCATACACATTTAATTTAAAGTCTGTGTTTGCACTAGAAGCGAGTAGATAAACACTCAAAATAAAAATGAAAGTGTGTTTCTCTTTAATGAAATGGACCAAAAATATGAATGATGTCAACTTGCACTAATGCATGTTTGTTTGTTTTTGAGCTGTTTAATCTTCTCTAGAATGAGAACATCTCTGTCTGTAACACAGTCTGACACCGACTAGCAATAGCATGTACCTCGAAGTTCATGTGAAGTAAACTCAAGTCTCTTGTCATGAAAAAGTCCTTCATTGGATTCAACTTCATCAACAGCAAATACATCAAACGGGTAAAAAGCCATGAAGCCATTTCATGAGTCTTTAACATTTGACATGTTTGTGAAAACGAAAGTTTTATCGGTGAGAAACATTTGTGAAGTTTCATGAAAGAAGGACACTGGGTGAACTGCACTGGCCCCTCATCTCGGGCTCTGGGTACGGCGGTCTGTAATGCCGCTCTTTCTGTTAACGTCCGTCCGTTTGTCACCATCACTCTCTGCTCAGCAGATAATAATATTAAATCAATGTGCCGAGATGAAACTATACGTTTTGTTTTCTATAATAAGAACAAGAGCTAGTTGAACAATAGCAATGTTTGGCCCTAAACTGTTAATGTGAAGAAAACAATGCAAGAGAAACAGATCACCACAGTTACATCTTGAATCATCATCATAAATCAAAACTGAATCACACTCCTGAAGAACAGAAACGCATGAAATCACTGTAAAAAATCACTTTCTTACTTAGTATGTTTGCTTGTTTTCCAGCACAAATGTGAGTCTGGACAACAATACAGTCTTATGGTGCAATTTTTGAAACTGAGATTTCTACATAATCTGAAAGCTGAATAACTAAAATTTCTTTTTTTTTTTGCTCACCAAGAAAATGCATCTTGATTGAAGTTTTTTTAGACATTTGAACTGGAAAACAAGACAAAAATACAAAGTAATTCATTTTTGCAGTGTTGATTCATCATCATGTTCCTGTTCTGCTACTGATATTGTGAACATACAGATTCAGATTCTACTATAATAATGTGTAAATGCCCAGAAGATGACGGTGTGAATGCACTTTTAAACATTTTGCTCAACATTCAAATATTCTGTCACATTTTGCACCTGTTAATTGTTTGGGTGTGACATTAATGACATTAACATCGACGTGTATCTTTTCAATGACTTCTGATGTACAGAATACAGAAGTCAGCGCTGAACCAGCCATCAGAATTACAGAACAGCCTTGTGTGGTTTGTTCTGTCTCATCTGAAATGTGTTGGAAAATGCTTCAACACGTCTCTATATTTGTTCACTTCGGTACACAGATTTAATGTCAACGAACAAAATAAAGATGCTAGTTCATTAAAGTCATGCCATCGAAGAACTCTTCTTGGTTGGTCAAAGAACTATTCAGTCAAATGTTATGTTTTAAGAATATTTTTTTTTTCTTATCGTTTTATCATTTGTGAAACAGAAGGCATTCAGCTAAACATACTTCTTTCATGGCATTGAGCAGCATCTTTGTTTTTAGGAGTGTAATCACCAAACTCAGTCTAGTATTCACACATCCAAACGTCAGCAGGAGCTTGATCAAAAAAAAAGAATAAATGAAGAGTTTGGTTCCAAAATGAGGTAACTCGTCATGTTTTTATCACGTTATCATGTTTTATAGTGTTTTATTGTGTTAGTTAGCTGTTTTTTCTGAGTTATTATGGCTTAAATCAAAACAAACCACCTGCAGTTTAATTGATATTAATTGGAAAACACAAAAAAGTGAGTTATCTCATTTTGGAACGAAACTCTTCAAATTTTGGTATTTGAGCGCAAAAATAGCATTTCAGTTTGATTGTTATATTAGAATTTTTCAGGTTTGTAAAAAGTGTCCGTCATTGGTTTAAATACAGAATTGTGAGTTGAATCAGTGGGAATACGAGTAACAGACGGACTGTAAATGAATGTTGAAGAAGCGTCTGGCCTCTCAGACACACCTGCTGAAATGACTCTTTTAATGTTGCCTGATGTGTTGTGACTATGAGCAGACCTACATTTGTATTCTGAACGCAGTTAATGCCTCCACACCCACGGTGGCATTAAACGGCTCCAGACAGTATTAGCAGACAAATCATTATATTTCATGCTGGAAACCTGCCAGACTCACCTGTAATAGCTGAAACCACACCTTCACATGTTGAGTTTCCAGAAAGAGTGACTTTAGTCTGTACGTCTCAGTTCTGAGTGAAAAAAGTGATAAAAATGTCATGTTGAACGAGCATTAAAAAGGCACATTTAGCACTGCGACGGTCATGAAGGAAACATCATATTTGCGTAACCATCGACTCATCCAGGCTGCCATGCGGATGTGATTGCATCAGTATATAAATCCAGCTTTTAGATTCCCAGGTTTGCTCTGTTGGACATGCTTTGGAATGTGCTGTTAAAATCATGTTATTCATCTGTGAATATTTAATCTTTTGTAATCTTTGTTATATACTAGGCTGTATATACAGTATGATGGGGGATTCATATTCCGAGTATACTCATTGGGAAAACCTCGCTGTGCTGAACACGGACTTTGTGTTTCTGCTTCACTTGCTTGCAGTATTTCTGTTTTTCTTTTGTAAGACGCAGTGAAATAAAAGAGAAGTTTGGCGAGCAGTGTGTGGAATCTAGAAGTGTAACCGGTCACTTTATTACTCAACACTTAGACTAGTATAATGCATTCTTTGTTCAAACCTGTATGTAATGTTCTTAATGGAAGATGTCATGTCCTTCTGTAAATGTTGTTTATCGTTGTTTTACCTGAAATAAATAAAGTTTATTAATGCTTCAAGCCAAACTAGATCAAAACTTCTTTTTGCTTATTCATTTTTGAATGAAAATCTATGGCTGTCTTTTGTACACGTGACACTGTTTTTTAAGGCTGTCTGTGGTGTTTTATTCAGTTTTTCTGTGTAAATGTGCACTGGAGACATCACTTCATTTAGTTAATGAAGTAAATCAGAATCCAGACTCAAAGAGAACCTCGTCAAATGTAAAAGAACGCTTCCAAGTCGATGTGAAACTTTATTAATTGACGATAGAGTCTGGGCAATGATAATTATTGCTAATAAATTATAATATCATGTTCTATCAAGCGTTAAAAACCACAGCACACAACAAAATAATCTGTTTTTAATGAAAGAAGGACAATAAGGAATAAGACACTTATTCCTCCACACAATATATATGTATATGTTTTCCTTTTTTATTCAAGATTTAAATATATATATTTATTTATTGATTTGGTTTTATTCAAATGCTTTGGAATGTCTTCAGATTAAAAAATACTTACAGAACCAAGAAAACTTAAAAATTGACAATTTTATCAATCCATGAGATCTCTCTCTCTCTCTCTCTCTCTCTCTCTCTATCTCTCTCTCTCTATCTCTCTCACACTCTCTCTGTCTCTCTCTCTCTCTCTATCTTCACTTTAACAGTAGCATTTATTTGAAATTAAAAGGTAAGCTTGTGATTCTAGTCTATAATGTATTATATCAGGAATAAATTAATTTAAGGGCGAAAGGAACTAGATTTTATGGTTCAGTGTTGTGAAAAGTGCATAAAAATAAAGAATAACTAAAAATAGAGTTTGGTTTATGACGTCCAAAGTCGTTTAAATACTGATATTTTTTAATTATATTGTATATCTTACTGACAGTTATTAATGTCATTAAAAAACATTTTAGTATTATATGACTTATAAACCTCATCATTTTTAAAACTAGAGGTAAATTGAGGTAAAATCAAGGGCACGGGCTCATTGTACCTTAAATCATATCCACTTATTTAAACAGCAGTTAATGTTTGTTAATGGATTATCATTATTAAGTGTTATTTTTACAACAGAAGATTGTTAAATGTGATATTTACAGAGATTAGAGATGTTTTGTATTCTCGTCAATGTTCGTGAAGTCCGCTTTTCATTCACTGTCACTGCAAATCCTGCTCCTATCATCCTCTGACTGACACACACTATAACCAATAGAAACTCTGCGGGCGGGGCTTCAGGTAAGGGACCGTCTCTATTATTAAACATGTGAACATTTCAGTATTCAGATTTTTCTTCTAAGAAACTAATAGAATTCCAGGCAGACATTATTCCTGATTTATTTTATATCTTTGTTGATACAAAATTGATTGTTGAACTTTGATTTATCATCACATTAAATAAAATCATCTGAATTTTTAAACTATATTTAGTAAGTTGTTGCTTTTTCTTTTCTTAATCATTTCTTTTACTTTGATCCTTGTTGAGATGTTTTAGAATTCTGTGAGTCACAACATCAATTGATACAAAGCTTATTTGTGCCAACCTTACTTTTACACAAATCATTTAATTTCCATTGACTATTTACCGTTACATGATGCAATGGTTTTATATATTTATAAATCTTTAATTGATTCAGTTCTATGGTTGTAATCCATTCTCTGCACCGTCATATGTTTAACTGTTACGGCATGATTGTAAATATTCGTTCGCTTGTCTCAATCTAACGGAAAAAAATGACGCTCCCTAACAGTCGCCATCTGTCTCCAAGCCCCGCCCTCCCGAGCGCGAGACAGCAGGGCGCCTGGAAACAGGTTTGAACAGCTCACACACACGCACACACGCTAACTCGCGCATCGAAACTCTTTATTCGCGTTTGACGCTCGCGGTGTTTTCTGCAGTTGCTCGCGGAGCGCCGTCACGGGCGCCGCATTTTACTTTCCGAAAAGTTTCCGCCGGAGTACAATCCGACTCGGACGGATAAACCGACGAAGGACGCGGCGCTGCTGGTGGGCGAGCGCGTTCAAGATGACGATGGCCGCTCGCGATGCCGCCGCGATTCTCCTGCTCGCGCTGGGAATACTGGGAGCGAGCGCACAGTACGGAGACCGCGGGATGTCGGTGCCCGAGCACGGCTTCTGTCAGCCCATCACCATCCCGCTGTGCACGGACATCGCGTACAACGAGACCATCATGCCGAACCTGCTCGGGCACACGAACCAGGAGGACGCGGGGCTGGAGGTTCACCAGTTCTACCCGCTCGTCAAGGTGCAGTGCTCGCCGGACCTCAAGTTCTTTCTGTGCTCCATGTACGCGCCCGTGTGCACGGTGATGGAGCAGGCGCTGCCGCCGTGCCGGTCTCTCTGCGAGCGCGCGCGTCAGGGATGCGAGGCGCTGATGAACAAATTCGGCTTCCAGTGGCCGGACAGTCTGGCGTGCGAGTCGTTCCCGGTGCACGGCGGCGAGCTTTGCGTGGGCCAGAACACGTCCGAGCAGCCCGCGCACCCGACTCCCGACGCGACGCTCCCGACGCCCGACCACTTCGCGAGGGGGCACTTCAAATGCCCCGCGTCCCTTAACGTGCCCCCGTACCTCAGCTACCGCTTTCTGGGCGAGGAGAACTGCGCCGCGCCGTGCGAGCCCAAGAAGCACCACGGGATGATGTACTTCAGCGAGGACGAGCAGAAGTTCGCGCGCATCTGGATCGGCATCTGGTCGGTGTTGTGCTGCGCGTCCACTCTCTTCACCGTTCTGACCTATCTGGTGGACATGAAGCGCTTCAGTTACCCGGAGAGACCCATCGTGTTCCTCTCGGGGTGTTACACAATGGTGTCCGTCGCCTACATCGCCGGGTTTCTCCTGGAGGACAAAGTGGCGTGCAACGAAAAGTTCGACAACGACTTCCGGACGGTGGTCCAGGGCACCAAGAAAGAGGGCTGCACCATCCTCTTCATGATGCTGTACTTCTTCAGCATGGCCAGCTCCATCTGGTGGGTGATCCTCGCGCTCACCTGGTTCCTCGCCGCCGGGATGAAATGGGGTCACGAGGCCATCGAAGCCAACTCGCAGTACTTCCACCTGGCGGCGTGGGCAGTGCCCGCCATCAAGACCATCGCTGTCCTGGCCGTGGGTCAGGTGGACGGGGACGTCCTCAGCGGCGTGTGCTTCGTGGGCATCAACAGCGTGGACGCGCTGCGCGGCTTCGTGCTGGCGCCGCTCTTCGTGTATCTCTTCATCGGCACGTCGTTCCTCCTGGCGGGCTTCGTGTCGCTCTTCCGCATCCGGACCATCATGAAACACGACGGCACCAAGACGGAGAAGCTGGAGAAGCTGATGGTGCGCATCGGCATCTTCAGCGTACTGTACACGGTGCCGGCCACCGTCGTGATCTCCTGCTATTTTTACGAGCAGGCCTTTCGGGACCAGTGGGAGCAGACGTGGACCGCGCAGTCGTGCAAGACGTACGCGGTGCCGTGTCCCACGCACAACCCTCACATGAGCCCGGACTTCACGGTGTTCATGATCAAGTATCTGATGACCCTGATCGTGGGCATCACCTCCGGCTTCTGGATCTGGTCCGGCAAGACGCTGAACTCGTGGAGAAAGTTTTACTCCAGACTGGCCAACAGCAAACAGGGAGAGACCACCGTGTGACCCACTGCTTTTCAAAGACCCTCTTGAGATGTACAGTCAATAAAAGCGCTTGTTTTATACCTTTGTATTTAAATCTCACTTGGATATCAATCGCTCGTCTTGTTTTCTACTCAAAGGAACTTTTTATCCGCTGCGTTTTGTTGATTATTTATACCTCCATCACAACGGGACACTTTTCTCTATCGGAATATTTTGGGTCTCGTGCGTCGTGCTTTTTTAAAGCTTGCATGTAAAACTTTATGACAGTCGGGGAAATATTCCAAGTTCGCGTTTTGCAAATAAGACCGAAACACAGAGTTTGTGCAGCACTGGTGATTTATTGAACGGTTGGAATATTTTATGGAAACTTTCATTTGGAAAAGGAGCTAAAACACACAAGCGTAAGTACTCACGGTTGAAAATAACATAAGTGCCTTCTTTCTTTTGGAACGAGAGTTGGAGCACACATGTATCTGCGGTGGTGTCTGCACTTCTTTCTAACTCAAATGAATAACACATTTGTTTCTGAACGCCTCGTGTTCTTCTTGGTGAAAACATGCCACTACTGCACAGCATTGACTCTGAAAGTACAGCTAGAACACAGAACGATGGGTTTCTGTGCATTTAATGTCGGTCATGTATATGAGTGAATGAGAATGTGACCTTCACCAAACCGTAGTTTCACGGCCCTGCGAGTGATGGAGCGATACATTGACATAAGAACATAAATAAAGGGGTATTGGGCTTTGAGCTTATCTCTTATAAAAACCTAAATCATGGTTTTACTAAAGTAAAAGTCTAGTGGACATTTATTGTTTGGCAGATTGATTATCTATATAGCTGGGCGTTTACTACAGATATCATGGTTAAACTATGGTAAGTCCATTGTATGTGGTTACTATGGTAAATGAAGTCATAAAGCAAAATAAAAATAGAGTTGTTTTTGAATATTTCCAGTCATTTTAATGTGAATGATGTAAACATGAAGGGAATATGATGATGATGTCATGGATGGGTCGCCCTGAATCAGGGTTTCCTCATATATCATCAAGGGTTTTTTACAGAACACTGGTGATTGTCTATGGTAAACATCTCTGGTACAAATGCAAATGAATGTTTTTGTTTCTTTCTGTGTTCAAGTACATGTACCTGTGTTTCAAATCCTGTGTTCTTCTCAAATGCTTAACGCATGAATTTAAAAAAGCATTTAATCTCACAACGAGCATTGAAGTCTTTATTAAAAATGTCTACGAGTCTGTTTGTTTTTTCTGCTTGTAATACTCTAAAAAAGCCCTTTATATTTATAGACAATAGTTTATATATTCACTTCTCTACAGAATAAAGCTCACATTTCTACAAAATGATCCTGTTTTTTGACACATTTGTTCTTTCTTTGCAGAAGGGGGGTGTTCTGTTCTAGATTCTATACAGGACAGAATGAAAATGAAAAGTAATTTTGGTTTATGGTAGCCTGAAGCGTTCATTAAAAGTGTGAGGATTGTGTCAGACGGATGAGATGAAATGTGCCTTCAGATCATTTGTGCTTTTAAAACAGAACTTGATCTCTTATTTATGGAGTTTTTTCAATCACTTTTAAAAGAAAGAAAACATTAGTTTATCAGCCTCAGTCCTGATGTCTGGCTTTCTGATTTTTAGAATCTTAAATAAGTTTCAGAGAAACAATACAAGTAAAACATTACGAGTAGATATATACCCCTGATAAAGAAACATTTCATCATCAAAACATGAACGTTGTGTCAATGTTTGCTCTCATTTCAATCCCTGTAAGCTGTTTAACTACCAAGAAACAGTTTTAAGTGCAAGTCATTGATCTTCTATGTTGTGTTTTAGGATGGTTTGATCTCACTGATGTTGAAGGAATCCATCTGTGGAGTTGAAAGGACTCTTGAGTGTTCGTGTTGTTGTTGTTTGTGTTTGTTGGCGAGCAGTTATTGTGTTATTGTGTGGAGAAGAGTGATGTGAAGAAGGTCGAGAGTGATGGTAAGTAAAGGATTTTCATCTCTGATCTTTAAACGTTCATCGACCAATGTGTAGATATGACACAGTTAAAATCATTACATTAATGCATTTTCTCCAAAGAGATTTATATTGTATAACACTACGCTATGAGTATGTGCAGCTCCTGGGATCAAACCCATGACCTTGGTGTTGCTAGCGTCAGGCTCTAACCACTGAGCCCCAGGAAAGCAGAGTATACAGATGTGTTTGTTTCTGGGGTTTTCACATGGAGATGAATAAATGATAAAAGAATCCTCATATTTGGGTGAACTGTCCCTTTAAGGCATCTAATGATCAGCGTCCCAGATGTCTATAAAAAAAATCTTGCTTTGTTTTTATGTATTTAATCTCCAACAATTAGAACAAAGATGATCTCTGTGTGAGAATGCTGAAGACATTGGTATATTAATAACTGACAGGCTTTATTAAGTATGTCTGAAGAGTCATTGCATTAAAACCTCAAAATTATATTAAATTATAATATCTAATGTAATGCTACTGGTTCTGATTCTGATGTTTCAGAGGCTTGTATTTGTGTGGGTCAATGTGAAAACTGTTTGTGAAACGCTTCATTCCTATGTGTGTGTGTTTATGTGTATGTTCATGCATGTTTTTGTTTGTTTGTGTGAGTGTGTGTTTGTTTATATATGTGTTTGTGCACGTGCGTGTGTTTGTCTTTGTGTG
This sequence comes from Triplophysa tibetana, assembly GCA_008369825.1. Classification (NCBI taxonomy): domain Eukaryota; kingdom Metazoa; phylum Chordata; class Actinopteri; order Cypriniformes; family Nemacheilidae; genus Triplophysa; species Triplophysa tibetana. The sequence goes on along the minus strand of CM017916.1, from coordinate 885,022 downwards.
TGTGCATGCATGTTTGCGTGTGATTTTTTTATTTTATTCATTTGGCAGACTCATTTATCCAAAGCTTACATTGCATTATCCTATACATCTGTTTCTAAGTAAGTGCAATCCCTTGAGATCCAACCCACAACCTTGGCGTTGTTAGGGCCTTCCTCTAACCACTGAGCCACAGGGACACGTGTTTGTGTGTGTTCATGCATGTGCACGTGTGTGTGTGTTTATGCATGTTTACATGTGTGTTTATGTTCATGCATGTGTTTGTGTGTTCATACACGTGTGTGTGTTCATGCATGTTTATATGTGTGTTTATGTTCATGCATGTGTTTGTGTGTTCATACATGTGTGTGTGTTCATGCATGTTTATATGTGTGTTTATGTTCATGCATGTGTTTGTGCGTGTGTTTGTGTGTTCATACATGTGTGTGTGTTCATACATGTGTGTGTGTTCATACATGTGTGTGTGTTCATACATGTGTTTGTGTGTTCATACATGTGTGTGTGTTCATGCATGTTTATATGTGTGTTTATGTTCATGCATGTGTTTGTGCGTGTGTTTGTGTGTTCATACATGTGTGTGTGTTCATAAATGTTTATATGTGTGTTTATGTTCATGCTTGTGTTTGTGCGTGTGTTTGTGTGTTCATACATGTGTGTGTGTTCATGCATGTTTACATGTGTGTATGTGTTCATGCATGTGTTTGTGCACGTGCGTGTGTTTGTGTGTGTTCATGCATGTGTGTGTGTGTTTGTATTCATGTGTTTATTCATGCATGTTTGCGTGAGTTTGTGTGTGTTCATGCGTGCTTGTCTTTGTGTGTATGTGTATGTTAATGTGTTTGTTCATGCATGTTTGCGTGTGTGTGTTCATGCATGTTTTTGTTTTCATGCGTGCTTGTCTTTGTGTGTGTGTGTGTGTTCATGCATGTGTGTGTGTGTGTTCATGCATGCATGTGTGTGTGTGTATGTTCATGCATGTGTGTGTGTGTGTGTGTGTGTTCATGCGTGCTTGTCTTTGTGTGTGTGTTCATGCATGTGTGTGTGTTCATGCTTGTGTGCGTGTTTGTGTGTGTGCTTGTCTGTGTTTGTTAATTTGTGTGTGTGTTTGTGTGTGTGCGTGTGTGTGTGTGACTGCGTGTGTGTCTGTAGTTGAGTTGTGCGGTGGAATGTCCTGGGCTGGAGGAAGACGAGTGAAAGCGGCTGAACCTGTAAGTGTGTGTGAGACTGGACAACACCCTGTAAATCATCACAATCATGTCTCAGTGGCCACACTGAAGTGTTTTGTTTTGTCAGCTGAATGTTTTTTTGTGACATGTGTGAACATGTTTAGTGAGAGTCAGGCTGGAGAATGTGATGTGTGTAGAGATAAGTGTGAAATTGAATCTGTGTTTTGTGACTGTGAAAGCCTTCAACACAAGCGTTCTCATCATCATGTCTAATAAGATGTTCAATTCAATTCAATTCAAGTTTATTTATATAGCGCTTTTCACGATGTGTATTGTTTCAAAGCAGCTTTACAGGGCAAACAGGAAAAACAGAAAAGGTAAAACACAGCACAGTGCATTGTATTTATACAACGAGTAAGATCATACTAATAAATAATATATAATTTCTAAATAAATAAATAAATGCAGTCTCCCGGTGAGCAGGCCAACACTGCCCTGCTGTGGCGAGGAACCCAAACTCCAATGATTGATTAATGGAGAAAAAAAAAAACCTCGGGAGAACCCAGGCTCAACCGGGAGGGCCAGATCCCCTCTGACGTGTCATAGCTGCACTCAAACTGCTGACATGTGATTTAAGTTAAGCATTCAATACCAAATATTGTAACTTCAGCATTAATGAAACAAATAGTCCGTCTTTGCTCTTTGTTGGGGGTGTATTGACATCCAGATGTCTGGAGGAATGGGTTTTGAGTGATGTTTTTGAGTGTAAAGAGTCGACTGACATGAATTAACCTGTGAAATACAGCTGAGAGAGAAACACTTTTGCCATCATTGACAGGATTTATTGTGTTATTGAAACATGATTTGTAAATGTGATTCTTTCGAGTTTTCCCATTGCAGAACTGAATGAGGAGCAGACGTGTGGATCTCACTTGATCATGTCACAGAAATGTGATTAAAGAAGATTCCTGTGTTTAAAGACAGCAGGTAAATGCTGAAAGCTTGTATTTATATGATGAATGCTCTGTTTTGACTATAATCCATATATTCTGTTGTATCTGTGAAATGAATGTAAACATGCTACAACGGCTTGGATGAAACCTAAAGCAATTTGAAGGTTACCATATGTAGTTGTTTCCTAATGTTGACATTAAGAATTAATTTACACAGTAGAAGTAGCAATTAAATATTAGCTCTCGAGTAAACAGAGATGTACAATATTTCCAGTCTAGAACTCACTCTCTCGAATTCCCATCTCATGGAAAAGACACAAAGACACTGAACTACAGTCAAACAAAGCCGTGGCACAGAATCAGGGAAATGATAGTACCTCAGATTTTCTTGGAAAGGAGATTAGATATTAGATATCATGATGTTGTTAGATGCTTCAGGAGACAGTATTTCTGCTGACTTTGTGATACTTTGGCTAAGAGACTCGTCATGATGCTTTTTTCTGTTGTGTATTCTGGCTTCAAGCTCAGTTCCTCATGAGGTCTATAATCATCCCCAAACCACCAAACACAACACAGATGGATTTTAAACATGATTTTGGATGGAGATTATTTGATGGATGTGATGGTTGAACTGGTCATTTACACTATTTATTGTGAAATGTTCAGATAACTTTGTGTTTCCATGTTCAGAAAGCTATGCTGAGGTTCTAATGGTGTGGTATTTACATGTATACGGTGTGTACAGTCTCGAACATTTGGAAGAATATTAAGTATAAAGAATATAAAGATGCAGAATTCTGTTATACTGACAGACAATGACATTTATTTGATAAGGAAAACATCAACACTACTGGGAACTTTCTAACTGTAAAGTCCATTGCACATTGTGTCTGAAATTTGTGTCTGAAATTTCCGCACGTTAAAAAATAAACACATTAAAAAATAATGTCAATCACATTTACACACTGCCTCCGATATTTTCATCCGTCATACAATTCGGTCTGGGTTCGATTTTCTAAGTTTTCTTGGATCCGTAGCAAACATTTTGAGAGGCGTTTTGACAATTCAGAGACATCGTACAAACGAGTGACAAATACGAAAAAACTCAAACGAAAATTTCGGACTGTATGTGCAAAAACCTTAAAAGTAACATGAGCTCTCAACCAATGATGATTCTAATGCTGGGCTCACCCCCGCCCGATACGCAGTAATCGATTCGCCCAATTAGCATCGCCTGCCGCGAGTTTGCGTGTTTTCATTGATGTGAATAGAATGACGCGGAAATAACGAACTTTCCCGCGAATAAATAAAAAAGCGTGGATTGTTCGTGTTTGGTGTGAACCCAGCATTCCTTTGCGTTCGGTGTGAACCCACATAAGACAACATGTGTCCAATCCCATAATGAGATGAGGTCAGTTAACAAATGTACAGAATGGAAGATATTTTCCATGCAATTCTTTTATAAGCCCGCTCTCCTGTTGTACAAAAAAGTATCATGAATATTAATATTTTTGCAGTTTTTCCCATGTGAACAAATCTACCTGGAATTAATTTGCACATCTCTGCCGTTGGCACTTCTTACGCCGAGTTTAATGTTGAAAACCTGCAGCATTAAAATCCTCCAAACTAACTCCATTCTTTCTGAATATTTCATGAGCTATGATAAACATCTACATTTGTTATTGAATTGTTTACATTTCCTAGGTTAGGATAGTTGTGATCAAATAATGTCAATCATCAATGCAGATGTCAATACTTTTAAAGGGACAATTCAACCAAAAATAAGACTTCTGTCCTCATTACACTCCCTCTTGTCATGTCAAACCTGTGTGACTTTCTTTCTTCTGTAGAACACAAAAGGAGATATTTTGAAAAATGTTGTTTACTGGACTCCATTGACTTGTATTGGTTTTGTGTCCAGACAATAGAAGTGAATGGGGTCCGGTGCTGTTCGGTGACCAACATTCTTCAAAATATCTTCTTTTGTCTTGTGAGGAAGAAAGAAAGTCATACAGGACAAGAGAGCGAGTAAATGATGACACAATCACTTTAATACTAGCTGATATTACCTCTGGTTCATTTATCACACATGAGTCAAGTGCATTGTGGGACACAATGTGTGTGTAGTTGGGTGTAAAGAAACAGTAGCTGATAGGATACACACTTGCAGTGCTTGTGATATATGGCGATAACTCACGAGAACTTACATAAGCCTTGTACACTTTCCCCTGGAGAATGATTGATTCCCTCGTGCAAATTGTTATAAAATGCCATGATTGGGTCTGACAGCGTTATCAAAGAGCTTGTGCTGTAAAGCCCTTTACAGTACAGCCCATAATGAGCTGTCAATCATTCATGATCATACCCCGGGGCTGGAGGCGAGAGAGAGAGTTTTATCTGTGCATTTGTCTTCATCTGCCTCATGAGGGATGTGAATGACTCTCAGTGGATTCTTACAGAAGTTTTACAGCATGTGGCTGGTCGGTACAGTTCATAACATCATGTCGGGGTCTGTCAGTGAGCGTCTCGCATGTGTGAATGTCATCGCATTAAATGCCAAATATCAAAGCAAATGATGAGGTGCAGTCCATCACTTCAACAGTGAACATCATCTTCTGTCTACATTTCTATCTAATGTTTTCAAATGTTCTGCTTCTGCATCTCTCTTTAAATGCCACATGGTTGAGTATTCTGTGATAGAATGCAAAGACATTCAAACTTTATTAACATGCCGGGAGTGCTTCCATTCTCTTTGGCACTTCTGTGTGTTTATAAAGCTTGAAGCTGAATTGAGTTCTGATATGTCAAGCACACTGATGCACGGTGAGATGTTGATTTGTAGGATTCTGTCATTTAGTTGTTCTCTCTCGTGCCGCATGTATAATAATATATCAGTTTGGGTTTCTGCTTTCTTTAAGAAACTGATAAAGTAAAGCGTCTCTCACACAACCTCTCTCTGATCTCAGCGTTCACACTGACTCTTAGTTTACAGACACACAGCAGAGAAGTGAGAGATAACACGCATCAAATTCAATTATTCCACAGACCATCATCACAGCTCGGTCTACACAAACATGTTAAATAGAAGTCACATGGTTTGTAGTTAAAGAGATGTAGCTGAAGGCTTCAAGAGTTGCTCTAGTTTCATCCATAACTGAACATGAGGGTGTCCATCACAGTCTCTCTGCGCTGGTGTTTTTCTTTTTTTTGTGCGTGTGGATTTGTAGGCGTACAGCCGCGTGTGCAGACGTCCAGAACACTGCTAATGTGAAACCCAGAGACTGGATTTAAATGAAAGACCAGCCATCACACTTTCTGACACACTACTGCTGCCAGAGCATTGAAGGCTACGGCTGATAAGCATCCTGCTCACGGAGGCTCACGGGAAGAGTCAAGAGAAACATGACTGATGGGATTTATTCTCAAACAACATGATTAACTGAAGCACAGCTCCAGCTTTCCTCCTGTATTCTGACTCAGAGAATCTTCGTAATAAACTGAATCTGTGCGATACACACATGCACACACACAATTGGTAGTTTACAGGGACATTCCATAGATGTAACGCATTTTATAGGTCACAAACTGTTTATTCTAGCTCCTAACCCTAAGAAAAAGTTTCTGCATTTTTACATTTCAATAAAAAAATGTGTATGTTTATTTTTGGTTTTGAAGTACAAGGACATGTATACACACCGCATTGTAAGGACTGTGCACGCACACACACACACACACTCTCTCACACACACACACAATGCACACTCTCCCATTCCAGCTCACAAATCACCTCACAAACAACAGAAAACGATCTAGAAAATAGAGATCACTTTTTGTACTACTAAGACTTTTGCATTGTAACCATCATGTACAAACACATTTACCAAAAAGTTCTCAAAACCCTAAAACTGGACCTGGCTGATTATATTTATTATGATTGTACATATTCTTAAAACACTTTTGAATTCTGCATGTGTGAAAGGAAAGATAAAAGCTGAATTTCATCGTGATGATGAAGATGATGAGTCCACTGAATTGAAGCAAATGGGTCTTAATGTCATGTGATTGTGTTGCAGGGAGATGATGATGCTGATTGGCAGAGAACTCCAGGGAAACTGAATGAGGAGAGTACAGGTCATATCAAACATGAGGAATGAGTCCGTGTGTCTGTCTCAGTTTTTAAAGACATCTGCTGGCGTGCAAGCGTAATAATCCAAACAGCAAACATTAAGGCATTAAGGTGGATTTCTGCGTTGATGTTTTTATTTCGACACATGATCAGTGAATGTGGTTCATAAAGGCATCAGGATGTTGTCAGATTAATGCATGTTCATTTAAAGATCAAAGTAAACCTCATGGGCCCTGAAGTGCATGCTGGGTGCTCAGAAGTCACAGGAATGAAATGTGTTTAATGCCCCACTGAACTCCTCCAGATCAATAGACATCAGATTCATCACAGGTTGTCTTCTCTAGAACGGCTCCATGGATGTACAAAGACATGATGATGTGAAACTCAAGGTTGATGATGTCCACTGCTGACAGGAAGAGGTTTTCTCCAGCTGACGTCATACAGATAAATGAATACTATTTAATTAAACAATATTTTTATGACATTAAGTAATTATATGTAATGTTGGTAAAACTTCAACGTCAATATCTGCGCATGCAAAAAGGGTGTGAGTAGAGGGTTTATATACTCTGAGTGTTGGATGATGATTGGCTGGAACTACTTGTAATAAAAAGTCTTTTTGGTAGAACTTGCACTAACGCTCCCATTTCCAGTACAGATCTTGCTTACGTTAAATTTATAACACTGCGCACGGTAGACCAATCACAGCAGACTAGACCATCTGACCAATCAGATCAGAGAAGGCTGACGGAAAGGAGTGAAGAATCGCCAAATGAATCATTTGAGAGTCAGTCAAGAACTAAGATAATAATAACTGCCTATTTCTGATAAATGAAAGTGTTTTTACACTGTGTATGTGTGTAATCAATCCATAGAAGGAACTTAAAAATCACAATATATTTACTCTTAGCCAAAGTTCTCAAAACATTCCCCGTTTACTGGAAAAGAACCCTAACCAGAGTTGAATGAAGTCAGGCCACTCGGCGGCCATGTTTGCAATACCTCTGGCCAGTAATTTACATCATCAGTCCGGTCTATTTGAATGAGGAAGACATATATTTCAAAAATCAAACAGCATGTTATCAATCAGTGAGTAAACCTGATATGGACTGTATCATAACTTTGGTTTTGGTTTTTAACTGTAACGGTAGTGGCGCATCTTTATAAAATGAATATCTTTGCTGGAGTTAAGACCCATTTACACCAAGAATAATACAAAATAAATAATTATTAATAAATAAATAATAATAAATGTATAATAAGTATAAAGATATACAATATTAGCATGAATACCAATGGACAATAACGTTATGTTTATCATCAGGATCACATTTTAAATGCGTGACCCCTATGAATTGAAATGTATTTTGATTTGCTGTAAATGTTTTATCAGTTAGAAAAACAAGTGAACCATATGCTTCTCAGTATCATTATTGTTTCAGTTATTGTGCGGACGCTGCTCTTCTGTTTAGAACGTTTTTTAAGATATTATAGTTGTAGTTCTAATTGTGAATGCGTCTTTAGAGAGTGTGTAACAGAGACATGATGGTGATTTAATATCACTTTACTCAAGCAAATAAAGCAAAGACAGTTCTAGAGAGTCAGTCGGGGCCGTGAGAACGCAGCAGAGATCTGATCCAGCACAGGATGCTGAGGGGAATTAAAAGAAAAATCCTTTAATTAAAACCACCGCCGGCCGCTCGGAGGAAAGATACTCCACTTCCAGAGAGAAGACGTGTGTGTGCTTGCCAGCCGGAACAAGAGTAGAATAAGATACAATGAAGCTTCTGTGTGTCCTGTTTCAGTGTGTGGGGGGGCAGGAACAGGTTGAGCTCCGGGCGAGTTGACCCTGAGCGAGCGTCATGTGTGTGTGTGTGTTCAGCACTCTTCAACAGTCTGGAACTTGTCACATATCCTCATTATAAACTGTTTTTATAAGAAATATTAAAGAGAAGGTTCAATTAAAAATGAAAATCCTGTCATCAGTTACTCACCCTCAGGTTGATCCAAATGTCTTTATTCTGATGAACACAAAGGAAGATATTTGTAAGAATGTCAGTAAGCAAACCGATCTCATCCCTCATTCACTGCCATAGTAGGGAAATAAATACCATGAGTGTCAGTGAGGGATGAGATCTGTTTGCTTACTGACATTCTTACAAATATCTTCCTTTGTGTTCAGCAGAACTGTGAAATGTAAACAGGTTTGAAGAATCCGAACTATCCCTTTAAGTTCAATAACAAATCTCTTGAGTCTGGAAGGACTAACCCAAACAAAATCATGTTCATTATGGCTGAAATGTTCCTTTAAGGTTCCAACCTAACAGTTTTTGTAGCCTAACCTTACACAAGAAACTCTCATTAGAGAAACTTATTCTCTCTATAGTTATTTAAAGAATCTGTATTAAATATGAAATAAAATCTATTCTGACGCTCTAAAGAATGGAGAACACTGATCTTAAGAACCTGCAGTGAAATACATCCAAACTGTTTTTAAGATTGCTGAAATGTCAGTTAAAAAATGTTTAAGTTTCTGTATAGAATTGCATTTGTAACACAAAAGTTCCTGATCTTGAATTCGCTGTTAGTCACTTATCTTATTGGATAAATAATCTGTCATATAATGTAAATAAATAAATAAAAGTATAACATAAACACTCACATGTGTCACTGTAAACCAAACCACCAAGTTTTGCATAATGCAGTTAATAGAGTTGTTATGACTCGTGGGTGAAGCCTACAGCACCAGACCCTGACAGGAAGTGATGTCATCAGAGACGCTCTCAGCTGGCACATCACTCACATTTCAGTGATTCCCAGTATGTTATCAGATCAAAGACAGATTTGTGTGAGTCTGCATGTGAGAGCGTGTTTGTGTGTGTATGTGTGTGTGTGTGTTTGCGTGTGTCTGTGTGTGTGTGTGTGTGTGTGTGTGTGTTTGTGTTTGCAAATGCAGTTTTGGCATTTCCAAAGATAGCCATGCTGACATTTCTATTGACTTTGATGTTAATAATCCCTCACAAGATCCTGAAAGCCAACTGATTGTGTGTGTGCGTATGTGTGTGTGTGTGTGTGTGTACACATTGTTATACATAACGTGGACCTAATGTCCTGAAGATATATAACAAGATTTATGAAAGTAATTTTAGTCATTTTTAACCTGGTGAGACATATTTTTGTCCCTATGAGGAAAACAGCTTATAAATCAAAATAAATGATGTTTATTAGAAAATATTTTCAGTGTCTGTTTGTGTGGGGTTTGCTGAACACTTTCATCATTTTATTCAAAGTAAAATCAGTAAACATTTTTTGTGGATGCTATGTGTGATTTCTGTCTGACGCTGCATGTTTTATCAGTATGTGTTTAGATGTGATTATTAAACATGAGGAAAACAACACAACCTTAGACATGTTTACACACTAGTCAGTGTTGAATGAGTCAGATTTGTGATGTCAGAGGAAAGATATTTGACAGAAGGTTACAGAGAGAATGTGATGTTACAGACATACATAGTGAACGTTTGTGACTATAGTGCCATGTATAAAAAGATCAGTTAGATATATATCTAATGTTGAAATGAAATGTTCTTTGTTGGTGCTGTATTGTTTCATAAAGAACCTTTAACATCAACACAAGTGTTCTGTTGTACAGAAGGTTCTTCGTCGAGAATAATGGTTGCACAAACAATAGAAAGTAAGAAAGACTAAATGTTTTTTTATTTTATTTTTGGATGAAAGATTATTTGGGGAAATCAAAAATGGTTCTTCTGTGACGTGACTGAAGAACTCTTGTTAGCGTCTTTATTTTTTCAAGAGTGTTTGTGTAGACAGTGTGTGTGTGAGTTAGTCTGTCGCAGCTCCATTTTGTCATCGCTCTGTTTGTCATTTGATTATATGAAAAGTGCAAAATGATTTTTCTTGTTGATCACATGTTGAGGTCTGATCAGATATTCTGGCGTGTGGCAGGAGTGATGGAAGTTGTCTTGCGGTCGGGAGAAACTGTAGTTTGCTTTTGGAGAGAAACTGATGCAGGAACAGAAACCCAGACAGATTTTCCCATCACACACACACGTCTGTCACGGTGTGTTCTTACAGTGTTGTTGTGTGCAGGTGTGTTTGTGTGCTGTGTGCGCTTCACTTCACCTGTGAATGTCTTTACACTGATCTACTCTCACAGATTTGTGCTCGTTCACTGTAGCTAAAACTTAATAAAAAACACTTTCTGGCTTTAGTTCAAATGCTGTTGTGACTGGTGACACTTACATTCTTCCATAGGTACAACTGCAGATTATGTGCCTTCAATTTACACATACATTTACAACTTAAATTGAGCAAATGTTGGTGTTACCAGTCACCAAAAAATATTGATTTAATGTCTAAAATAGTCTATTGTGTTCACTATTTATATGAATTAATATACTATATTTATATGATAAGTATATATTTTATATTTCCCTGAATACATTACATTACATTTATTCATTCGACAGACGCTTTTATCCAAAGCGAGTTACAAGTAGGAGATCAAATAAACATTTTGTCAAAAGTACCGTTAGAAAATCTGATGCAGGTTAACTGTAATAGATTTATCAGGAACACTTTGCAATAAGAGTGTTTTATTGACATTTTAAAATTGACATGTATGAGATAACAATGAGCAATATAGCTTTTATTCATGTTTCTTTACGTAAATACAGTTGCTCATGTTAGGTCACAGTGCAGTGTTTTTAGAGGATCTATTGACAGAAATGCAGTATAATATCTATCTTCGTGTTCAGAGGTGTATAAAAATCTTACATAATGAAGCTTTATGTTTTAATTACTTTAGAATGAACCATCAACATACAGCACGGGTCCCCTTGCTTGGAAATGTTGTTTCTACGGTAGCTCTAGACAGACAAACTGACACAACGCATTTAATTAATACATTATCTTTTTCGGCAAAGAAGTGAAAAAGTGTTTCATCAGGGGGGATGCATGCAATTCAGAACCTCACCTATAGGTGCTGCTAGATTTCACTGGCTGGTCCTTTAACTAATGTTATTACACGGCTCGTTTGAATGTTCCATTCTGACTGGCCCGTAATGGTTCGTTATTCCCAGATAACAACCGCTCAAAAGTAATAAAACACGGCAACTGCAGCAAATCATTTTTACAGATTAAATATAAATATGTCTTTAAATGACATATATGACATTATATTTACAAATGATTAAAACCAGATTGTCTGTTTGTGACATTTGAACGTCGTTTCTGACCTAAAAACTGAAGGTCTGCATTTGGAAAAAAAACGAGCTAATAAAATATTTCATGTCCAGTTTTTCTCTCATGTGTCAAGTTGCCGTGTAATAAGTGGGATAATGTACAAACAGTCATCTGTTATCATGAAATAAGACCCTTCAGTGTGACACAAGACCCTTATTTCTGACATAACAACCGGCTGTCTGTACATTAGCACTTACATAATAACTTCTGATATTAATAATGGATTAGTAAATGCCAAAACAAACATGAATAAATATTGTAGAAGATTTATTCATTGTAAGTTCATGTAAGCTATACGTTTATTTATATTAACCAATGAAACCTGATTGTAAAGTGTTACCGTTGTTTATTTTTTGCTCTCCTCGATGATAGAATCTGTAACTTGAAGGGAGTTAATAATATATCATTTATATGGTCGTTTTTAAGATTTATTATGGTGTTGCATTTGTCACATTTGCATTTGAAGTCAAAGTCAGGTCAGCATGATGATTTACTGTATAATATATGAAGGAAGTATAGAATCTCTCTCTGCCCTTCAGCTGCCGTATCATTTTCTTCTCTGTTTCCTCAGGAAAATATTTGAAACAAGCAGGTGTTCATAAGAAGACACCTGTCATTCAATCACAATGAGCTCAGTGATTTACTTCAGGCCTGAGGGCAGTGAACCTGTCTGAGCACAGATCTCTGTCAGGGGACGGGACGAGGGTCACGCTTCATTTGGGTTCTGAGAGCAGCTGTCAGACTCCAGTTACAGGACATCCGTTCACAAACACCTCCTCACTCTTTAAAGCTGCTTTCAGTTCTGTGGATGAGAGGAAGATTAAAGGTTCTGTGCATTAAGACCCTATCATTTTCCTCAAGTGATTTCTTGCTTCTAAAAATAAATCACTTTATTTCAGAAAAATATATATTCAATATCCTTAAAACAAGACACTTTGTGAAGTGAAGTTTTTGAAAAAAAATTCAATTATAGTAATGTATGTTCAAGTTAACAGTAAGTGTAATAAATGCTGTAGAATAAAAAAATGTTATCTTTATTTTCACTTAGAAATGTTCGAGTCAAGTACACATTAATGAAAACTCAACAAACACATTCAATTCAAGTGCAAATTATTGCATAACCGACAAAACACACACACGCAAGTATACACACACACACACACACATGTTCAAGTCAAGTGCACAATAATGCATACTCCACATCACACACACACACACAAGTCAAGTGCACGTAAATGCACACAAACACACACATACATACATACACACACACAAGTCAAGTGCACGTAAATGCACACAAACACACCTAATCACACACACACACACAAGTCAAGTGCATGTAAATGCACACAAACACACCTACACACACATACATAAACACACACACACACACACACACACAAGTCAAGTGCATGTAAATGCACACAAACACACCTACACACACATACATACACACACACACACACACACACACAAGTCAAGTGCATGTAAATGCACACAAACACACCTACACACACACACAAGTCAAGTGCATGTAGATGCACACAAACACACACACACACACACACACAAGTCAAGTGCAGGTAAATACACACACACACTTGTACACACACATACATACATACACACACACACACACACACAAGTCAAGTGCACGTTAATGCAACAAACACATCCTACACACACAGACAGACACACCTACACAAGTGCACAAGTCAAGTGCACTTTAATGCATACTCCACATCAAAAACACACACCTATACACACACACACACACACACACGTACACACACACCCGTGTTTGCCCTGAAGGGCTGAAGCACACTGAGTTTGTTCTTGATTCTGTGACGCTGTTGTGTGAGAATGAAGCACTGCACGCTGAGAGAGTGTGTTTGAACGCTTGAGAAATGTCCTCTGGATTCACCTTCCTTTGACACGCAGCTGTCTGGAGACATCACAAAACAAACTTCAGCGAGCTGTCGCTCTCTCCACGGATGCTGAAATAAAGTGGCGCGCCCAAACGCTTCTGATGCAATCCAAACGTCTCCGCACACATTCTCATTTCAGAACAACAGCTTACAGTATTTCACAGCTTTCACAGAACATTTGGGTTTTGTGTCAATTCATTGCACATATGACACACAGTTCTGAGGTCTAGTGCTTGGTTCAATTTAAAGAGTGTGTGGGACCATCGGGCCAGGTGCATTGGGGGTAGACTACTCTAACTTTGGGCATTTCTGCTGTTTTCTGCAGATTACAATTCATTTTTTCTATGTTTGTTCTAAAGCTGTTTTGCAACAATGCTAAATTGTGAAATAAAGTGGAATAAAATGTGAGTTTTCTGTTCTGCAAGCGTATGGTACGTGTAAGAAGAATCATATTGTCAATCCTTCTGAGCAAACATTAAACCATCCGTGAGTCTCGCGGCGGTCTCTTCAGATCTTCTGTACTTTCTCTGGCCCACAGACTTCTGGGAATGCACGCTTCTTTCATCACGCCTGCCACGAGAAGTCCTGTAATGACAAGCATCGCTGTCGCCTGGCAAAAGATGGATGTGTTTCCATGAGGGCGAGCATCCGGACCCGGTACAGTGTTTTTCATACTCTACTCTTTCATGTGTAATGGAGCAAGTGTGCAGGAATCTGACAGAGATGAGAAGCATGAGAGGATGATGGGTTCAACTTCATTCCTACTTGCTTGAAGAGTGTTGAAATGCCTGCTATTTTCAGCTCTGTGAACATTTGTCTCCGTGTTCACACACAAAAACACGTCAGGTCTTCATCACTTCAGAGGAACAATCTTTACATTTTGAATGCTTAAGCAAATTGCTCAAGTGTATTTTGAAGTATACTCTGTTTAGTAAGCTTACATCAATGTACTAGTATGCCTGTAAGTTTATAAGTAGTTTTAATGCTACTCGGCACTACATTTTAGCGTAAGAGCAGTAAACTGGAATTCTTTATCCAAAAGATGGTCCCTTTTTATTTATTTTTATTGTGTGAGATGAACTACTCCTTTAAGTACACAACGAAGTTACAACCGTTTTTCTTCTGTACTCCATCTATACCACAAGTGAACTTAAAGGTAGTGATAGTGTACTAGTTCAATACCTGTAGCACATTTCAGCTGATGAAGACTCTTAATAAAAAAAGGTGCTCAAAAGGTTCTACACAGCGATGTCATTGAAGAAGCACTCAGCCAAAGGTTATTTAAAGAATCATCTCTTTCTTACGTTTCTATATTCCGAAGAAACTTTTTTCGCCACAAAGAACCTTTTGTGAAACAGAAAAGTTCAAAATTTGGTTGTTGCAAAAATGGTTCTTTACAAACAACCTTTGACTGAAAGGTTCTACGTGAAACTAAAAATGGTTCTTCTATGGCATCGCACCTTTATATATCATAAGAGTGTATATTGGCACTTTAAGTATACAACTGTGCTCATATTTGTGTTCCATATTGTTCTCGAAGTATTTTTAAAAATGGACTTCAAATCTATTTCAAGAACACTTCCAAACAGGAACATAATATAATATGATGTATTCTTCTCTTTATTATAGTAACTCAAGCAACCAAATGTATTTAATGCTGCCGTGCATCAACACATAACTGTGAAAAGCATCATATATGAAAAGTTTTATTAAAAAGTATACATTCTTGATACTTTCTGTATTTTTAAGCAGTATATATCTCAGACAACCGAATGCAAGCTGAATAAATGAGTGGATGACAAACACCCCTCAGGTGTGAGTCTCTGGCCTGTTGTAGGACATTGAAGGACGCGGTCATGTTTATCAGAACGTGTTGAAGAGCCGGCGGCTGAAATACTACAGAATGTTCTTCTTGTGTTCACCGCTCACAGCTCTTCAAACACTGCGTCGTCTCTGAGGACCAACTCTCATGTTTCACATCGCAGGGAGACGCGCTGATCCCGCTGAGACACCTGAGATGGTTCATATGCCGGAGAAAAGAGCAGATCTGAAGCTGTGGGACGGACAGATGAGATATATTTTGACTCCCTACAGGTGTGTGAGAGATCAGTCTTTTTTATAATAGTCACTTTGGAATCAGGAGTTTGCAGTAAAAAGACAAACATAACATTAGATGATTCAGCTGGTGGGCGTGTAAAAGAGCTTCGCTGTAAGCTGATTGGTTGGTATTTTAATCATATGTATTTTACACAAAGATTTGAACAAAACACAATCAACAGAACATTTATGACCCAATTACAATTTTAAACAAATAACTTTAAGATTGTAATATTTGTGCAGATTGAATAAATTTGATTTGATTTCATGTTACCGTCACTTAATACATGATTATTCTATGGTACATGTTTGTTAGTTCTACCTCTTATTAGACAACGTGTACTTAAAGGGACAGTTCTGCCAAATCTCTGTTGTTCTGTCATCATTTATTCTCTCTCAAATGTGTCTCATTCTCAACAGAAGATATTTTGAGAAATGTCTCTGTGGTCTTGTGTTCATACAATTTTGTTCGTCAACGGGACTCAGTGCTGTTTGATTATTAACATTCTCAAAATATCTTCTTTTGTGTTTTATAGAAGAAAGAACCTGTACAGGTTTGACATGAGAGTGCATAAATGATGACAGAATGTTAAAGCTTCCTTTTCGTGAACTGCCCCTATAACAGAAAGAACATGTGAGGACTGAGACGAGCAGACGTTCATATTCTAGAGAATGTGCTGAGCTTTCACAGGAATTCTGTGGGCAAACATTCTCTCGTCTTCAGACCCGAGACAGCGGAAAACTCACAATCAGGGCTGTGGTTGGCACGTCTGTACACATAAGGAGATTCTGGCTTTATTCCACACAGCATTTTTAGTCATCATGGGTACTCAGACCCCAGAGAGAGCGTCTGGAACAGACAGTGGCTAAAGCAATCCCATCATGCATTGCAACAAAAACTGCATTTGGAGATCGATTCATAGTTCAAAACAGCCAGAGAAATATTGACAAATACACATTTTAATTCTATACAAACAGTTTGATGTTCATTATAGTATTGTGTTGAGTGTTTGTTCTCAGTCTGTCAGTCGCCCCACAGAGTTCTGTCTGTATGATGCTCACTTCTACCCAAAGTAAAACAACATACTTAAGAACAAACTTTAGTTTGGACCAATTAAACGTGCAGCGGTTGTTCTTTTGTCATTATTTTGAGGTGGTAGAGATGATCGGTGCCGAGACGCAGTCGGCGCATTAAAAATGAATGTCTTGAAGTGCGAAGCCTCAATGAGACCAATTTAATTTTTCTGCCGAGTTAATTCTCCAGGAGTTTCTCCTCGAGCTGATAAAACACGTCTTCACCTTGAAGATATGACGTCTTTGAAGTTTGATCCGGAATAAAGAAATACAAAGGTGTTTTCAGAAGCACACATTGAAAACCCGATTACACACTTTAATTCCCAGCGTATCTGAAAGCAACTCTTATATAAACGGCATAGCTACAGTAAAACACAGCCATCAATTATTGAAGAAGAAATCGATCGGTAACTGCCTGAGAGGATGCCCACCCTTACGAAACAAAGAAGTTTAGTCAAGTGTGCTAGTAGTATACTTCTTTAAAACTGAAAAGAGAAGAACTTTCAGTCTCTTCAGAAATACTTACCGTACACTTTCAGAAAAGTCTAGTCAAGTATATTTGGCTGATTTTCATGAAACCACTGAAACATCAAGGTATCATAAAACATACAATTCGGTGACACGAAAAATGATCATACTAAAGAGAATTGTGTCCTTAGAACAAAACATAATTGTGACATTTTTATTGCTTTTTCTGCTGAAATTCTCATAATCGTAACGTCCAAAAAACAGTTGGATGTTCTAGATGTTCTCAAAATACAAAAAATGATTGACAGAATATTCATGCATCATAAAAATCAAGAAATAATTGTGTCCAGGACTGGATTCTCATCCTCCCTAACGCTTTTAAAAGACTGTTTAAACACTCACAAATATATTTACATTACGTTTGATTTCAAGTGAAGAAACACATTAAATATTGCATTTTAAATGGCTAACAAGTTAACACATCCCCTTTACTAGTTAAAAACGTAATAATCTCTTCTCACACTTGTGTACACAACTTTGTCCCTTCTCATTACCGATAGAGGGAGTTTTCCACATTTAAAGAGTACATAACATGAGATCATGTAAATGACATGTCATGCAGTGTGTAATGTTGGCGTGTTTGAAAGTAAGTCGTCTGCCAAGTTGTAAATCCAAAGGTGAATAAGAAAGTAATTGGCTTGGAAAAAGTGAGTCGAATCTTAATCACGTAAACGAGTCGTCCCTAGTCTGATTCGCCAACCGCCTCAGATTTATGTCACCACATATAGTCCCCGCCTACGTTTTGCTAGGACTGCCTCCCCCGAAACACTGTAGCTTGTGAGCCTCATTTGTGGTACACCAATCACAGTAGACTAAGACAATCTGACCAATCACAGCAGACTAGACCATCTGACCAATTACACAGACTAGACCATCTGACCAATCACATCAAACTAGACCATCTGACCAATCACATCAAACTAGACCATCTGACCTATCACATCAAACTAGACCATCTGACCAATCACAGCAGACTAGACCATCTGACCAATCACAGCATACTAGACCATCTGACCAATCACATCAAACTAGACCATCTGACCAATCACAGCATACTAGACAATCTGACCAATCACATCAGACTAGACCATCTGACCAATCACATCAAACTAGACCATCTGACCAATCACATCAAACTAGACCATCTGACCAATCACATCAAACTAGACCATCTGACCAATCACATCAGACTAGACCATCTGACCAATCACATCAAACTAGACCATCTGACCAATCACAGCAGACTAGACCATCTGACCAATCACATCAAACTAGACCATCTGACCAATCACATCAAACTAGACCATCTGACCAATCACATCAAACTAGACCATCTGACCAATCACATCAGACTAGACCATCTGACCAATCACATCAGACTAGACCATCTGACCAATCACATCAAACTAGACCATCTGACCAATCACAGCAGACTAGACCATCTGACCAATCACATCAAACTAGACCATCTGACCAATCACAGCAGACTAGACCATCTGACCAATCACATCAAACTAGACCATCTGACCAATCACATCAAACTAGACCATCTGACCAATCACATCAAACTAGACCATCTGACCAATCACATCAGACTAGACCATCTGACCAATCACATCAGACTAGACCATCTGACCAATCACATCAAACTAGACCATCTGACCAATCACAGCAGACTAGACCATCTGACCAATCACATCAAACTAGACCATCTGACCAATTACACAGACTAGGCTAGCGGAAAGGATGGGATTCGACAGATGAATCGCAGAACGAAGCACTTGAGAGTCAGTCAAGAAGTAATGTAAAAATAACTTTCTATTATAATGAAATAATAGTGTTTTTATTTAGTGTTTTGTTATGTATGGACATAAACTTGTTGTTGGACACTCCATAAACCAAAGTAGGACCTTAAAAATCCCTAGTTATGTACTCTTTAAAGACATTTTACATGTATAATATTCTTTTAAAATATAATTAAATAATACCTTATTATGTGTGATTAATAAAAAAGTCGCTTTGGTGTCATGGCTTTGCTTGATTTTAGCAAAACATGCTATGAGAGTGATAGTCTTAAATGGTTATGGTCCTAAAAACGAGGCCTTTTTGTAAAAAATGTTTTAGAATTGTGTCAGTAAAAGTTTTGAATTGAATGCCAAACATATTATACCTTGTTTTATATGAATTTAAATGACACTTTTTGATACAAGTGTTTTTAAAAAAATCATGTTTGACATCTTGAAACCAAGATTTTGTGAGAATCACCCATTTGCACAAACTTTTAATGGAGATAAATATGTAAGTGCTAATGTACAGACAGCCGGTTGTTATGTCAGAAATAAGGGTCTTGTGTCACACTGAAGGGTCTTATTTCATGATAACAGATGACTGTTTGTACATTATTACACTTATTACACGGCTACTTGACACATGAGAGAAAAACTGGAAATGAAATGTGAATTTGTACTTTTGTACTCGACTTGTTTCTGTGTTTACTCTTTTGATTGAGTCGTCTATTAAAAACGTTTTCACACCGTTTTGACATATTCTCTACCCTGTACAGACTATAAGATTGATGTTAAGTTCACTTACAGAGTATACTTAAAGTATAAAAACTACTAATCAAGAATTAAATAATTAATCCTTTCTAATCTTTAGTATTTAATCCTTAAATTCTTTATTGGTAACATAAACTAATGATTTTTCAGTAAAGACTACTAACGTAAACTTAATTTGTCTATTGCACACGCTTGAAGTTAACCTGTTTAGTTTTAACCTGCGTAAAATCGAAACAGAAATTTCTAGTATAGTCAACTAATTGGGCTGAGTGAAGACTACTGAGTGTATTTTTAAGTGTACATTCATCCACTAAAAATGTGTTGACTTGTATAACAACTTATATCACCATATATATGACTTATAAATCAACTTTTATGAGATTAATGGCTGTCTTGTTACTCCTTCTCTATGAAGGCAGATTTGTTTCTGAATGAGGTAAAGCTTTATTTGAGTGAAGAAACTCGTGACACATTTCATTCCGAAGCCAGAGAATATGTGCAGTAAGATGCCAAGAACCTCGTCCAGAATAAATAGTTGCTGAAGACTTTCTGACGCGTGTGGTCTCAGACATGTTCAAGAGCAGACTCAGATGGTCCTGGCTCTCTGTTGATGCACCTTTGAGTGATCGTGTTTCTCTGGATATTTTACCATATTAACTTCAGTGTATTTTCTTAAGTTGGGTATTTCCAATGAATGTGATCCTGTAGTTGTATAAGCATGTTCTTCTGCTCGTGTCACTCATCTGATCTCTTCTTTTGCTTTTAGTGCTTGTCATGAGTGGATGAAGACACGCAGACTCTTGACGGGTGGAATGCAGATGTTACACAACAACACAAGAATAATACTGAAGACAGGTAACACAAAAACTCAATGATGAAACACAGAAGGCAAATAAGGTCAATGAAGCATTATAAAAAATGACCTCTGTGTTTCTGAGTTCATAAATAAACATACATTTCATTTTAGAGATGAATGATGATTTATGTTTCTGCGTAAACTACTAGAGTTTGTGTGACTCAAACTTTATCTTTAAAGAAATGTATTTGTGTAACTTAGTGAGACTACATCCATGAACCTGAAGTTGTTACCTTGGAAACAGCATCCAGGACAGATGAGTTCTGCTCTGAGCACTGACTCCCATGATGCATTGCAAATTACATCATAAAAAATCGAGTGAAGTCACAGATTCGCTTAATAGGACTAGGTGTTATAATCCCACTATTTCAGCACAGTTTACTTGCCCATTAGAACGTTTCCCACGCCTTGTGCATGACAGGGGGAGCAGTCAAGAATATGAATAGAGGAAAGGAGCTTTCACTGGTTCGTCGGGGAGGCATCCACTGTGTTTGGGGGATAAAATATTATTATTACCTTTCCTTGCCATTATCAGATAGACATCTCATGAGTTGTGTTTCCCACTTTCTTCACGTCCATTATTCTGGGTGAAAGATGTCCTTTGGTGAGGAGCTGCTGATAATGTCCTTTGTATGGTTCCCGTCAATGTGACACATGGTCAGTTGTGCACCTCAGCCTCATTGGGTGTATCGGTCCTTTACCACAAGTCACCCTCAGCCAAGGGTGACCAGACCTGGGTGTGCGTCGCATTGTTACAATCTGACAGCCCATGCTGTGTCCATCCGCCTCAACCACAGCCATTGGCTTCTTCTTTCTGCACCACTGGCCAGTTCATGATTATGCTCCACTGGACCTGTCCTCTGAGAGTGACTTATTAGTCAGCTCAACACATATACACCAGAAACAGTGGGCAGCTATCACTGCAGCTCAAAGGCACCTCAGCCGTTACCCGCCGGCCCTAAGAATGGAAACGGCAACCTTCTGGTCACGAGTCCGACTCTCTAACCATGAGGCCACGACTACACACACCAATAATGTGTGCTCAGTGCCCTTGGTCCCGTTTGGCACACCATTACAACACATTACCAAAATCAACCAAACTCTACGTGCTGGTCCCTTATGGCAGTGGTTCCCAACCTGGGGTAAAATGCAATGGGGTGGCGCCAGAGTAACATGAGGGGCGCGGGAGATGACACAGATTGAGGTTAAATAAAGTTGCATAAAATGTTCCACTCATCACTATGAGACTCACTTGAGAATTGTCCTCTGTCAGGCATCAACGTTCGTGTCAACATAAAATCACAAGGAAAAATAGCAGACAAACGTTGTAAGACAGTTCCAAGTAATAAAGGAAGGAAGGAGGCAACTTTTATTAAAATAAACAAAACCATAAAACGAAAGGAGAATGCTCCCTCACGGTACAAATACAAATAAAACATTCAAATAATCCAGGCCGGGTCCATACAATCCTGGCGCTCGTCCTTTTATGCCTCTGATCCAA
>CM017916.1:717973-855473 GCA_008369825.1 Triplophysa tibetana | reverse complement strand
ATCCCCTGGGATCGAACCCACAACCTTGTGATGTTAACGCAATGCTCTTACCACTGAGCTACAGGAAAGCAGATCAAGAGATCTCATCATTTTCTTTCTTGTACACTCTTAAAACTAAAGGTGCTTAAAAGTTCACAGCGATGCCATAGAACAACCATTTTTGGTTCCACAAAGAACCATCTCTTCCTTACTTTTTGACCTTCTGAAGAACCTTTTTTTGCAACAAAGTGAAACAGAAAGGTTCTTCATGATTCAGATGTTAAAGGTTTTTTACGGGACCAAAAGGTTCTTCTATGGCATCGAAGAACCTCTAGAACCACCTTTTTTAAAGAGTGTAGGCGTCTTTTTACAGATTCTGTCTCTGATTTTCTCTCTCTCTCTCTCTCTCTCTCTCTCTCTCTCTCTCCCTCTCTCTCTCACCTTGTTTAACTCAATCTCAGCGTCATGAGACAGATTATATTGATCATGTGGCGCTCATGAGTTTAAATGTGTGCATGGGTCAGAGTTCAGACAGCAGTAGAAACACAGGCTCAAACAAAAGAGCTTTTATCTCCTCATGACCTCTCAGCTGTGATCACTTCAATATTATTGTGGACATTATGTTTTTATTATTTTACTTTTTACATTTAACATCTTTAATCTTAAATAAGGCACAAACCTCAAAGCAAGTATATCATGTTTCTCACGTCACGATACACCAGGTTTAGAAAGACTCTTCACTTTTCATGATGCTAAATGACTTTTATATGTCATTGTGTTGTCAGTTTATCTTCATTCATCATTCACTATTCATTATTTGTTTGTTTTTCAGATCTGGTGTAGTTGTGAGCATCTTCTCAGACTGTTCATGATCTTCACCACAATTCTGTGTGTTGATGAAAATCAGAGGATCTGTGTCTGGTTATTAAAGATGAGTTATCCGCAGTAGAAACAAATTTGTCAGCACTCTTGAAACACTCAAGCGCATTTTATGTCTGGATTCTGTTCAACTCATTTCACACTTGATTCAGTTGCAGATATGAGTTTAATTCACACATTTATGTTCATATCAAAGTGTGATACAGAGACCGGGACTGCAGTTGACTTCCGGTCTGTGTTTGCCTAGTGTCTAATAATATAACTATTTATATTTAATTCAATTTATGTTAATAGTCATTTATATTGCATTTTCTGATATTAAATAAACAATTTCTTGAATGGGTTCGCAGTTCGGTTGCATTTCAAGAAAGTGTATAGTACACTAACATCTAGCGGTTGAGTTTGTTATCACAGTCCAAATTTATAAAATTGGAGAGACAAGTTTAGACAAGTAACTTTCTATTTCCTGGTTAGAAATATTCTGCATGTAGTCTATTGTTTGTGAATGTGAACTGGACGTTCAGTTGGGGTCTCAAGAGTGCGCATGCGCAGTAACGTTGTTGTTCACTTTGAAACATCTAGAAATGATCATTCAATAACATCAGATATCTTCCATCGGTTAGACAGACTACAAACCATAACTCACATAACGCGTCTTAAAAATGTCTTCTCTTTTATTATAGCACATAACCCTGTCGACCCGACACACTTTTTCACAAGCTCCTACACTCCTACACAAAAATAAAGGACATCAGTATTGAAGATGTTCATGCTGGGTGTTTGGGTAAATGGATAAAAACAGCTGTCGAGGTCTATAAATTAACCTTTGCCTGCCTGGTTGTTTCCACTCAACATGGCGGGTTGTTTTCGACCCATGGTTAGATAATAAACAACCAGCAGAGATTCAGGCGTTTGTGTGTGCGCGTTTCCTTCCTTTGAAAGTCAAACCTGCTGTATTATCCCCACCCGCCTTATGTAGGACAGATACTGTATCCAGCCAATGCCAAACACACGAGGGCAGGGTCTGGTGTTTACGCTGGATTACCGTGGCCCTCAAACATGAGCATTAAAGCACGGAGGCTGTCGGCCGACACCTGTGATGTGGATAATGAGAGTGCAACACGGAACAGAAGCGAGAGGCGAGATAAGAGATGAATTATAGATGGAGCGCTTGAGGGCAAAACAGTGCTGCAGGGGAGGAGAGTGTGAATCTGGAGAAGCGTTCCTGGATAATGAATCCCAGCGGCTGGAGAACATACAGGCTGTATGGAGATCAGGGGAACTAGAAAGAGAATATGACCTCTGGTGTGCTGGAGAATCCAGGGGAATTGTGTCAGCTTGCTTTGACGCGCTGGAGGTTTCTCTTTGTGTGCTTGTCAATGGATTTTATTTTGATTGCACTTATGTGAAGCGTCGGGGAGTCGCTCATTAAAACCACCGACAACACGTTTCTGTAGCTGGAACAGCTTCAGTTCCGCCGTTTACAAGAGCTTTTCCAAAATCACCTTCACTGCTGGATGTCATTCTGTTGTCGTAAGCGTTCAGAACCGAGGTCCAGGATTATGATCTTTAGCTGTAATATTTGAAAGTTCTGTCATGAAATAAGGGTTTAAAACAATCAGAAATGTTGCAATAGAAATATAATAAAAGGAAATAAAAAGGCTCAATAAAAAGATGAAATAAATGAATAAACCATAGAATTGCTCGAATTTCAAGTAATGAAATGTTAAAAGCTAATTCAAAATATTCGAATAAAACTAAAATAAAAACTAAAGTGACTCTCCTGCAAACTACAAAGAATCATAAATCAAAGGATGTTTCAATGGCTATTTATTCCTGTGCTTAAAGAAAACTGCAATTTATTAATTTTTATTTTATCATTTTTTTTTAATTTAATTTATTACGTTTTTGGTCATATTTGTTTTCATTTGTTTAATATACGGTTAAACTGGTTACTTTAGTACATCCTTTAGTCATTTCCATTCTTTTTCCCTTTACAGCTTTAAAAAAGAAACGGTACAATCACTGCTGAAGAATCTGTCTAATAGAACACTGTAAAAATATAACTGTAGTTCTGCAGCTCGTTGCCTCTAGCTTACTGTAGATTTATATTTATCTTATTTATTAGCAACAGTTTGTTCAAAGATAAATGAACATTATTTTTGCAGACAAAACTATCAAATAACAGCTTCATGCAAAGCCTTCTGGGCACCAGAAATCCTCCTTCATCAACCTTTTTCTGTTTTTTTTCTTATTTCGGTTCCAGAATGCTTTGGATGAGACTGTTATTTGATAGTTTTTTTCTGTAAAGACGAAGACTTGTTAATGTCTTATGTTCATTTATCTCTTAAACAAACTGTTGCCAGTAAATTACATAAATGTAAATCCACAGTGCTGGCGAACTGCTGCCTGTAATACCGTCATTTCTACAGATTGTTTTTACAGTATGAGAATTGGAAGGAATGTTGTTTGTCTGACAAGACACAGAACTCTGTACAAGCTTCCAAGCTTCTCTTTGTGTTTCATCACTGCCAGTACATATCTGAGGTTTGTGAAATGAATGGCATGATTCTAATATTATTACTGATATATACAGTGAGGAAAATAAGTATTTGAACACCCTGCATGTTCTCCCACTTAGAAATCATGGGGGGGTCTGAAATTGTCATCGTAGGTGCATGTCCACTGTGAGAGACATAATCTAAAAAAAATCCAGAAATCACAATGTATGATTTTTTAACTATTTATTTGTACGATACAGCTGCAAATAAGTATTTGAACACCTGAGAAAATCAATGTTAATATTTGGTACAGTAGCCTTTGTTTGCAATTACAGAGGTCAAACGTTTCCTGTAGTTTTTCACCAGGTTTGCACACACTGCAGGAGGGATTTTGGCCCACTCCTCCACACAGATCTTCTCTAGATCAGTCAGGTTTCTAGCCTGTCGCTGAGAAACACAGAGTTTGAGCTCCCTCCAAAGATTCTCTATTGGGTTTAGGTCTGGAGACTGGCTAGGCCACGCCAGAACCTTGATATGCTTCTTACAGACCCACTCCTTGGTTATCCTGGCTGTGTGCTTCAGGTCATTGTCATGTTGGAAGACCCAGCCTCGACCCATCTTCAATGCTCTAACTGAGGGAAGGAGGTTGTTCCCCAAAATCTCGCAATACATGGCCCCGGTCATCCTCTCCTTAATACAGTGCAGTCGCCCTGTCCCATGTGCAGACAAACACCCCCAAAGCATGATGCTACCACCCCCATGCTTCACAGTAGGGATGGTGTTCTTGGGATGGTACTCATCATTCTTCTTCCTCCAAACACGTTTAGTGGAATTATGACCAGAAAGTTCTATTTTGGTCTCATCTGACCACATGACTTTCTCCCATGACTCCTCTGGATCATCCAAATGGTCATTGGCAGACTTAAGACGGGCCTGGACATGTGCTGGTTTAAGCAGGGGAACCTTCCGTGCCATGCATGATTTCAAACCATGACGTCTTAGTGTATTACCAACAGTAACCTTGGAAACGGTGGTTCCAGCTCTTTTCAGGTCATTGACCAGCTCCTCCCGTGTAGTTCTGGGCTGATTTCTCACCTTTCTTAGGATCATTGAGACCCCACGACCCCACGGATTCTTACTGATTGTATGGGGTGGACAGGTGTCTTTATGCAGCTAACGACCTCAATCAGATGCATCTAATTTGGGATAATAAATGGAGTGGAGGTGGACATTTTAAAGGCAGACTGACAGGTCTTTGAGGGTCAGAATTCTAGCTGATAGACAGGTGTTCAAATACTTATTTGCAGCTGTATCATACAAATAAATAGTTAAAAAAATCATACATTGTGATTTCTGGATTTTATGTCTCTCACAGTGGACATGCACCTACGATGACAATTTCAGACCCCTCCATGATTTCTAAGTGGGAGAACATGCAAAATAGCAATAGTCTTCAAATACTTATTTTCCTCACTGTATATGAACCTAAATTTCTTTAAATCTCTCTGTTTCAGTGACTAAAAGGAAGCGTGTCTTCATCGGATGTCAACAGCAGGATTTGTCTGTCGCGTCTTTGGTTCTTGGCTCTCGCTTCCAAGCTATTAAAGGTGAAACACGCCTGCGGACACGTGATTTATTCCCAACCCCGTCAAGCAGAAACAAATACAATCCCAAATCAAACAACAGACGTGACGCTTTGAAGCAGAACACACACGTACGGCTCTCTGTGGACACACACAATCATTCTGCCACAGGCACAGACCTGGACCTCTTCCAGAGACTCAGAGAACAGGTTTGATCTGATGCGACGGTAAAGTCATCAACCACAGAAATAATGCATGAAGATTTCTTATTAAAAGGATCTAAAGGCTCTATATGTAATGTTACAGACAATAATGGAAAGATTGAGGCGCTATTAAGACATTCAGATACTACACATCTCTCAGAAATAGTGGATTGTGATTGGTCGTGGAACAAGTTTAAATGCTTCGAATTAAAATTGAGTAAATAATATTGTTTTACATAAATAATTCATTAAATTCAAATCAATATTTTCGTCCTTCTATTGGTTCATTTTTTTGGCTACGCAATCGTGCCAAAAGCAGAATCATGGCTCACACACACACACACACAAACACAAATATAATTCATGTCCCATTAATGTGAATGATCCAAAAAAAGTAAAGAAAAAGTGAAATCACAGAAAAGATCTCTTTAATATCTTCTAGACAACATAGTTTAAATGTAAATTTTGGTCTCATGTGTGTCTCAGATATTTCTCTTGAGAAAAAGAGTCATTATTGTGTGTCATGAGAGTTGAGAAGAGATGTCAACAATGTGTCAAACTGAGCTCAGATTCATCTCGTCTGCAATCAAAAGTCAATATTAGTGAAGATCTCAAACATTTCTCATCACATTTACTCAAATCCAGATGATATTACATTGATTTACACCTCCAGACTCTTCATGTGTCTACAGCATTACACTCATTTGGTTCTCTTTTGATTTCTTAATTTTTGTATAACATCTAAATCTGTTGATTTTTGAAACACAATTTCTGAAACTCCTGAGAGCACATCTGAGTGATGTCATCATTTCTCTGTAAAAGAAACCTGATTTAGTCTGGATGTTTAGAGAGTTCATCTCTTTGTGTTTGTCATTCTGTCACTCATCTCAGTTGAAACTCTTAAAACAGAAACTCCCTCACACTCAGCTCTGTGTGTGAGGGAGCTCAACCTTCACATCAAAGGTACATCAGGGGATCTGGATCTCAAACCGGCTTTATTCACTCGGAGTACAGCGGCCATGTAAATTTCATGACCTGTCTCTCTCTCTCTCTCTCTCTCTCTCTCTCTCTTGACTGATATCAGCGGCCTGCCAGCTGTCAGGAGTCTCTCTCTTGAATTTTTTTCTCTCTCTTATTCCTTCTGTGTTTGCTCTCTGAAGGTCTTCAAACGGTCAGAATCAAAATTCCTCCATCCAGTATTTCACCGTTTCGCTCTCAGTACTGGATATTGATGGGGTATCATGCTATGTCATGCATTCTGACTTCTTCTTCTTGTTAAATATGCCAGCTTCACATGCTTTGCATGGTCAGCTTGTTAAACACGTATGACGTTGTATTTGGAAATGTTCTCCTTCTAGACACGGACCCGTTTGAATGATGCCGCACAGCAGCTGAACTGAAATAGATCCAGATCCACTCAAAACAAAGTGAGGAGATCAAAAGTTCAGACATTCATTCTTTATTTAAAGGCACTCAAACATTCTTGTTTTACAGTCATTTAATGTGGAATCACAGGTGTGTTTCCAGCAGCAGAGACAGATCTCTGATGTTGATTCCTGATCAATTTACGACTGCATTGATGAATTGCAGAATTAATGTGAAATCTTGAGCAGGTTCCTCTGAACGTCTGTCCATATTACTCTGAAAGCAGGCAACAGCTGGTGGCGAAGAGCTCGGCATCTGCTCGCGTCCTCTTGTGAGATCTGATCCTCCAGTCTGGCGTCAGATTCTCGCCGGCGTCTCTTTGAACTCAAATCCAGAGAGGTGCAAACATCATCTCTGTGCCAAATCAAAACCACATTCATTTCTTGATCATCTAATATCTTGAGGATGTAGAAACATGAATCGTCTGAGCTTTTTAAGTCATCACATTTAACCTCAAGATGACACTGTGGAGATCTTTGTATTTCTTTTGTCTGGACAGACGTGAACCTATTTCTACACACATATAAGGTCTCAAATCAAATGTGTTGATGGACGGTCCATGTGGTGTCTCTCTCTCTCTTCTGTTGTGTTCAGAATGTGTTGATTTTCTCAAAGCATCTTGATTTCCAGCTTCACACGTGCGGTGTATTGACAGCGAGTCAGTCTGTGACTGTCGAGGCTTTTACAGGCTTCATGTAATCCAGAAATCACTGCAGTGAAAGTCATGATCCCTTGATAGTGCTCTACAGAAGGACGGTGTGCAGCAAGGTTTCTATTTTCTTTCAAGACCGCTTTCTTCCTGTATTTATTCTGTCATTTAATTACACCGCTGAGACATACATTATGTCATATATTTGTAAAATATCATCTTTATTTACCTTCTTTACATGAAAGGAAACATTCCCACAAGGAGGTAAAATCTGTTCATAGGTTGTGTGTATCAGTCAGCGCTGTAAATTATTTATTAAACAAACTGAATGATGTCTGCTTGTGTAAATGCAGAAAGGTTTGTGTGATGGTGAGGCCAGTCTATTCTCTTCTGTCTTCACGGTTTCATTGAGATGTTGTTTGACGTGACGTCCAGTGAGAACACAACACAACACACCTCGCTGTGCCTCAAGTGTCCTGTCCTAAAAAACACAAAAAAAAACAAGAAATGGATCATCAGTATCTCCTATTCCCCATTGTTCTGAATGAAATGGGATGTCAGGATTGGCTGATATCTGCAGACAGCTGAACTCTTTGTTCTACTTCTCTTCCATGATCAAAGAGTCCAAAAAGAAATTGGAGTTCTGATTTCATTCCCAGAGTCCCACCGCAGTCGGACCCCCGTCTCTGTGTGTTAATCATAAACATATACAGATCTCACAGCACCACTGCAGGACAAACATCAACTGACAATCAGGTTTTACACCCGAGAACATAGATGTCCAAAACATGAAATAAAAATATAATATAGGCTTTGTTGTCTGGAACAGTGTTGGGTAAATTACTCTGATAACTTGATGAATGACTAGTTACTAATGACATATTCAATAGTGTAATAACATTACTGTACAAATTACTCTCTCCAAAAAATATTTTATTACTTATGACTAGTTAATTTCTACATCCTACATCAACCTTGATTAGTTCAGTGATTCAAGTTTACACATGAAACAACTATTTTAATTCATTCAAATAAATAATAAGTAACTACATCAAATATTTTTATCAACTGATCAAATTATACAAATGTGAGAATTATACATTAAAGCATACAGTTTAAATTTAGACTTATAATTTTGATGTCATTTCAACTATTGAATATATTTCACAGTATTTAGTGAAATTACATCAGAAGTAACTGTAATTAAATGACAGAAAAATAAGAATATTCCCTTACTTTACTTTTCAAGGGAAGAGTAATTAAATGACAGTAACTAATAACTCAACCCTGGTCTGGACAACCTAACTGATCGTCAGCAAAACCCGCTCGACAGAAGTAAATTTATGTCCATTACACTGATTTGGCGCTGCATTTAAACATCTTATCTGGTTTCTCTCAGTTTTGTTTATGTGCTAATGTCTGACGGCACAATACTAATAGAAGTAATAGTAAATAACTCTTAAAAGTCCACTCTCATATCATGCAGTTGATGTAGAAACTTGAAAAAGAAGAACGTCTTGGTTACGTATGTAACCTCAGTTCCCTGATGGAGGGAACGAGACGTTGTGTCGAGAACGACAGATGGGGTTCGCCATTGAGAACCAATCAACTCTGACTACTATAGAAAAGGCCAATGAAATTTGGCGAATGAAATTTGCATGCCGGGCTCCGCCCCCGGATATCCGGTATAAAAGGAAGCCGGCGTGCAGCATTCATTTTCCTCTTGTTCCGAAGAGCCTGAGATCCTCTCATGACTGCAGCAGAATACGATACGTGTTCGTCGCATAAGGGACACAACGTCTCGTTCCCTCCATCAGGGAACTGAGGTTACATACGTAACCAAGACGTTCCCTTTCTGTCGGTCTCTCGACGTTGTGTCGAGAACGACAGATGGGGTTGCCTATGGAAAACGCCACAACGCTGTATCGCGTCACAATCTCTAGCGAAGCGACGGTAACAAACCTGGGAGTGTCAGCTCGATGCTTTCGCGAAACTGTAACCTTCCAGTGTGGTGGTCGGGGGGTTCCAGAGCTTTCTAAGAGAAAGATGGGTACAGCCCTGACCGGTAACCTTTCACGGACGGGGCCTTAGCTCTCTACAGGCGAGAGGCCGTCCGGCTCGGGTTTACACCGGGTAAGCGTCACTTCCTTAATCAGGAATGCGCTGCAGAGGCCACCTCCTGCCCGTGGGGAGGAAAATGGTGGATATAGGTATGGTCTCGTCCTTGGAGGAGAACGCATGGAACGTGCGGACTGAGTAGTTAACCGCGAGGTGGAGGTCCACCTAGGGAAGCTCATGGGTTACCAGGAGTGGGAACCATACTCATGAGGATACATCAGACGGAACAGCCCACGGAGGGGGTGTTACATACGTCCGGTAGCACTAGGTCCGGTTAGAGCTATCTGTGATAGCTCACATGGTATCCCGGCCTAAGGGGGAAGGCTGCTCTGCCCAGCCAGCCCCCAGGTGGTGCTTGTTTGGTGATGGATGGAATGCCTATTCTTAACCAGTGTCTGGGTAAGAAGGGAGGTAGGTGAGGTACCAGTTTCTTAGCCATGTGTTTGGGTAAGAAGAAAAAGGTAGATAGCACACTGACCCAACCTGTTAGAGGGTGGAAAGGTGCTTTCGCAGGCATACGCCCCCCCGGATGCCAGTCCTACATGTCGCCACGCAGGACGTGGGCTGACACCGGGTTTACACAAAAGTTGTTAACCCTTGTGAAGGTGTTTGGGCGTAGCCCAACCCGCAGCTCTACAGATGTCTGCTAGAGAGGCGCTTCTGCCAGTTCCCAAGAGGTGGCTAAACTCAGTGTGGAGTGAGCCCTCACTACCAATGGGCATGGGAGACTCTGAGATCGGGATGCCGTCGTAACGGTGTCCACGACCCAGTGCGCCAGCCTCTGTTTGGAGACAGCCTTCCCCTTCTGCTGTCCTCCAACAGACACGGAGCTGGTCAGAGCTTCAGAGCTCTGCGTGCGGTCCAGCACGTACTGGGCACAACACTGATCGGGTTGGGTCTTCCTCCCCTATGGGGAGCGCCTGCAAGTTCACCACCTGGCCCCGGAGGGAGTAGTGGGAACTTCATGGGCACGCATCCGGTCCTGGGTCTCAAGCTAACGTGAGAGTTTCCAGGGCCGAATTTAAGGCAATCCGGGGACACGGAGGATGCTCGATGGTCCCCTACCCTCTTGAAGGAAGTGAGCGCCGTCAGGAGGGCCATCTTACTCAGTGAGGAAGATCGGAACCTCCGAGGGGCTCTTGGGGGGCCCTGAGGCTCCCCAGGACCACTTAGGGTCCCAAGAGGGTATGGAGCGGAGGTGAGGCGTATTACGCCCTCTCGCGCCCCTTAGGAACCTGGTGACCAGGTCGTGTTGCCCTAGAAACTTTCCACCGACTGAGTCGTGATGAGTGGCAGGAGCGACTACATACACATTCAGCGTGGAGGGGAGATGTTAGTCTCCAGTCTCGTAAGAAGGAAAACACAATCCTGATCGAGCACCTCAGTGGGTCTTTCTCCTTGAGAGAGACACCAGGACGAGAAGAGGCGCCGTCTAGAGGCGTGTAACCGCCTAGTAGATGGGGCCCTAGCCTGGGTTATGGTCTCCGCCGAGAGGGGGAGTAGCCATCTCAGGATCTTCTCGTCCCGTCTAGAGACCAGACATGGGTGTTCCAGAGGTCAGATCTGGGATGCCAGAACGTGTCCGTCCCCTGATAGAGCAGGTCCTCTGTCAGGGGAATGGTTCAGGGGGAGTCGCTGTCCAGAGCATTAGCTCTGAAGCCAAGTGCGGTTAGACTGGTGTGGTGTAACCAATAACACCTGGTGCTCCTGCTCCCTGACCTTGCACAGCGTCTGTGCAAGGAGGCTCCTGGGGGGGGAAGGTGTGCTTCCACCCATCCCGCGGTCAGCTGTGCGCAAGGATATCCGTGCCGAGGGCAGGAATATCAAGCGGGCAAATGGTGGTGTTGCGGGAGGCGAACAGGTTTACCTGGGCCTACCCGAACAGACTCCAAATGAGCTGGTGCGCGGGGGTGAAGTCGCCACTCTCCACGAGGCATAAACTGGCGAGAGAGCACGTCGGCTGTCTAGTTCAGTTTGCCTGGGGTGTGTGTGGCCCGCAGGGAACGGGTCACATGTTGACTTCACCGGAGGAGGCGTCGAGCAAGTTGTGTTAGCTGCTGTGAGCGAACGCCACCCTGACGATCTGTGCTCGCTACAGCTATAGTGCTGTCCTCGGACCAGCACGTGCATGTCTTACACGAGAGGCCGTAGCCTGCTCAGTGCAAGTAGCACAGCCCACAACTCTTGGCAATTGATATGCCAGCGCAGGCGGGGGTTTGTCCAACACCCCACCTGCGTGCTCGTTGCACACTGCACCGCACCCCTGCAGGGAGACGTCAGCCGTCACCACGACCTGCCTCATAACCTGCCCAGAGGGACCTGAGTCCGTCAAAAAAGTCATAAAGACTAGGGGTTATGGTGCGTTGGCAGCAGGGCGGCATCACCATGCTCCTGCTGCCAGTGTGCCACGCTCTCCTCGGAACTCGACTCTGAAACCAGTGTTGGAGCGGTCACATGTGCATCAACCCGAGGGGTATCAACCCGCGAGGACGCCATGTGTCCCAGGAGCCTCTGAACTGTTTCAGGGGGACCGCTGTCTGTCTAAAATGTTCATTTCAGACAGTTCAACACTGGTTGGGCGCAACTGCGGACAGTAGCGCCGCCGTGGTGACAGAGTTGAGCCAAGAGAGAGGATGCTCTGCACTGAGGAGAGCTTGCCCCTCTCTTGGTTGACCTGGAGTCCCAATCGATCTAGGTGCCGGAGCACCAGGTCCCTTCCTGTACACAACAGATCTCGCGAGTGTGCCAGGGTAGGCCAGTCGCTGAGGTAGTTTAGTACCCGCTCGCCTTCTTCCCCTAAGGGAGAAAGGGCGGTCAGGGACAGACCGAAAGGGAGGACTCTGTACTGATATGCCCGCCTCTCGCACGAGAACCGTGGGAACGGCTGGTGTCGAGGAGGACTGAGACATGAAAGTAAGCGTCCTGCAGGTCGATTGCCGCGAACCAATCCTGACACCTGATAGATGTCTGGACGCGCCTCTGTGTGAGCACCCTGAACGGCAGCTTATGAAGGTGCTCTGTTCCGGGTACGCAGACCTTTGGGCGCAACCCACCGTCTTTTTGGGAACGATGAAGTGCGGGTCGTGACCCACTGCGTCGGCTGGCGGAGCTAACAATCTGTCACGGGGGGTCCCCGGAGAAAAGGTTGGCTCCGCCTACTTACCTGCCTAGCGGGACAGCTGCACACACTGTCGGTTTGAGAGTGGTAGCAGCTGTCGTGTGTATACGACCCTACGCCTCGCCAGGGCGTGAGGTCGGGTTTGCCGGGCACAGTCCAGTGGAGTGTGCGATCGGCTGCAAGTACACCCGGGAAGAACCGAAAAACTCTGTGAGTAAGTGGGCGCCAGGCCCTGAAAAGGGTCCGGCTTTGGTGACGAGGCAGGAGCCGTCCCGTACCGACCAATCAGAGCCGTGGCTGTGAAGGTTCGGGCCGGATGTTGTTCTCCCTGGGGTCTTCCCGTCAGTGTCCCTTCTCGCGAGAAGGTTGCTGACGGGGTGGAGGTTTCCCCCTCGATTTCCGCTTCCGGGGTGCCGCCTGTGGGGGCACAGGAACCGGAGCCGATGTCGAAGGGGTCCTGGGTTGCAGGGAAGCAGACGTCACGTGAGATCTCGGAGGCCTGTAGGCGGCCGAGTCGCGGCGTGAAAAAATGTGGCTAATTGCCACTGTCTGCTTCACCGTCAAAAACTGCTGAGCGCAGTCCTCGACGGTGATACCAACAACCCACCCTGCGAGATGGGTGCATCAAGAAAGCGTACTTCCTTGGTGTCACTCTTCTGCACAAGGTATAGCCGGGGGTGTCTCTCCTGGACCACTACCGTGGACATCGTCCGACCCAGGGCCCGTGCCGCTGCCTTGGTCGCCCGTAGAGCGCTGTCAGCGGCGGCACGGAAATCCTGCATTATACCCGGGTCGGCCTTACCCTCGTGGGGCTCTCTCAACGCCTTCGCCTGCAGGATGGCCATGGCATAGAGAGAGGAGGCAGCCTGGCCCGCAGCATCGCAAGCCTTCGACACCAGTGATGCCGAAGTCTTACCCGCTTTGGACGGTAGACGTGGCCGATTCCCCCCAGGTGGTAGCCGTCCGCGGCACATGTGCACCGCGGGCGGACGTTCCACCCGGGGGATCTCGACGTAGTCCTTGGCTGCCCCACCATCGAGGGAAGTAAGGGAGCCGGAGCTGGTTTCACTGAAACGGTCCGTGAGTGGAGCGTTCCAAGTTTTACACAGCTCCTCGTGCACCTCCGGGAAAAACATAGCACCCGGGCTGGGCGCGGTTTGCACCGCGCTCCGACCTCAGGAACCACGTATCCCCGGGTTAGCACGGATGACATCACTTCTGCTTCGTCCTGAACTCGACCGCTGGGGGTGGAGCTCGGATTCGTCAGAGTCGGATGCCAGTCTCCCTCCGATGCTGCGAGCGACATCTCATCTATGTCACACATCATTTCCGAATGCGTGGCTGAGGATCCGGACGGTATGCCACCGCCGGTTGGGGAACGTTCAGAAGAGCGAATCGGGGTGCGATCGGCCCATGAGCACTTGGCTGGCGGGTTTACGTTCGCAGAGTTCCCCATATCACTTAACGCTGCTAATACAGGCAGACCTCGAGGCCGTAGCCCCGATGTCGTGGACTTTGGGGCCGTAGCCACCAATGTCACAGCCCGTGTAGCAAACGAAATGGTGGCTGGTTCCCGTAGGAAGACAGTCACCCGTGACCGCAACTTTCTGAATGACAATCTGCCCGCAGTGCGGGCAGATGTGTCAACGAACGCTGCTTCAGTGTGCTGGACGCCCAGACACCTAATGCAGCGATCGTGTCCATCCCCCTCCTCGATGAGGGTGCCGCACCCAAGAGAACAGCGGGACATGCCGCGCTGGAGAATGCTCAGTCAGTCCTGAAAAGGACTTTTTAGAAAAAATCTCTAACACCTCCGGAACCGCCGAGACGCCCAGGGGAAGGTCGCTGCAGGAAGGGACGATCCGCTGTAACACGTCGTAGCACCAGCAGTGTAGTTGTAGAGGATTGAATCCTGAGTTGTACTCATGAGCGATGGCTCTGAAGAACAAAAGGTAAATGAATGCTGCACGCCGGCTTCCTTTTATACCGGATATCCGGGGGCGGAGCCCGGCATGCAAATTTCATTCGCCAAATTTCATTGGCCTTTTCTATATTAGTCAGAGTTGATTGGTTCTCAAGGGCGAACCCCATCTGTCGTTCTCGACACAACGTCGAGAGACCGACAGAAAGGGAACTATTGTTGCATATGCAGGTTCTGTGGAGATAAGAAGAGATTTTTGACCGTTTTCCCGTATCATTTTTAATGACTAAACAGACTATTGACGGTGACGCCACTGCACATGAGAAAAGTCTCAAACTTCCATGTAAACGCCCTTTTCTGCGTAACCGGTTTATTGTATGTAAACTCGTAAAACAGGGCCAATATTCTTTTCAAGCTGATTTTTGATAGATATGTCGTGACGGTCCATCTTGTTGTGTAGAAATTGTGAGCGAGCGATGTGATTGGTTAAACTCGAGGTTTAATCTGTTCTTGGAAGAGAATACCCCACTGTTTTGGATAAACGTTTCCAGAACTCCCCATAAGAAGGAAATCACAGATGAGATCTTTTTTATTCATTTTTGTAATATTATAAACTTTTGCTTGTGTCTCATTTGTGTCTCAGATATTTCTCCTGAGCTTTTTTAAACTAACGTGTCCTTCAGGTCATTTGATTGTTTAGACCACTAAAAAGGTTTCTCTTGACTGTCGTACTCTTTGTGTTCTCCGCAGGACAGTCCTCGTGTCCTGTCACCTCCTTGAGGATGCTGTGGGATGTTGTGAGAATCTTCTTCTGGGTGTTGACGAGTTGATTTGTTAATAATAAATGATGAGCAGATCTGTTTGCATGTGAACACAAAAGCATTGTGACATTCCCAGGGTGTTGAATGTCGCGCCCTCAGGCGTGATGCTGTGCTGATTTCTCTGAGCAGCGTTTAGATTCACATCAATCCAACAGCATCAATCTCATGGGAGATAAACAGCTAATGACTTTCATTTTATGTGTTGAATCTAAACCTTCATGAAAATATATAAAAACATTATACAGAAAATAATATAAACCTTTTTTAATTTATTTATTTCAATAATTTTGCGGAGAGCATTTGATGGGAAATATTTCTATTGAGAACTGTAGACAGTTTGGGACTTTTTAACTTTTTAACAAAACTTAGAGATTTCAATCTCAACGTTCTCCTGTAGAAATAGGTGAGATTTGAAAGAGATCAAGGTCTTATAACTTTCTTTTTTTTGATGATGCTGACAGAACTCTTCAGTACAGCAGTGAGATATCAAGTTTAGAGTATTGATTTGTGTTCTTCAGTGTTGACGTCTGTGTTTTATAAGATGGTCTGAGAACTCACATCTCACTCTGGGCTGGAGAGAGAGAGAGTGAGAGAGTGAGAGAGAGAGACAGAGAAGCACCTTTATTGTCATTTAAAATAAACCTGATGATTTGTGAGATGAGGGCAAGCATTTGATGTTTGGCAACTTAATCTGATTCACCAGAGTCCAGGAAAATCTGACTCCATCTAACGGAGAGAAAAATAAACATTCTTGTGTTTATCGCCACTAAAATATTCCAGTATTCATGCTTAACCAATCGTAAAGCCATTGAGAAAATATTCTTGAGTTTCACGATGACCGGAGCAGGAAGATGGACAGCACAAGTAAACTTCAGGACACTTTATATTTTTAAAGTCCACAAGAACGGAAGTAGCGATTGTCTTTTTTTCTGTATTGTGACGTATACCCAAGTGGGACGACTTCT
This sequence comes from Triplophysa tibetana, assembly GCA_008369825.1. Taxonomy (NCBI): domain Eukaryota; kingdom Metazoa; phylum Chordata; class Actinopteri; order Cypriniformes; family Nemacheilidae; genus Triplophysa; species Triplophysa tibetana. The sequence goes on along the minus strand of CM017916.1, from coordinate 839,311 downwards.
AAAATGAGGGCGGGGCTTGATTTCATCTAACGGCAACTGATTGGATCGTTAAAAGGTGAAAGATTTGAATTCCAGTTTGCAATCTGTCAGTCATTGCAGCCCCGCCCTTGCTCCGTTCCTTGTGACCAGAAGTGAAGAGAGGGTCGTTCCCAGAGGAAATGTTTTTGATTAACAATTACGAGCGCAAGTTAATAAAAAAATGATGTGCACAAATAAACAATTTATAATAAATTCTTCACCTCTGCGTAAAACAATAAGAATGATCCTTTCTAATTTCATGCCGCCTTTAATAATCTAACATACTAGTCTATACGGCACATATAATTGTAAGTTTACTTGTAGTATAAGTGAACTTGACATCATGCTTTACGCTTTATTAAGTACAGATCAAATAGACTTTCGCTCTGTATAAGTCAAGAATTCTTAAGTGTCATTTAAAGGAGTAGTTTACTTCAAAATTTGCCCCCATTCACTTTCCATTATGGAACTACTCCTTCAAGTATATTTAAAGTACTTAAAGTACCACTGAAATAAAAAAAAGTTTCATTAAATATTGCTGCGCTCATACTAAATAGCTTCAATGTGGTTCTTTTTCTTTTTTAAATTCATGTACCGTCATAATCTTCGGTTACAATCTGAAAATGCCTTGAAATGACTATCCATCTAAAATGACGTGTGTTAGACGGATGGGCGGAGCATCCATTAACTCCTCCCCTTCAGCTCTCAGTCTGCTGTCAGTTCATTTCAAGATCAATGCAACAGCTGTTTTACACATCCAATCAATTGGCAGTAAAAAACGCAAGCCACGCCCACACACTAGGAAATGTGTCAGAATACGCAAGTAAAAACAATCGCAACTTTAAAAACTAGACCAAAAGTATGTTTTATGTTTTTTTAATTTGAAGAAGCATACAGCATAGTTAAATAACATCGTAAAAGATATATATATATGTATAAATTACATTTTTATGTTTAGATGGGATTGCACTGTAATCTGATTTTCTCTGATTTATCAGAATGGTTCTATCTACATCATGAATATGAGATGTTTATAAGAAATATTGGACAGACTGCCAAGAACACACACAAGAGAGATCCGATCATCTTTCTTCCTCTGGAAACACAGGTCTGAAAGTAAAGAGAGAAGAGTTTTGGTGCCCATCTTGATCATGTTGTGTCATTGTGTTACCTACACTAACTAATGTTTCCTTCACATTCCTCCTCACTGACCCTTTGGTTTCAGCTTCTATTCACCCCTGATTTCATCAGTTCCTGAACATTTTGGTTTCTGGATCATTTCCATGCTGAAAATGATCCTTAATGTGAAGCATATTTTAGTGAAGTTTATCTTTACTGGGTCATACCGAGTCGAGTTTGGCCAGATGCCCTTAAAGACCACATGTCTACCTTCAACATGTCATTTGAAAGTTGATTCTTAAAATGTTTAAATTAAAGAGCATTTGGAATGGAATTAACGGGTAAATTTTAAATTTAAATTTTATTAAAGGGTAAAATGCATTATATTTCTTCATAATGTGTGTTGAAATGCATTATATAAGTATAACCAATTTAAAATGTGTAGTGTAACAAAGAATTTATAAGTGTTTTAATGTATTAAATGTAATAACAATTATTTATTAGATGTGAAAATGCTTTAAAACTACTTTTATAATGCAGTATACATACATGCTTCAAGGAAAGTGTTACCGTATATTTCAATACAACTTTGGAGTAAATTGGCCCAGTTTAAGTTTATAAAAGTATTTGTTAAGCATACTTTGGTGCAGAACTACACTTTTCATTTGAACTACAACTGCAAGTGAACTTGTTGGTATACGGGTGGTTTACTAGATCAATACTTTTAAGAACGCACACTTCATAGTATAATATTAATGAACTGCTTGTGTTGTAGTTTTTATACTATGAGTATACTTTGTTATTTTTTGTTGAAATGAAATCTACTAATAAACTTTCCTTTTGTAAGGGAATGGACTAAACAATTGTAATGTTTGCAAAAGTCTGAACTAAACAGATGCACAAAAAACCTCATATATGATACACATTTAGTGTGTGTGTGTGTGTGTGTGTGTGTGTGTGTGTGTGTGTGTGGATTTGTGCGTCTTTAAGAAGCAGTGAATGAGCCGTGAGTTTGTCCTCTGCACTCATTTACATTTCCTCACAGAACGGAGATCAAAGCCGAAAGAGGTCAAATAACACGAGACGCCTGCAATCAGATTTACTCTGAAAATGATTCGCTCTCTTTCCCATTCAAACTTCTCTCTCACATCTTCCCAGTTCAGCTCATGAGAGGACTTTAGTTCAAGTCCGTTTTGGCAGAAAAAATGACACGCTTCTTTCGTTTTTCTCGGAATCATTATAGAGGAATATGATGTGCTGCCAAAGGCAGTGAATAAATACAGCCGTGGTCTGCTTGATAACGGTCGACTGGAGATAGAGAGAGAGAGAAAGTGAGAGAGAGAGAGAGATAGAGAGAGAGAGAGAGAGAAAGTGAGAGAGAGAGAGAGAGAGAGAGAGAGAGAGAGAGAGAGAGAGAGAGAGAGAGAGAGAGAGAGAGAGAGGAAGAAAGATGGCCATTAAATGACTTAGAAAATAACATTGAAGCAACTAGAATCTCTAAAGTGCCCTATAGTTATGATTCTTCCCACTAATATCAATCAATTGTTGCCAAACTCTTAAAGGAAAGTGTGAGTCACTCTGAAAAAACACTATAAGCAGAATTCAGCTTAATACTTATAAAAAAACATTAGTTGGATGATATTATGGATTAAAAGACGCTCTCTCTTCAGGAAATTTGATGGAGTTCTCTGTTGTGTTTCATTTTAATATCAACTTAGTCTCAGATGTTTCTCCTAACATTTGAGAAATAAAAAGAGAAACAAACTTTAATTGTTGAAAAACGAAATGTAGATTGTGGAGTAAAAATCATAAATGTGATGAGAAATATTTGAGTTGATATTGAGATTTTCACTAATATTGACTTTTGATTGCAGACGAGACAAATCTGAGCTCAGTTTGACACATTGTTGACATCTCTTCTCAAACTCTCATCACACACACATTTCTCAGATGTCTGATTCTTTTTTTCTTAGGGGAAATATCTGAGACACACATGAGATTTAAACAAAAGTTTCCATTTGACCTCCATTGAATCTCACTGACGTGCAGGAGCTATTTAAGATATGTTATCTAATGGGTTTTACTTCTGCAAAAGAGACATTTGTCCTGTACATTTAAATGTGCACATATTGTGTGTGTGTGTCCAGCATCATCTTATCAAGTTGAAGAACAGAGCTGGAGTGATGTGAAGACTTTATTTTTTGCCCTAAACAGATCCTTCCACCTGTGATGAAGTCACTGCATGTTTGATGTTGAACTGCTGTGTTTGATCCTGAGCAGCAGCACAAGTAATGAAGCGTCTCACAGATGCCCTGAAGCTGTGTGTGCGCACGCATGTGTGTGAGCATGTGTGTGTGTGTGAGCATGTGTGTGTGTGTGAGCATGTGTGTGTGTGTGTGTGTGAGCATGTGTGTGTGTGTGTGTGTGTGTGAGCATGTGTGTGAGCATGTGTGCATGTGTGTGTGTGTGTGTGTGTGTGTGTGTGTGTGTGTGTGTGTGTGTGTGTGTGTGTGTGAGCATGATTACAAGCATAATGTTGTCTGGACGCTTGCGTGCATTTAAAGTCTGTCTGTGCATATTCCCATGTCTCACCTCTCATGCGTGATTCAGGCAGATGGAGTTGGTTTGGTAGCAGCTGGAGATACCCCAGGCCGGGGCAATTCTAAATTCTAAACAAGATCTGCAGAAAACCACACACGCAGCTTTGCTTCAGTGTATTTCTTCACTTTTAATGTTTTCACATCAGCGTAACGATATTTTCTGTCTCTTAACTTTAAACATGACATTATTAGATTTAATGCAAGGCAGGATTTGTCTAAAATCCAGCATGGAAGATTTAGGCCAAACATAAACACATCAAACAGAAAACAGGCTCTCGTTCTGTATGAATCGAGCGAATGAAATAAGCTTGAAAAGTTTGACGATCGTTTCTAGGCGACAGACTTTTGACTCCCGTCTCAGGTGTGTTCAAGAAACACATTGTGCCAGGATGAATGCAAATTTGGATTTAGAGTAGCCTATAAAAAGACATTTGCATTCACCTCGCTAAAGTGGATTCAGTTCAAGGAGATTTTATTGGCTGTCATTTGTGCTTGATCCACAGCAGGTGTTTGACTGAGACGGGCGGTAATGACACATCAGTGGAGAGCGAGAGCGAGGGTGGGGATGAGGATTGCTTGTGAGTGTTGAGTTTGGACGCAGCGTCAATGGAACTCTCATTTCTCTTTTAATGGTTTCAAAACCTCTACGTGGTGCTGGACACACGGGACCCTTCACCCGATCCCCTCGAGGTGACAACATTCCTTCAGTCAGAAGGTAAACAGCATCTTCAGACACAGAATCTCTCATATCTCAAAAGCCTGTGTTTATTTGAACTAAAGAAGGTTTTGATTCATTGCAGAACTATGAGACTCTATCAGTATTGTGCCAGTGAGTCACTCAACACGTGTGTGTTTCAGATCATTCACAGCTACTGGTTATGAGTTCATTCTGCTATAACTTCACAGTTTGTGATGCTCACACGTTTTATCCATTAAGATTATCTGAGCACAATTTTTTGCACAATTTTATGAACTAAACAATCAGCAGATATTAAAAGCTAACGTCAAGCTATAAACTCATTTAATCGTGCTATGTTGCAATATGTTTTTAGATTTTCATACATGGTAGGGTAATGTTTAATGTCCCCAATTACATTTGAAGATGAGTCCCACTATTTTGTTAAGACACGTTATAGCTTTAAATAAATCACAAGTGAGGCAGATAAAAACATTACAAATATTTTGAACAGTTACACCAAATTCCTTTCAAAAGAATCTGTTGATTCCGGTCAGATTTTAAAACAAAGTTTAAAGGGATACTTTACCTAAAAATTATATCATCATTTATTCACCCTCAGATTGTTCCAAACGTGTATACAATTCTTTGTTTTGCTGAAGACACAGAAACATATTTGGACAAATATACCAGATCTGGCCCCTCGTTGACTCCCATAATATTTATTTTCCCTGCTGTTGGAGTAAATGAGGGCTAGATCTGGCATTCTTCTAAATTTTCTAAACAAATGATGACAGAGTTTTCATTTTGGGGCAACTTTAAATAGTTTCTGGGTTTTGGTCTATAAAACAGCATCATGAGGGTAGTCCTATTAAAACAGAACCTGGGAGGTTTGTGTGTGTGTACGTGTTCACAAAGTCCATAGGTAGACAGCACATATTTCTTGCTATAATTCCGAAAGTGAGTAAGTGCCTTTAATATGTGTCTCATTTGAAGTGTTGATAGGTGAACAGGCATTGAAAGCAGAGTTAATAAGCAATTTAGAGATTTGAGTCGAGTCCATGATGAAATGGTAATGAAATCACTCCACGTGTCTGATCGTATAATCTGCCTATTTATTCATATTTCGTCGGCCGGCGCCGCGGTGACGACAAACAGGCCAAATCCATCTGACTGACATCTCAGACTACACTGACTCGAGAATCCCAGAGAAACTTTCCTGCCGATTAATAAGCACATTTCTCAGCCCTTTTCATGCTTGTTAGGAATGTTTGACTCTGAAATATTAATACATTCCTAATGTGAAAACCTGTGATCTTTTCTGGCTTTATCGCTGTAATCTCTCACCCATAATTCCTGCGGGATTCCAGACATTCCGGTGCTCGTGTAATTCTCCTAATTCTCCTGTATTTGCTTGTGAAGGCTGTAGAGATGTCAGCTGCAGGAGGTCTGATGATGAGCAGAGACGGTGTGACTGCAGGCCTCAAACTCTGGCCTTAAAACATATTTTTTTTATCTGTTTTTACAAATAAACTCTTCCTTATAGAAATAAATAGAATGTGTAGGGGAGACAGAATGTCCCCAGAGGGATGATAAAAGTCAATTATTAAACAAATTACGCGATTAGTTTAATAGTTATTTGGAAATGTAAAAATGCAAAGAAGTTTGTATGCAGGTTTGGGTGAGGATTAAAGGACAGAATATACTGTTATAAAGAATATTGTTTTAATCATGTAAATAGGTTATCTTGTGTCCGCACAAAATACTATTTCTATTTTATAAGTATTCTATTTTTTAGACTCATCCCCGTTGATATCATTTTAGTTAAGAACACACAAACCTCAGCTGGCCTTAGCAATGGACTGGATGTGATGTTTTGTGATATAAGTTGGTTTGTCTCCCTGATATTTCATCGAGTTCAGTTTCATAGCATTTGTGTAAATAGACAAAGTGTAATTCAAAAGTGCCTAAGCTTAACAAGAGCAAGTCTAGCTTTTATAAAATGTGGCAAAATGCTTCAGTTACAGCAAAATAATACAGCAAAATGTCCTTGCAGATGTCTAGCAGGTATATTCAAGTCACGTGACTTCCATCTGTTTCTGAGAGATTTCCCATGAGTCAAAGTCACTGACACTGAGATGATGCTGCCACCTGCTGTCAACAGATGCTGTGTTGTGTTTGTGTCAGTGACAGCATTGTCAAAGGAGTCACACTTACAGAAATATAAAAGTGTTGAAATCAAAATGATTGATAAAGAAAATCACTATCCTCATGTCTTTCTTAACGTGTGTGAGCTTCTGTTTGTCATTCAGTGTGAGTAAATTGGGGTTGAAATTGTGGGGGTGGATTGCCCAGGTCAAAAAAAGACACAAAAAACATGATGCAACAAACAACTGTGTGTCATATTCTTCTGATACAGACAAACAGAATATCAGCTGTGGAAAACAAATGAAGAGAACACTCCAAATGATTTTCAGTTTTTCTAAATAGGTCCATGTTTACGTAAAAAGGTCGTCTTTGTTTCATTCTCTGTACTAAATTTAGCAAATTCCAAATGAAATAATTGTTTTTATTTGCATTTATTTGGAGCTAATTGAAATGTTGAAAAATTGTTTGCAGATGTTGAACATTGCTGTTTTCTTTGTTTCTGTTGAACTTGAAAGGTGAACTCTTCATTTTTTTATCTGGCAGAAAGATAAATTATTGATTTAAAAATACAGAAAAACAGAATTTAACCAGTGGAGATTTTAATGTGAGTTTTTTTTGTCGGAATGCCAGTGGAGTATTTCTCTTGAGATTGTGTCCATGGTGATTTGATAGATTTGCTGTCATGAGTTGAAGGAGGAGTTTGGCTCCAGTATCTCTGTCCTCGGGCTAGAAGAGAAGATAATCCAGCTGTGATGCGCATCTGCTGCTGTGAGAATGACCACCTTTCCTCCTCTACACAAACACTCACAGCTTTCATCTGATCCGCTGGGTTTTTACTTTGTGGTTGGTCATATCCTAGAGGCAGATATCATCTTTTGACAGGCCGTTCGATACGTCTGGACTGAAAAGGGGCCGGGAGCGCTGCAGTGGTCCCGGTGCGCCCCGGGGGGGGGTCTTTCCTAAACATTGAGTCAGACTCTGAGTTTGTGTACAGTGTTCATGTCTGTCAGACTTTGAAATCCTCAGTAAGCTTTCAGAGTTTTACTGTGGAGGTTTATTGTGTGCATGCTCATCCAGAAAAACCTAAATTATAAACAGACTATTGAATTAGTCTAAAGGCATTATATTTATAATGATTTGATCATATTACTATTGGTGACATTTTATATAATGAATCATTAATTTAATTAATTAACAACCTCATACATAAAAATACACATGTACTAAACTCACGGCATCCCATGTGAAAAACATATACATATATAATACATGTTTCATGATTTGTTTCTTAAAAACTACATATAATGGGATTCACACAAAACATTTTTGGACACCGTCCATTTCACATGTGTGCAAATGTTTTTATGAATGTTTAATTAATGTTCTCATTTCATTTTTTCTATAGAAAGAAACAACAATAGCATAATAAGGGCTATACATAAAGAGTGTAACATAAAAAATATATTCATACAATCAGAATCAGAAGAGCTTGATTGTGATGGCACACACAAGGATTATATATTAATGACATGATTCATCATCTGATTGTCATCATATATTTAACCTCTTCTCTTCTGTTCCTTCTGTTTATTTTCATTCTGTTAAAGTGAATCGGAACCGGAGCTGTACTTGTGTCAGATGTCACGTGTATTGCAGAAGAGAAATAAATCATACGTCATGAGGATGACGTAAATAATGACATAATTTTTTGGAATGAAGGATTGGGTGTAATTCAAATGTTGGTCGGCAGATGGTGATATTTTCTCATCTTTGATGTGCTGAGGTTTGTGCTGTAAACTCTAATCATTCTTGTTACTCCGACATCTTTCTCATCTCAGTATAGTCTGATACTTGTCATCAATAGATTTTTCTTTTGTCAATTATTGCCTTTAAGCTTATGCAGGTAATTCCCTATAACAGCAGAACAGTTGTTCGGTGCATTATTGTTTTACTTGTGGTAGTAATTATGTCCATTTTGGATATACAACACACAATTGCTTAATGCCGTGGTTGATTGTGTGTCTGTGATATGGTTATCTTTTTACAGATGGATCATAGTCTTGCAAATTAATCTAGATGGTTTGAGGAACTAACAGAACTGAGATGAAATGAAACTGCATGACCTATATCTCTGATTTACTTTCATTCTCTTATTCCTCTTTACAGCTGCTGTAGCTCTTTTTCTAGTTTTATGCATCGCAATTTTTCAATTGTACAATTAAAACCAATATAGTGTGACAACATAACCCACTACATGTTAAATAAACAATAGATTTTATTTTGTGGTAAAAGTGGGTTAACATATATTTCCCTTCAATTCCATTCATTTCTATTGCGCTTTCCACAACTGCGCGTTATTTCCTGGAAAAAATATAAAATACATATGCAGAAATGAGATGTTTTTATAATGTTATCATGTTTTAATTGTGTTAGTAAGCTGTACAAACCAACTGCAGTTTGATTGATATTAATTGGAATGCACAGTAAAAAAACATTCGATGAGTAATCGCATTTTGTAAATAAACTCTTTATATTTTTGTAAACTATATTTACATAACATAAAGTCAACGATTATGGCAACAACAGGCAGTCAGACAGGATCAGAATAGCTCTGAGCGGCGTATATAACAGGGGTTTAGGCTCTGGGTGTATGACGTCAGTAGAGAAGCCCCGCCTCCCGCACGGTCTCGCGCTCAGAACGCAAACGCTTGAGTGAAACTGTCCACCGCGCTCTTTCACTTCACTTCCCTTTCCTTAGCATAAACATCAACAACGCGGCTGGCTCTGCGTCGGAAGAAACGCGTTGGGTCGCGTCGGCTCGAGAGGACATGGCCCAGAGGTCCCGCGTCAGAAAACAACAGCGCATGAGGCAAAAACAAGCGGTGGAGACGCGGGGGTCGCGCGCGAGCGAGCTGACAGCTCTTTAAAGCCGTCGCAAAAGTTTCACTGACGCGTTCGTGACGTCGCAGCCAGTCGACGCGACGCTTCCCGTCCGCGTGTTTGTTAGTTAGTTAGTTTGTTTGTCAGTTCGCGGTCGTTGTGGCATGGGCGCGAGACAGAGCAGCCCCGCAGCCAACGGGCGGACTCGCGCATACTCTGGTTCGGATCTGCCGTCGGGCGACGGTAGAGCGGCGGCGGTGATGAGGTATTACCATCACGGGGCCTCAGGTGCGACATCGGCGTCCTCTTCGACATCGTCCGCGGCGGCTCAGTTTTTCGGCCAAAGGACTCGATCTGAGGGGGGTGTCGGTTCCGGTGGCCCGGCCGTTAGACCGCAATCGAGCATCAATATACCGAACTCTGGAGCGTTTAGTTCACAGGAGTCCGGTAACAGCACGCCGGAGGAGAGAGAGAGGACAGCCGGGACTCCAAGACTGTTGATCGGATCTTTACCTGCTCACCTGTCGCCGCATCTCTTCTCAGGTGAGACGCTGCTGTCATTTAATAACACTTAAACGTCACGTGATCTGTCACATGTAGGGCCAATGTCTTGTGTAGTATGTTACATGGACACCTAATGTAACATGTAAAGCCAGTGTGTCACGTGTCATGTAAACCTCATGTCAACTGGTAGGAACGAGATGGCTGTAATATGTAAGACATGTCATCAACTGTACTCTAGTAAATATGTTTCTGCTCCACATGTTTGACTTTTTTGAGAGGTCAGTCTCTAGTCAATGTAGTTTTATACTCCTGTAGTCAGGACTTGAATTTGATTTGATGAAACTCTGATGGGGAAGTCCGGAAGATCTCGTGTTAAAGGACTGTTGTTGAGTAGTTGACAAACATGTCAAGTTACAGCATGTCACATGTTGTTCTTTATCTCTTGTTGAAGATGCAGTTTTTGTGGTATCATAATAATTGACAGAACACAAGCAGTATTGTTTCAAATGACCGTAAAACGTGAAATAGTCACAGTTGCAACTAAGCATATACAGACTTAAACATTGGTTATGATAATCTCAAATATAACATTAAGCTCACATGCATGTTGTTTGTCGAATACTCACGTTCAATCCCCCACGATTCAATGTGATGTTATGGGTCACACTTACTATTAATAGATCAAACCTTATGGTTCGAACCTACGGCCTTGCAGATACCGGCCCAGATTTTTAAGCAGGTGACTGACAACCACCTGTCACAAGTGAAGAAAATATTGTTTTGATGTGTCCTTGGTTAAACTTAAAAGGACAGTTCACCTAAGAAAGAAAATTGTCTTCATTTACTCACCCTCAGATTCTTCCAAACCTGTAAAGATGTCTTTGTTCTGCTGAACACAAAGTAAGATATTTGGAGGAATGCCTGTAGCCAATTTTTACAAATATTTTCCTTTGTGTTTTGCAGAAGACATTTACACATGCATTGAACAACCTATAAATGAGTAAATTATGTCAGAAACGTCATTTTTGGGTGAACTGTCCCTTTAAAGGGTTGATATTAGTGGAGGATGTGATAAACCTATAAATGACTGTATTTATAAACCTACAAATAAGCTGTATTTATCTGTATTTTCTGTATTTATCTTTATTTTTAATATTATTATTTGTAATGTTATTTGTGTGCACCATGGGTCTGGGAGTAACAATTAAAATCCTCTCTATATGCTCTCTACATGTGGCAGAATTGATAATAAAGCAGACTTTGTCTTTGACTTTGTAAATGTAGTGCAGCTGTGTTGCAGAAGCACTACACATAAGAGGAAGCTTGTGGTTGAGAAGTTCTGATCAGATGTAAAGAACAGCGTGTTGGTCGACTGTCACGTGGTTCTTGTGTTTGTTGTGTTTCTGGGAAGTTGCTCAATAATCTGATGTTTATAAATGGGTCAATTTGACAGGTTTAAATAATAAGACCATGTCACGCTCTTTAAACCTTTGAAACCTGTCGAGAACACTGGTCACACGTCATACTAACTTCATACAAAAAATAAAAGTATGTTTGATTTTAAGGGAATAAAGGTTGGAGTAAATAGGGCTGTTAACAGGTTTTTACAGGGCTGTACGTTAACATTTTGTGCACATAGCACCGGTGCTACAGAGGTTTAAAGTTTTGTAGCACGGGCCAAACAGTTGTAGCACAAGCCTACATCACATAAATAGACAGGTAACTGAAAAAGTTATACATAAGATATATAGTTTATTATTTCAATGCTCTACTATACAGTCGTAAATACATTTGTCCATAAAAATAATATATACTTTAGTATTTTTACTACATTAAATTTGTACCATACTATAGTAAATATTTAAGTATACTACAGTGTTAACTACAGTTTATAAATGTATTTAAAGGGAATTCTTTTATATTCCGGTTCAAATTAAGAGGACTTTTATTTTGGCGTGTTGTTGCGAAGACGCTTGAGCTTCAGTGTGTTTGACAGTTGCTTCAGTCAAATAGTGAAATGCTCGCAGAATAAAGTAAGAACAACTTTGTGGATGAAGTTCATGTGTTCATGTCCTCGTGTAGTAAGATACAGACAAATCCACGAGAGTCACGCTTGTAACATGTTAAAGTGTGCAACTCATAAACACGTAGAACAAGCAGAGGACATACAAGTAGAATTCAGCTTTTGTGATTAGTTGGGTCTGAGAGTAACAATTTCAATCCTCTATATGCTCTCTACATGTGGTAGAATTGACAATAAAGCAGACTTTGACTTTGTAACAAAACCAAGTTTTCCCACACTGTGCAGATCTTAGGGCTCTAGATCAATGGACTCGATGCAGCCGGAAAACAAGTTTTAATCGCAGACCGAAAATAAAAAGGGGTGAGCCAGTAGTTAACCTCACACACAAATCAACACAACAACAAACGCACAACATTGCAGTCACCTGCCAAACTGTATCGCACGTGTGCTACACTATCACATTTATTCGTACCACAGACCATTGTTTTCGTAGAATTTGTAAAGTATATGTCGCACTGTAAAGGCCTGTTTGATTTTGTATCGTTTCATGACATATTCAATTCATAGTTTACAGATATAATTGTAATGGACAAATGTCTGTGACAGAAAAACTATAATAATGTACTTTAGATTACATGGTGTTTTTATATTAAGTGATTTGAAAAATGAAAAATCATTAAAAAACGCCTAAATTAGAATTTGAAGTGAATGTCTGTGTAAGTGAATCTTTTATTGTGGTGAACAATGTGCTTGAAAACGTCATGAAAATAAAAGCCACAATGCTCCTGAAATAGGCTTTATTTACATGATGTGAGATTGTTTTGTGGATGAGTGAGTCAGTCAAGTTTGTCACATGTCAGTGTGTGTGTTTAGTGGAATATATCATCATTGTTTCTAGCCTGCAAACGTTGGCTTATTCAAATCCAGTAGAAAGGCAGGTGATCCGGGTCACTGGGGTGCAATTTCCCCAGCCGTTGGGAAAGACCTGGATTGAACTTTAATGGCGTAACAGACTGAGAAGATTTCTCGCTGGTGATTGAAGTTAATCTTTAAACGTTATTGAAGCGTTTAAGTGTGTCCTTGTTACACAAACGTGGATAATGCAAGATAGCTAAAATCTTCAAATATTATATTTTAACGTCTGTTATCTTATAACAGGCGAGTTTATATATCACATGATGTATCACACGATTATAAAGCCATGATGCGCATTTAGCTGGTTATTAGTAATAACAAGCATCTTTTTGACGTCTATTAGAAGAGTTTTCAAAACCTCCCAGAACACATTAACTTCAGTTTTGAAATGTCATATTTACACAGAAATGTGCATTTGTCTCAATAATGTAAAGTCACTCCCATCGATTTGTGTTTTGGTCATCACTGACACTTTCAGATGATGTAATGTTTGCACAGCTGGTACATCAGAATATTGAGGCAAAGGATGTAAAAGGTGAAGTGACTGGTCAGGTCAGTAGTGTGAGTTTGTTTGACCAATGGCAGATAGAGGAGTGGCATTACTTTGGTTTTGTGAGTCTTTTTGTTGCTGTGCAATCATCATAAGACCAAAAATATTTCATTTAGCTTTCATTCGAATTCAGTGAAGCTTTTCTCCCCAATCCATAAACACCTGTATGAAAGCTCGAGTAACAGGTGCACCTGCCCGATGACTTCAGAATCCAGATGTTACCTCTGCTGGACGCACACGCTTTCTGGCCACATGACACGTGTAAACATACAACACGCACTTCTCTTTCTCTCCTGTATTAAAACAGCACAAGTTTAAACAAAATAAGTTAATGATTTCTCTTGTGTTTCTGTTTTTATGTAAGTCACTCTGATAAAGTAATGCATTACTAGTTTTTAATGACATATTCAATAGTGAAACTATATTGCTGTACAAATGACTCTCTCCGAAAAGTATTAAATAACTTATTAGTAATAAATTTCTATATCCTACATCTCCCTTGATTACTTCAGTAAATCAAAGATAGACATAAAACTGCTCTTTTAACTAATTTAAATAATTAATATAAAACTAAAGTAGTTTTATAAACTGACCAAAGTTTACAAATGTGAGAATTAAAGCACCTATTTTGAAGTTTGACTTTGAATGTGTTTGATGTCAAATGTCAAAATAAGAGTAATCTTTTACTTTACTTTTTCAAGGGAAAAGTAATTCAATTACAGTAACTAATCACTTACTTTACATTTAGATTTATGCATTTGGCAGATGTTTTTATCAAAAGCGACTTACATTGCATCATGCTATTCATTGTTATGCTATACTTAGTAACTAGTTATACCCAACACTGAGCACATCTGTGAATGTGTATTCTTGGTGATTGTAAATGTTTGTAATCTAGATCATAATGTTTTTAGCTTAGGTCAAGTCGTTCTTAACTGTGCAGTGACCATACAGGAGTACAGAATGACACAACTTGTGAAAAAGTGAAAAGAAATGTATTGAGTGGAAACTGGAAATATTTGTCAGGGCTAGATTTGGGAATTGACGTACAGCAGGGAAACTTACTCTTGGACTTTGGCTGAGCACAGGTCGGTGGTTGTGGGCCGGCTGCCGTGTTTCTGCGGCGTGACGGAGGGGCAAACTCACATCTTAATGAATAAACCACCTCTGCATTACTCCACTGTCTGCATTTCCAGCTCAAGCAATCTCTACATCTCACAATGCATTCAATCTATTAAATGAATATAAAATCCAACTGAAGTTGTCTTGATGCAGATGCTTACATGTACAGTTTGCGCTCGAGGATGCTTTTCTATGATCGGTTTTCTGTTAGTCTGATACCTGATCTGAAAGGAGGTGTGTTATGTTGATCAGAGATCAGGTTTTTCCTGTGCTTAAGGCTAATTATAGCTCTGTTCCTTCACCTCCGGCTGACATCGTGATGTTTGTGAGTCAGCAGGCCACCCCTCATTTCTCCTGCCGTAGATTCTCAAGGCCGAGATGTTTTATGAGGCGTGTATGCGCAAACTATGCATGACCATCTGGGAATGGATAGTCAATGTCCCACCCGGCTGCTGACGGACTGCTGCGCGTTGGACGAGAGAATCAATTCCCCCTGACTTTTATCACGCACGGGGGTCTCTAACAGACAGTTTAAATCAGTTCCACAGGGATTCAGCCACGACCCTCTCATACTGACCTGCAGGTCAGAGGTCACTGAGGAGTGCCTAACACACAAATATAAGAACAACAGAATATACAATTCAGTTTTGATGAAATGCTTTTCTAACCACACTTTTTAGCCACACTATAATATCAATTATTTACTTTTACTATAATGTCCTCTTTCTCCAAACATGTCCTTGGTAGGGCGGTAAAATATATCGAAATTCAAAATATAGCAGATGTGCATATCGCAATGGTTTGCAATAACTTTGTTTTAATCAACCATCTCGTGGATGAATTTCAATACTATGAATGAATACTAAACCGTTTTATACTAACCAGAAGTATGTCGGTTTCCCATTCGAGCGCAAATGACTTCAATCACAACTGCACAATGCGTGTGAATTAAAATTAATTTGTGTATTGTACATTTAATGGAGTTTTCATCTGTTTGTCCGTCAGCATGACTTCAGTCGTCATCAGATTGAAGCGTTATGACTCTTCAGGAGAGTTTTGCTGTAGCATGATCTGATAGCCCCGCCTCCCTTCTGCTATGTAAGCAAAACTGCATCCCTTGAGTGCGTTAAGTGTCCACAGTTCCACACTTCATGTTTTCCGTTGAAAAAGTTATTTTATGAGAATTTTCAATGTGAACGCACTACTCACACTATGTTTACCGCGAAATGACGTAGAATAGTGCATAAGTGTGCGATTTGGGAAGCACCCAAAATACATTCAGCCCTGTGGGAATAAACTGCAAGATAAACTGAATCAATTTTTAGGATTGTCTTTCTCTTCATCTGGTGTGTTCAGTAAGCGCCTGGGAGAAACAGAGCGTTCAACTGTTTGTGACTTTAAAAAATAAGCTTTTTCCTAAACCTGTCACTGTTTAGACTTAAGAAAATGAACATACTTCTGTAAATATGCATTGTTTGTTAGCCAGACGGATGTGCTGGGAGCTCTGTATGATGATTTTTGACTTTTGTTTAACATACAGCACTATTGAGTTGCGTTTAATTACTATTATGCACTTGTTTTAATGTCTGACACCGGGCTTCATACTGCATCTTAAACGGTCACAACCAAAAATATAATGATATTTTGAAATTATGAAATACAAGTTATATTTTTGCAGACATCGCCACTGGCGACCATGCAAATTTACTCGTTATTAACTGCACTGCACGTAATAAACCTGTTTTTTCCCCAATAGGCTAAAGGCTCATTAACCCAATTTTTTATCTGGAGCCTTTGACAGAATGAAACGTTGATGAGAACGGCTTTACTGGCCACAATTAACATTTACATTTATCAGACGCTTTTACCCAAAGCGACTTGCATTGCACTATCCTATACATTTGTTTCTAAGTATGTGCGATCCCCTGGGATCAAACCCGCGATCTTGATGTTGTGAACGCCATGCTCTTACCACTGTGCTACAGGAAAGCTAGATTAAGCTCTCTTATTATAAATTAAAATGCAATATGTGTCAGTTCTAAGAGTAGAATCCAATGTACTAACACTAGTCTGACTCTAAGCACAGACGTGACGCGATGACATCTTAAATCTTAAATATGCTAACTAGAACATCAAGAATAGATCCCCACCCCTTTTTTTAATTCTTCAAAAGTTGAGGGTTGATAGAAGAGTCACGAGTGTGTTATTTTCTCTCCAGAAAGAATGTGAATCATTGGTTCATTTAGTTCTTCATTTGGAAATGTTTTTAATATAATCTGAAAACTTCAAGCACTGTTGCATAATATAGCATTATTTTTCATGTTTCTCCATACCACATTTTATTTAAATATTATGCAACTTTAGTTTTTTTGCAACAGTGACTGTTTGATTGGACTGATGGGTCCTGGTTCATGAGCGGTCTCTATTTATTTATTCTTGTGTAAACACACAAATGAATGTCAGGATATATATGAGCTTTAAAACTGTTGAATATGTGTCTGAATGTTGAAGGGTCTTGTTTGAACATGTGCTCATAGACTCCTGCTGTGGCACTACCGACCCACGTTGCTTCTGAATGTATTTGCACAGGTGAAAATGTGGAAAGAGTCTTCACATGCTTCACTGATGAAAGGTACAGATTTTATGAGACATATGGAGTCATATGTTCGACTTATTACACAGACAGACTCTCATATGCTGAAGAACTAGCTTAATTTTACTCACAGGAGTGTGTAGAGAAACGTCTCTCTGCCTCAGGGTTTGTGTTCGAACAGGATTAAAGAAACTACTGTTTGCTCATATTTCTTTCCATGAAACACATGAAAAATTTCAGCTTTGATCCACACAAGAATTATTTCTGGTTAAAGATGGGGTAACATGCTCTTTCATGCATTCTGACTTCTTTACACTGTTAAACATGCTGGCTTCTCATGATAAACATGGTCTTCTTGTTAAAAAAACGAGTAGGACGTATGACGTAGTATATCTGTGGTTGATACACTCCCCCAGCACTCCAACTTCTTTCGGAAAGTTTTTATAATTCTAGATCCCTATTCTTATTATTGGCCAGAGGAAAATAGCCCTCCCAGACGCCAACTTGACGAGCGATAGGAAGACCCGCTTATCAAGATTGGCTGCGCCGTAGGCCTGCAGCTGCAGCTCGTTACTCTTGCAATAGTGAGAGAAGTTGAGCTGTGTTTGTTTGTTCACGGCATTTCAGTGATGTGTGTTTTATAAACGCTGGATATACGCATACAGTTTTGTTTGTTTTGAGGTATGGTACAGTATGACTACAGGTGACTCAAACTTTCTAGATCGGTATAATGCTTTGTTTTGGCAGCTTCTTGGATGCTTTTTTGTTAGAAGTGTGACAGATGTGACTGTCCTTAAATGAGATGTGTGAAGTTTTAAAGAGTTTTCAAAGCTCCACAGAAGAAGAGCAGAAGTCCTCCCAGCGTTCATAAGTGTAAGTGTAGTGTGGTCAGTGTGACTGGACATGACAGGTTAACTCGGAGGCCTCTTGTGGGCATAAGGGAGGAATAGAAAACATGAAGATGCGATGCAGGATGTGTTTATTCTGTCGAGGAGACAGGTGTGCGAATGTATTTATACTGCACCCATGACCTCTGGACACTCAATCAGAACATCACCAAAGCTGTTTTCATGAATCAGAAACACAAGAGCTTTATTGCCAAGTGTGTTTGCACACACAAAATTCCAACGGCAAATTTTCTTTGCCGTTGGAAGCTTCCAGTACATGCATTCAACAGAGACAAGGCTTAAGGCTTGTCCCAGACTGAAATGAAGGTGTGACCCTTCTTAACTGAATATAACTTGCCCAGAAATATCTCTGTGACATTGTTTTGTCTCAAGATGCACACCAGTAATGTATTCTTCTAAGGAATTTTTTATTAAAGCGATTTTTTTTATCTTAATTCAACTAAGGCAAAGTCCTGGCCTAAGGTCAGTTTCACTTTTCACACTTTATTTTGCAATCACTCTGTACATAACCTTAAGTTTAAATCTAAAGAGATTTTAAACGTTTCTTCTTCTCTTAGCTGACTGGTTGTCAGAAGAATCGATTTTTAAATAAATGCACACAGACAAAATCTGACACTCCTGAAGAAGGGTATTAATGCGATGTTCATCACAAACAAGTGTGTGTGTGTGTTTGTGTTTATATCCCGATGGAGAGAAGAATGTTTTTTTTTAGCTGAAAATGAAAACAAAATGTCAATGATCTAAGGCTAAAACACACTACAAGATCTTTGCTCAGATTTTGTCCAGATTTTCAGTCTGGACTTGTTACAGAATTTGATCACTTTGATCACGTCTAGTTTAGTCTGTGTCTAGTTTAAAAAATCTGTTCAGATTTTAAATCTTGTAGTGTATTCAGGCAAATAGGTTTAGGGGTGAGGTTAGGGTTAGGGCATTAAATATACAGTTTGTACAGTATCAAAATCATTACACCTATGGACTGTCTACACAGAGATCATAACCAGACGTTTGTGTGTGGTATTGTTTTTATATCCCGGTGGGGACTTAAACCTGAATGTACAAAAACTCATAGGGCCTCATGTCACCGTGCGTGTGTGTGTCCTGCTGAGATCTTTTCTTATCAGTGTTATATTTGCATGTCTATTGTTGACTCATAAAGGGAACTGTACGAAATTTGCAGAAATGAAATGTCTCTTTGAAAAGATTTGTCGCGGGGAAGAAGATCTTCTCTTCTGCTAATGATTTGTTGCAAAACATGGATTTCTATAAAACTCTCTTCGTTATCTATAAAACATTAATGCATTATTTATCGAACATGTATGTTTTTGCACAAGTAAGGTGAGTTTCACACGCCACACATATCATCAAATAGGTTTGGTGTGTTCCAGTGTTAAAGTCACATTGGCAGTTGAAGGGCACTTATTGTGTGCTGAAATCCATTAGGCAGAGAGATTACAGCACACAATCCAGATTAAACTCTTTCATTGGCACACATGATCTCTCTAACATCGCTCATTCAGAGTCACTTTGAGCTCGAGGAGACTTCTGTCGTCATGTTTCATTTCTCCCACCATCAGTGCTCTGAGCTTACAAAACATCTTCTGTTCATTTGATTCTTTCATTTAAAGCTTATGAACAGTGGACAACAATACAGTCTTATGGGTAAATTTTTTGAGATTGAGATTTGTACATAATCTGAATGCTGAATAAATACGATGTCTATTGATGTATGAGTTGTTAGAATAGGCCAATATCTGGCGGAGATACAAACGTTTAAAACTCAAGAAACTGAGAGTGCCAAAAAATCTAAATACTGAGAAAATTGCCTTTTGAAGTTGTTAATCAGGGGCTTAATACATTCAAATATTTAAGGTAGGAAATTCACAAAATATCTTTATGTATCATGATCTTTACTTCATATCCTAATGTTTTTTGCCATAAAAGAAAAATCGATAATTTTGACCCATACAATAATTTTTATCTTTTACTAAAAATCTTCCCGTTCTACTTAACATTTTTTTGATTCAGGGTCACATTTAGCCTCTGAAAATGTGTTTTTGCTAAACAAGATGTATTTTCAAGGTGAACAGCCGGAGTGGCATTATAGATGACAGCATCATGTCACTGTTCTACAGTAGAATCTGTGAGTTTGGGTTCTAGAGACCAATAGGAATTTGTTACAGGATTGTTTGATTTTTGTCCATACACACTGACATTGATTTTCTGGAATCTGTACGTGTCTTGCACATCCTGTAAAGATCCCGTAAAGACATGTGACATGATCTTGACGTGACGTATAATATGCTCTACTCTCTTATACTCTCAGTACGTTCTGTGCTCCACATTACAGTGGAAATTACAGGTGGAGCCCGTGGTATTGTTGTCACCTGGTTTGCGCACTCGTCATTGTGTCTGTGATTTAATTTTAGCCCGGTTACGTCAGACAAACACACACACAAACACATAGAGCCGCTCTGCAGATGAGTTCTCCTGCCTTTTAGCACCGTCTGCTTCCAAACACCTAGATCTCATCAAGAGAGGACGTGCTGATTAAATCTTTAATAAAGAGACCTGCTGCCTTTATTCTCATGAGATCCAGATGATCACACGTTACCATCCGCACACAGTCATGATGTGAATAGCCACAAAGTTCTCTCTATCTCTGGCTGGGTTTCCATCCAAAGTTGCGAATTTAGCATTTGTGCAAAATTGGAATATCGCATATAACATTTGCAAATAAGCACCGTTTCCATCTAACTAGTCTACCGTCACTTCCTAATATCTAACTAACTTCTTGGCGTTTCCATAATAAAAGCAGAGTGATGAAAACCCACTTATTGAAAGAGATAACTTTGGGACACACAAGATTTTTCATGTTTCAAATGATAGGGCCCTATGAAATCTGTTTTAAATTTCCCAAATTCAGTTTTTTCCATTTACATTTTTTTAGGATTCTGTGTTTTCCGTTTTTTTATGATACAATAAAAAAAAATTTCCCCACATGAAAAATACTTCCATATACGTCAGCATTTACTTATTAACTATAGTAAGACACCTAGATACTACAGTGTTTTTGAACCTCACGGAAAAAATCCATTAAACATGTGGCATAATGCACAACAATGTTAAGATAGACCAGCATCTCTCCCGTGCATATTCTGTAGTTCTTTTTATTTTTTTACACCTACCTAAATTGAACATTTTTTATTTACTAGAACATTTACTTAAAGGGACGATTTTTTTCTAGTTTTACACAAATGTAATATAAATCATATGGGTCCAAATAATGTGTCTGTGAAGGTTCAGCTCAAAAATCGCCACAGATATTCTAAAATACCATGCGATACATGCCCACTTTTGGATGTGAGGAGAAACTGTTTTGGTGTGTGTCTCTTTAAGTGCAAGAGAGCTGCTAGTCTCCGCCCCCTTTTCAGCAGAAAACATAGCCAGGGCTGTGAGCCTGTGCTACCAGCGACAAAACAATAAAGTGTGGTCACATAAAGCGAACGAGAAACAAGGTCTCGTCTTTGAACACCAAACACATTGTTTTCGATAAGCACACCGGCTTACCCCGGGGCCATTCGCAAAACCCCTCCGGTCACTGTTAGTCTGGTCATGACCTCATTCGGGAGAGAAAACTGCGTCACGTGTTTACAAACCATACACACAGTTTTCTAAAGTGAAGATACTGGAGACAAATGCATCGCTATTTCTCTAAGTCAAATTAACGTTACACGGGACAATCGCATGTTTACAAGCCACAGATATTACTTTCTAATAGTGAACAGACAAACGTGTCGCAGTGACATTTTTATCTACCTTTAAGTTGCCACAGGTCCCTGGGTTCTTACTTAAAAAATACCGGTACTTACAATGTCTTTATTTGCAGCTTTGCCTCATTCAGTTTGGATGATTTCCATTGAAAACTAAATAAATCCATTTCTCTCTTGTCTCTCGTGAGGCTGGGAACATTGTTGTGTGTTGGTCTGTGCAGCCAACAACAGAACAGTTCGTAAGCGTTGCTATGTTTGCCATGCTGTTGGAACTTCACACATGGGAAAACAAAAATGGCGGCGGCGCAATGGGTCGACATGTTCAAGGGGCGGAAATATTATAATAATAAAAAAGAATTACGTCATTAAGAGAGAGATTTCTGAAGCGCTTGTTTTCTCACAGGCTTGCAGAGATAGGCTCACTTAAAAAAAAGTTAATGATTTGTCTTTTTCACATTTTCTGAGTTGGCAGATGCACAAGAGACCCGATTTTAGCATTTAAACATGGAAAAAGTCTGTTTTTTATGAAATCATCCCTTTAAATAAAGAAAACAACATAATAAACTAAAGTTAATTCAAGTGGGTTTGTCATCATAGTTAATTTAACCAGACTTTTATTTTGACGGGTTGTTGACCTTTTTAGTTCATGTTTGACAGTAGCTTACTCAAATGAAGCGGTGAAATGCTCATGAGACAAACTCTTAGAGAATCTCTGGAGTGAGGAATGATGTGTTCCCATCCCCATTAAGTGAGGTGCTATAAACGGAAGTGTCATTTTGAAGTATATAAAGCCGTTTGAATCATTCATTCAGTTACACTCAAAACACGCAAAACAGACAGATTACATATTTAAACCACATCTGAATCACTACTGATGTTATTTAAAGCACAAATTGATTTTTATTAGCTGTTGAGGACTATTTTCTCATTAAGAAGTTCTAACTTTGCAAGATTCCGCCCCATTCTGCGTTATACATCAAGTTCCATTTTAAAGCTTGGATTTCGCAATTCAAAAAAACTTGTCTCATCCGCAGAATAATAGGAGTGTTGCCGTGGGAAACCATGTTGAATGTTGGCGGGCTCGTGGGTGTCACTGAGTTTTGCAGCGCATGCAGACGGTAAAGTTTCTGTCTGTGAGATGATCTTACAATACCGTCTCTGTTCTCTGTCTGTCAGCCATCAGAGCACAGTCCAAGTTGATAGAATCGACTCTTTGAATACTTTCATAATAATATTTAAAGGGATATTTCACTAATAAATCAAAATTTCTCCATGTTCTACACACCCTCAAGTTGTCTTTATGGTTTTCTTCCAAAAGAATAATCCAGTCGGGGTTATAATACCACGTATCATTTTACTTCCAAGCGGTAGATTGGGAGTGAACGGGTGTTGCTTTCTTGAAGCTCCAAAAAATGCATCCATCGATCAAAGAACTGCTGAACACGGCTCCGTGGTCTTAACAAAGGTCTTCTGAAGCGAATCCATGCATTTGTTTTAAAGATAGATCCATATTGACGGCGCTATTAACCTTAATGTCTAGTTTACGTCATCTCCCAAATGCGCGTTCTTTCGGAAGATGCAGGCTGCATTTATAGCCACGCACATTCGTGATAATATATTTACAGGCCGATGCATTTACACATGTGCGTATTCTAGAATAGAAAGCTGATGTTGTGGCTGCTGATCGGCTCTATTAACCTGAAGGCGGGACTTTACAGCCGCTGCTGTTTCTGCAGTAGCAACTAACTTCCACCTGACCTGCACGACCTGTGATTGTGTACCTGCAAATCAAATTCAATTTTAAGCATTTCTGAAAATGTTCTGACACTATAAAACCTGATCTGAGAGTCAGATGAAGGGTGTTGTGGTTTAAGACACCCTGTATATTGTCATAGAGAAGATTCATTTCTGTTTATCTTGGCACAAAATCAAGAACGAGGAGTAACAACTGAAACCAGAGCAAATGCACTGTGAAATCAGAGTTTGGTTATGTTTATAATGTCATTTTGATTCTTCTCTTGCCTGTTAGGGATGTTTAGTGTAGGTCACATGAACAGCTGTGACTCTCCAATCCTCCTGTTTATAGAACAAGATTACAGCACACGCATGAATGCGTCTTCATGAACAAATAACCAAAGTCAAGCCCATAAATAACACCTGTAACCATAGCGACCGTGACCACGTCTGTCTGAATAACATTGACATCATTTTATTTAATAACGCCCAGTTTAAAAGCACTTTGATTGTGTGACTGTGTGTGTGTTCTCTCTTAACACAACTTGTTTTCTTAGACAATATCTCCTCATTATTTCTATAGTGGTTTCATCTTTTCTCATTTAAAGTATATGGATTATGAAACGAGTGTTGTATCAATTAGGACTGAGTGTTTTGTTGAATATTAATGATTTTATTTGTTGGTATTTTTGCTCTAAATCTTACTTGACTTCTGCCTCTTTCTCTGCAGATGTTTGTCTTACATGAGAATGTTCCTGTAAACATGAGGGAACGGCGTTCTTCAAGTCATATTTATTTATATAGCGCTTTAAACGATACGGCTTGTTTCCAAGCATCTTTACAGTAATGTTCATGAATTATTGAAAGTGCCTGAAAGAAATTACATCAAAAAAAGTTATGAAAAAAACTGATTTTGTGATGCGTTTAAAACCGCTTGTGTTCAAACCAAGGGACAAGCTTCCGGTCTCTGTCGTGAAACCAGCAGTGAAGTGATTTAAACTGCAATTCATCGACTGGACGCTAGAGACGGACTCCAAAACAGAGCAGAATCTCATTTAGCTCCATGTTAAAATGGCCAACTTTACAGCACATAAAAACACATGTTTACAGTATGGTACTAAACATTATTTTGGTCTATATTGGGTAGCTTTGCACTTCATGACAACTGTGAGGGGGTGAATTTTTTGATAACTCATCCGTTTAGATTATATTAAGCAAATTAGGTGCGTGGCCACTTGAGTGACAAGTTGTTTCAGCAACCAGGCGCCTCAGCTCTGACCGCGTCCCACCTCTTTGACCATTTTCGATTATCCGGGGGTGACGTACTGCTAAGTTAGCCACGGCTGGCTCCGCCTACTTTAGCCTCGTTTTTACTCTCCACATATTTTATACAGTCTGTGGTTAAAAGTAACGAGGTCTAAATTGCCACTAAATATCAGTAAGAACAGCAAGAGAAGCCACCATTCAAAAAGGGTTGGAAATGAACGCTTTTCTTGTCTTTAGGTTTTATCCGATTCTTCGATTAATCGAAAATGATAATAAACAGATTAATCGATTATTAAAATAATCGTTAGTTGCAGCCCTACTTATAACACATCCTTAAACTTGCGAAAGTGGATTTGGACACGGCCTAAGTGCACTCTTTAGATCATGCACTTAGATCGTTATAATAGGGCCCTGATTGTTTATAATTCTAATTATATGAAATGTTTGTTTAGCAAACATGATAGAACTGCTAAAATGAATAGAGTGTTTTATTTAGGATTTCACATGTTATAGATTCTCTAATGTCAGTGATATTTAAGCTGAACGTCTGAAAGCGTCCGATCTGGTGACTCTGGATGGTTTGGGTTTAACAGCACATCAACATCAGGTCTCTGTAAAGCCTCTTATGATTCATTCTGAACAAATCATTCTGGGCTTTACTCTGAACGATGAGCTTCAAGACGACGGCCTCTCAGTCCCGACACAGATTTATGACCCCTGCCAAAACATCCTCTGCTGAGATTGGACAAAATTCTGCATGACAGATAAAGAAATGTAAATGTTATTACGTTTCTTATAGGCTGTTAAAGTAATTGATCTAGGTAGAATGCACGCATAATACATGTACTGTAGTAGAGGAACACTTAAAGGGGCAGTTCACACAAACATTTTAAATAAAATCATAATATATTCATCCTCATGTCATGTCAAACCTGTATGAGTTTCTGTCTTTTTCAGAATACAACAGAAGATATTTGGAAGAATGTTAATAATCAATCAACACTTGACTTCCATTGTATGAACAAAAAAACACAGAGACATTTCTCAAAATATCTTCTGTTGTGTTCCAGCGAAGAAAGAGACCACATGCTAAAGAATTAATGATGACAGAATTTAGATTTGTTGGTGAATTATCCCTTTAAATATATTGTTGTACTGGCTCATACTCTATGAAGTTATTAAATATTCATTCAGCACAACTTTGTCCCTGCATTTAATGTGTTGCCAAATCGTGTTTCACAATCCGTTGTGTAATTGTTGCCGTTTATTTTGCTCTCGCATGAAAACAGATGTTCAAACTAAATAAACACCACAGAAGAGGTTTGACTCTGCTCGATGTTGGAGCGACACCGTCAGCCTGCTGAATCAATCTTTAGTGGATCTTCATGTTTTCATGAGAATATATGCTCAATAAAAGAATGAATGAAAAGGTTAATGTGTTTTTGTGGTTCTTCTCCTCGGAGATATGAGATAAAGGGTGTTTTTGTCTGTATGTTTCTGCAGAAAGTTTCTTTCCTGTGGCTCAGTGGCAAGAGAATGCCGCTAGCAACACCGGGTCATGGGTTCGTTTTCAGGGGATTACATATAGTCAGAAACAAATGTACAATACTATGCAATCTAAGTCGCTTTAACTCTTTTTTTGTAAGAGTGTATTGGTGCAGGTGAATAACAGTGACATCTCCTAAATCAGATCACCTCAATCACATCATGAGCTCTTATAGTAATGATGGAGTCGTTTTTAGCTGGGTTTATACTCGAGCGGCCGACCTACGCCGTAGCATACGTCGACAGGCAATGACCACTAAGCGTCAGTGTCCACAAGCATGTTGATGTGTAACCAAGACAATAGCCGAAGAAGAAGCAGCTCGTTTGAGAAGCATTAGCAGTGATAACGGCAATTAAATGGACACTTTTGTTGCACATGAGGTAAAAAAGACCAATCACACCACTTGCGGTCCTTGTTTTGTTGACGTGTTCTTACATTTTGGAGAGGTGCGAGTCGGACTACGGCGTATGGTATGCGGCTCTGCGTAGGTATAAACTGAACTTTAGTCTGATGTCGGAGTAAAATATTTTTCTATTTCATAACATTTGTGATGTCATTTCACTGTCTTGCGGGTCTGGCGATATATATATAGTGATTCACACTTATTATACATGTCTAAATTGATTCTGAAATTGATTCTCAGTTTTATGCACAGCTCTTCCGTGGTAAATCACTAAATGGAAGTAAATCACGATGAGATTCATTTATAACGTGCATTTGAAAAACCTACACTCGTCTATCACTATAAATATACTTTATTATCATGAGAATACCTGAAAATGTTTTAAGCACAGCACTAGAATATGACCACTGGCATATCCTGGAACTAATCATTCTCCTTCTGTGTCCCAGATTCAGAGTTTCTGCGCGAGAGCGCCCTCTGGCTTTAAATCCTGCGGCATTTAACTGTAATTCATTGAGGAAACTAAGCATAAAAATTGCACGATATTTCGCCCAGACCTGTGGACTTTCTCTTTTATCATCAGTGTTCTGTGTGTTATGAGTTTTGCATGTGAGACAGATGTTGTAGATGAATCTGTATTTTGCTGATTGTTGATGACGTGTTCATCGTCTGTGTGGCTGGAGCAGCAGAGTTTCTTTCTTGTCTGTGGCACTTAATCCACGTCTCTGTCTGTAAAAGTTTGTCACGAGATCATCATGGGTTGATGACGCGCTCCATCTCGTTCTGTGTCCAGCTGCTGGTGAATCACATCAGTGTGTCAGCTGTACAGAGAGACGGCACAGCTGTATTAGAATAGTTTACATTCATCACATCCGACAGATTCACTGAATCTGTGCGAGACAAACTCAACTTCTGAATTTAAGGTTTACTATCAAATGTGGAGAATCACATGACTTGTTTGTCAGTTTTTACATAAATGCTTGACATGAACGAAGGGATAAATTGTATTTGTTAAGTTCATTTCTTTCATTAAAAAAAGAAATAAATGTTTACATAAAAATTAAATGCGTTTAATGTTTGCCTATTAACTGATTTCTCAAATAATTCCCTTCATTCGTTTAATCCACTGGTTTTCTGAAATCTCACCACTGTATCATCAGGGAATAAAAAACAATAATAAAAGTGCAAAAGAACGTGCAATGCCCACTTAATAGTGCACAATAAAGAATGTTATCCTTGTTTAAAGAGACAGGAGAATACAGTTTAGATATCAGAAGCTTATGATGAAATGAAATGTTAGAGAAATAAATGTAAAATATTTATGAATAACCATTTAAGTGTCTTATCTCAAGTGACTTTTTACATTTGTGTGTTTCGTTGCATGTTGCCTGCATGCTTATTCATGATATGAGACTACACGCGCACACACACACACACACACACACACAGTGACTCTGCTGTAATGTAAACAAACGCTTTCAGCTCTGAGCATCTTTTACAGCATGAGTCAGTGTAAAACACCTCAGTACATGAGCAGTAATGAATGATGTGTGTTTATACAGCTGCCTCTGTGATGACCACTACAATACAGACTAATGTACCACACACACACACACACACCAGAACTGTTCTGCAGATTTGAACATCACCGCTGATGACATCATCTGTAACATCATTCCCAGTGACTCCTCACAAACACCATCACTTAATATCATTCAGCATGAATAAATGCATCACATAGAGTAGCTCAATGCTTTTCAAATGTTTGTCAAGTTCCTGCCAATAAATGTAAGAAAATCATGATTTCTATTGTTGACATTGTTTAACCAGGGTTTTTCGTGCAACGTGCGTGTAGCCCTGCCGCCTCTTTAAGTGGCTAAACAAACACTTTTATTAAAGTTCTAAAAATTGGATGTAAATGACAACTAAAGGGGAGGAGGACAACTAAATTTTAATATAAGATTTTTTTAATTTTTTATCTAACTTTTTAGCCCATCTTACTAAATGAGCAAAGCTCCTTCACAGCCTACGTTTTCTTGTGGTTCACTGAGCTTACATTCATGAACGAATGGGTTCAAATGAGTCATTCGCAATGTGCGTTCATACAACAGCCGGGAAACACTGCTAATACAGCTCCTAATGTAGCACTTCAGAGGCTCTTCAACTCTTCAGAGCCTCAACACTATAAGGGGAGGCTGTACTGATAACGAAACAGCGCCTCCATTGTGGAGTGAATGCTGCAACTGCAGTTAGAAATAACAGTCTGTTTAAAGTCCAAGCGAAATAAAAAAACACAATTCTTATGTTCGGCGTTTATAGTAAATAGCTTATCAATGTTGCTCATTTTCTTTCTAAACTTCATGTACCCTCATCAGCTAAAATCTGAAAATGCACTTCCGCCCTGAAATGACGATCCATCTCAATTGACTTAAATTTGGCGGCTTGGGCGGAGCCTCTGTTAACTCCTCCCCTTCAGCTGTCAGTCTCCAGCCAGTTTCATTTCATTTCATTTCATGCAACAGCTGTTTTTACACATCCAATCAAATAGCATTGAAAAGCACAAGCCAGACACACTTTGAAATCGGAAACTCGGAAATGTGTCAGAACACGGAAGTAAAAACGGTTGGCACTTCCGGATCATGGGGACTTCAGTGCACATGGTATTTTTTGTGAAAACACTCAACATCATTTCACAAAATTTGACCACGGTATTTTGCCAATGGTGACAGTTCAAAAATGAGGAAGAGGTATTTTTTGTGTTCTTTTTACACAATTTGCATGCCTGGAACCCCAGAACCGTTGGAGATACCTTAATGTCCTTTCAGATTATTTTGGGAACTACATGTTTAAAGCATCATGTTTAAAGCCCTTCATGGCTCAGTCCTGGAGATATGAGGATCTAAATATGGCATCATGGGTAACTGTAAAAATGTACACTTTCAGACCTCGATAAACAAATGTGGGTCATTTTGCGAAAATCTGGTACTTCATTTATTTTAAAGGAGAATGTCTGAAGAACAGTATTGAGGGTAGAATTTTTTTCCATCAATCAAAATAACTGCCTTGAAAAAAACAATTTCAGTGTCTTTTTGGCAGTGATTTACCGTAAAAAAAGTCCTCCTCTTGTTTCCTAATATGTTATCCATATAAGATTCATCATTTGTTTAAGGTTCAGGGACATAAAGGGTTGTTGTTAATTGTGGCCCAAGCACAGACTGATCCATTGATCCGTTTGTTATCAATCTTCAAAATAAATCAAGTTTTTGAGAGCCTATCATGCTCGAAAACTCATGAAAGTTTGCACATGGATCAGAGGTGGTGAAACTAGACGTCTGATATGGATCTCTGAATAATAAAGTGTCACTAAATGGCTATATAGCGCCACCTACAAAATGTCAATAAAGCATCCCTCACAGATTGTTCTTGTTTTGTTTTTAGGTTTCAAGTGCCCTGTCTGCTCCAAGTTTATCTCCACAGATGAGATGGACCTTCATCTGGTCATGTGTTTGACCAAACCCAGAGTGACGTACAACGGTGAGCACACACAGTACAACATACACAGAACAATAACACTGGAAGTGTCTCTCAGACCCGGCAACCGTCTCCGTGCTCTGTCAGCAGAAATGAGACAGACAGCTGAGTGATCTGTTGAAGGATATTGTATGTTCGCCATTAAAGTTCAACCACCTCACGTGTAAATCCTCACAGGTTTTGTTAAACAGACACTGAAGAATCACACATGATGAGGTCATAACGACATAGCGACGAGAAGGCGTCATTGTTTGAGAAAACAACGCAAAATAACGACTTCAATCAATATATTCTTCTCTGACTTGTCAGTCTTGTGCTAATTCTTGCAAGGACAACATAGTATGCGGCTATAAACCTTCATTTCAATTAGGGATGCACCGATATGTACATATAACCGATAACCGATTGGATAACCGATTTATTGGTCGATATACAGTATCTAAATATTAATATAAAATTCCCTAATACTGAAACAAAAGGCAAAAAGTGGACAACTGCTTCCATTTGAAAACATTCACTCCTAAAAACAATGTAACCCTTTGTTCAATTTTATTCCCCTGAAAATCATGTACCAAGCCTACTTTACACTAGTTAAAGATTCTTTTACCTTCAATGTTTTCTGGTATATTTAATAGACAAATTATAGATGTTCTCCCAGAAAAATGTTTTCAATTCCCACATGTCTAACAGGTCTCAAGACAGAAAGCGTTCAGACATCAGTCTTTGTTCCTATAATTACACATTGAATTTATAAATATACACATCATAAAATCTACACACTGTATCTACATCATGAATGTTTTGCTAATATCAGTAAGTGAATGATCAGGACAGAAAGACAGCACTGTACTGGACTTTAACTGAGAGCAGCGTGCAGATGTAGTAGTTTGACCAGAGGAAATGATTTAAGATTAATCTGCGATAATATACCGACGTACATTTTATTATCCACCGAAACCGATAACATTAAAAATGAATATTTATCGTGCATCCCTAATTTCAATGGCTTGCGCCACGCAAGGGTGATTTGTTGCTGCGTCGACCTAAGCGCGCACGCAGCGGAGCTTTCAAAATAGTTAAACTTTTGCCGCCACGCTCTGTGACGATTACCTGCTCGGCCAATTGAAACGAAGCATCCGAGCGTGGAAAACAAAATGGATGAACAGCTACTGTGTGTGTGTGTGGGACTATTCACAACTGCACAACACAAATTTGTGCTTGAATAGAGACATCAGATTCAAGAACCAGAAACAAAAGTTGTGTAATTGTGTATATTACAGCTGTGCTGCAGGTGAAATCAGTTCATTTAGACGTGTGATGTCATCATCTGACTGTTAAACGTGTGTTTGTTCACACAGATACATCTATACATGTTTTCTCTGTGAACACCTGAGGCGTGGACGCTACACCTGTCTCTCTCTCTCTTATGTCACAGTAACAGTAGTGTAGCAGGAGTTTGTCTTCTCTTCTTCATGTGTTTGGTCTGTGAGCAGCGTGTTTTGATGTTGGAGAGCGCGCCGGTCCTGCAGCAGATCTCAACGGTCTGTTCAGCATGTTAACACTCTGGCCGTGTGACAGAAGATCGCTGGAGCGTGCCAACTTCTTCACAGAGAGTCTGAATCGATAAGTGTCCGCTGT
Source organism: Triplophysa tibetana (assembly GCA_008369825.1). Lineage (NCBI taxonomy): Eukaryota > Metazoa > Chordata > Actinopteri > Cypriniformes > Nemacheilidae > Triplophysa > Triplophysa tibetana. Next base: position 807,367 of record CM017916.1, on the reverse strand, counting down.
GAGTTATCACGAGCATGACGCTCTGCTCAACTTTAATTAGCTCTTTAGCTGACCGGGCCGCTCCAAACCGCACTCCTTCTCTTCTTGTCACATCCAGATGATCATCTTAGGCGCGCTGCAATGCGTCACGTCGCTGTTACAAGCGGCCGCGCTGTGCCATTTCATCAAAACTGACAACTGTCATAACCGACGGACGCAAACTCTGAGGATGAACATATGATTTAGATGTTCAGTGTTTGTTTGGAATAACATGTTGCTAACACGTTGTTTTGAACGATTTCATGATTCTGAGTCTGCTTGTGTTCATGTTCTCTCAGGGTTTGGTGTGTTTTGCTCACGGTGTGCCGTTGCATTTAAGCAGGTTTAAATGAGTCAAGCAGATTTCTTTGCCTGAACCGTACAGAAAATTAAAGGTTCAATTTAAATGTAATTCTATAGCGCTTTTCACAGTTTTTCGTTCTTGCAAAGCAGCTGAACCGTGAATGCATAGAGCCGATTTAACATCAGATTCTATCGTTTCTTCATATTTGACTCATCCGTTTATCCGTTTTCTAATTTTTTTTCATGAATAACTACATTACTGTCTATCATCAACCGCGAGAACAAAAACAACAGTGCCCAAAGGCCGTGCTGTTACCTTGGTAACCAGGCGGTGTAATCCTTGGTCCGGGGGTCTGTCACGGGGCGTCTGGCGGTTCTCCAGCTGTGTTATGCATGTTAATTCCTGTAAACCCCACATCAATATAATCTATAGACGGTTTTATATTAACTGCATAAACAAACGTTACTGCGCATGTGCACTTTTATGACCCCAACTGAACTTCCGTTACACATTCACTAACAATCAGTGTGGGGTGTAACTAGTTACTAAATAATAAGTTACTTAACATTAGTTAATTACATTCCCTTTAAAAGTAAAGTAAAGGATAACTCTTATTTTTTTAGTAATTGAATTACAGTTTCTTCTGATGTAATTAAACAAAATACTGTGTAATGTAAAGAAAAGTGGAATTAACATTAAAATTCACAGTCTAACCTTAAAATGCATGCTTTAATGTATCCACACATTTATAATACTTAAGTCAGTTAATGAGAATATTTTATCTAGTTATATACTGTATTATTTATTTGAATAAATTAAGGGTCGTTTTATGTCTATCCTTGAATCACTGAACTAATCAAGGTTGAGTGGATATAGAAAGTTATTAGTAATAAGTAATGAAATAGTTTTTGGAGAGAGTCATTTGTACAGTGATATAATTACATGATATGTAATAGTAACTAGTAATTCATTACTTTTTCAGAGTAACTTACCCAATACCGCAAACAATAGAGCGCCTGTAGATTATTTCTGATAACAAGCAAAAGAAACCGAGAAGAAGCGTTACCTGGCTAAACTTGTCTTTACAACATTATGACTTTAGACTGCGATACCAAACTCAACCACTAGATGTCAGTGTATTATACGGGTTCTTTAAATGCGACTGACACATTCAACACATTCTTTATTTAATAAAATAACCATACCACAAAATTCAACAAATTGTTTATTTAATACAATTATTTCGCAATTAAATAATTAAATTAATGAATATAAATTAAATAATAATGGCTATATTATTAGACATCATAGCAAAGCAGAAAGCAGAAGTTAAGTGGCGTCAGATCAAACGCTCTATAGATCTTGTCACACTATCATCAGGTGAAATGATTGAAACGGTCTGTGTGAAGCTCTGCAGAAGTTAACGCAGGTCAATGGAATCATGAGCCTGATCTTTTGTTTAGCTGTTAGCAGTAGCGTTACCATGACAACACCCTGATAACTTCCTGTCCCTTAACCCACCCGTCTCCACTGAGGCCCGTGGCAGCTTTGGTACAGATACAGACATGTTTGTTTTTCTGCCATTTTGACCAAACTAGATTCAAAAGCTTTTATATCCGTTGTGTTGTCGTGAAGTCAGAGATTATTTCAGATTGTAGAATTAGATTATATTACTGAATTACTCTGTATGTCTTGAGAGATCAGGTTGATGTCTGTTGTTGTGTTTGTGACACTGACTGATATACCACACTTGAATGTGTATGAAAATGACTGTTTAGCAGGCAAGACTATATCTGCAGATGTCAGTCGTTCGTGCAGTACAGTCATTCAGAATGGGCATGTTTGTCTCTTGTCAGTTGTGATTAGTAATAGAGGAGGACAGCAGACATCTGATCCAGTGAGATCTGTGTGAGTCGCTCTGATGACCTGTGAGACGTTCCTCCACTGTGTGTTAAAGGGAAAAATAAAGTCTTATTTCAGCTGTGTGTGTGTGGATTTGGTTTATATATGTTAATGGGGACCTAAACCTCAATGCACACCAACTCATGGGGACTCGTGTCACTGTGGGACCAAAACTGAGGTCCACACGTGCACAAAAGTTTATAAATTATACAGAGCGATCATTTTTGAAAATGCAAAAAGTATTATATGATCTTCAGGTTGAGGGGATAAAATATACAATTTTTACAGTATACAACTCATAATCCCCACGGAGATAATTAAACATACGTGTGTGTGTGCGAGTGCTGTGTCAGCTTGTGTGAAGGTCGCTGATGTTTCTGATGTGTTGTGAGGCTAAAGTTCAGAGAGCACATACCATCAAGTCAATCACACCACAACTGACACATAAACACACACACACGCTCTCACACATACACACTAACACAATGTCACGTAATACACTTAAACATGTCTGGTTCACTATCTCTGTGGGGACAGTCAATAGGCGTGATGAGTTGTATACTGTACAAACTATATATTTGATCCCCTAACACATCCCCTAAACCTAAAGATTGCAAAAAACTTGTTGCATTTTTTGCCCATATGAACTCAATTTTGGTGCCACAGTGACACGAGTCCCCGTGAGTTGGTGTACATTCAGGTTTAGGTCCCCACCGGGATATAAAAACATGTCCAAACACAAACATTTCAGAGCTTGCACGCTTATACATTTTCACTTTCATACACTCATGCACACACACACACACACACACACACACGCTCTCACACTCATACATACGCTTCTACACAACAATCTTACACACCTGCACACACACTTGAGTTACACACTCTTAGACCCGATTCACAATGATTCATGACGTGGTCTCGACGCGCATACGCTGCGACGCGCTCTGTTTTTCATGAGTGTCGGCGCCGCATCGAGATGAAAAAATCTCAACTTTTCAGAAAGTCGCAAGCGAACTGCAGGTCATGTGACAAGACGCAACTAGCCAATATGGAAAAGCTCAAAGAAAATGGAGCAAAAATGATCACAGCATGACTAAATCTAGTATCGGAGTTATTGCAACGTATTTTCAGTGCATTTGATCCATATATCCTTTGTTTTAACCTCCTCGTCTCAACGGCTTTTCTGGCCCATGGTTGCTTAGCGACGCCAGACGCCAGGAGAGCGCAAAGTCCAGGCACTTTGGAAAAAAATGAGAACGCAGTGCAGCTCGTGATTTCCCCGCGGTTTTAGACGCCAAATCTGAATCGGGCCTAATGCAATATTTGAGTTTAGGAATCATTTTGTATAGAAACCTGTACAGACAAACATTCTCACACAGCTCAAACACTGTTTCTCTTCACCGTGTGTGTGTTGTGTGTGTGTGTGTGTGTGTGTGTGTAGATGGTCAGTGTCATGATTGACAGGTGTATGTATCAGTAGTGTAACACACTAGATGTGTGCAGCGGGTGAGATCCATGAAGAGATCAGTGAGTGTGTTACAGTGAATCACGTCACATCAGAAAGAGTTTGATCCTCACGTATGTTCACACACACCACCCTGAGAAAACAATCACAAATGACATTATATGTGTCATAAACTCACATTATTACACTGCTTTACAATCTCATGAAATCACACTATGGTTTTGATTGTTTCTAAAAACAGGTTTCGTTTCACTCTTTTGATATCAGTTTTTTGGTAAAATAATGATCCAGACAGGTAAGCTTCACCTGTGGCCGCACACGTCACGTGTCTCTCAGTGGTTGTCTGCGTCATGTGAGTCACAGCTGTTCATTTATCTGAGATCATAGAACAGTGATTTATTTTTGCGAGCGATCATGTCAGATGTTACAGCTGCTGCTGGAGAAGCTGTTTCTGTCTGAAATCATTAACACCAGCATCTCATGTTCACACACGTTCATATGATCAGTGATCAGATGTGAGCACCTGTCCCGATGTTTATTGAAGGATATTCAGAGCACTCAGTGATGGCAGATTCACACTGGAAATGTCTATGAGACACATGTCAGTTAAAGGATGCTTCTATCGTTCACCTCATTTGTAAGTAGGGTTGGGAATCGAAAATCAATTCCAATTTGGAATGTGAATTGAAAGGCTAGGAATCGATCGGAAACAAAAGGAAAATTTGAAATCCTCTTATCAATTCCCATGTGCATATTTTCAGGAAAGTACACGTGTTCTGTGATCTGCTGATATCTCAATAAAAGCCCTTATGAAAATTCACTATTTTTCACCATAGTAAGCATAGTTTAAGTAATGCAAGTTTAGTATTTGCATTAAAAAGCATAGGAACCACAAATTAACCACAGTTTCATTATAGCAGCAACAGTTTAACCATGATGGAGTTCAACAATGATAATACAAATTGTAATAAATCAGGAAAAAACGGTTCTATGTGTATATATATATACAAAACAGTGCTCATAAATATATATATTTTGTGCAAACAGAATGAAGCGTTATGTTTTTATTATCTCAGAATGAGCTGTTTCTGTCTACAACACCTTACATGGAACTCCTCATGTTGTTTCTACGGTAGTCCTAAACGGACAAACTGATCTACAGAACGCATTTCGTAAACTGGTTATCACCTTCTGCAAAGAAGCGAAAACATGACGAAATCTTAGTCATTAAACAGTGTAATGTTCATTTGATCATCCATCAGCATTAAGAACACTACGACGGTAGCAACGTGTCTGTAGAGAAGTGCAGAAGTTAAAGGGACAGTTCACCCAAAATGTACAATTCTGTCATCATTTACTCGCCCTCACACATCAGTATGCATTTCTTAGTTCTGTTGAACACAAAAGAAGATATTTGTAAGAAAGTCAGTAATCGAACAGATCTCATCCGTCATTCACTGCCATAGTAGGGAAATAAATACTATGAGTGTCAGTGATGGAGGACATGTGTTCGCTTACAAAAAATATTCTGTGTTCAACAGAACTAAGAAATGCATACTGAGGTGTGAGGGCGAGTAAATGATGACAGAATTGTACATTTTGGGTGAACTGTCCGAGTTAAAGAATATCAGGTGAGTGATGTCACATCTACACTGACCGGAGGAGTCTCTGTTGACCGATGGTGGAGGTTTTAGTCTTTACACACGTGTGTCAGCACTGAAGGATTTGCCTTTAAATGTCAGAAGAGAATCAGCTCTGATCACTGGTCTCCAGCGCCACCTTGTGTTCATCTCAGAACATGTCATGAGGCTTTCACACGTGTGAATGATTCTGAACATCATAGTTTCACCTGATGTGCAGTGGCGGTTCTACATTGAATCAGTCTCCGGGCGAGATCCCCTCTGGGTGCCCCCCCACCTACTCCCACCCTTCTGTTTTACCATAACTATATAAGTGTAAGACAAGCTTATATTTCTCAATTGCACAAATCTTTCAACAGAACATTTTAAAAACGCAATTCTGCACAAAACAGTATAAGTTATCAGAACTTAAATATACTCTATGTACATAAAAGTGGCAACATATGGACAATCATGATGTAACATGAGCGGAGAACAACAATAATATAAAATATTAAGAATAATTTACAAATAAAATATATAATAAATATTCTAAATAGCACAAATCCTTCATCACACAAATCACACAAAAGCAAATCTAATTATTACAATAGTGCACTAACAGAAAACACAAACTAAAACCTGACCTTTCTGGCCTTCCTTGATGCAAAATCATCAATAATGTCATCATACGAAATCTGCCCCCTATTGAGTGATTGATACTGATGATAAAAGGCCAGTGAGCCGTTCCTGAGACATGCTTGAGCTCAGGTATGACTTGATCAACTTTTGAAAAGCTCCTCTCTGCTTGAGCCACAGTGACTGGCAGAGTAAGTGGAATCCTGAGAACAGTCCAAAAGTTGGAGTAGATCTCCGATAGATCCTTATCATGCATAAAAGTGACAAGTTCAAGGAGGCTGATGGTTTTAGATGTGCCCCAGAAATTGCAATTGAAATTGACATCTAAAGACAGTAGACTACAGTATAACTCTTATGAATTGCAAATTTAAATAAACATGCCCTTACATGCCAAATGTCTGTCATGACTCATTAGACGCTATATTAATCTAATCTAAGGGAGGAACAATTAGCTCCTTGGTTACTGCCCCGAATTATATCCTTTGTCACGCAACAGAGTTATAGCAAATGTTCGTCTTTGAAACTTCCTACCATTTCGTTGGCTAATTACAGGGCTCAACATTAACCCCAATGATGGAAATAAATAATAACTTTACTTGTAACAGTTTTGTTGAAAAGCACAATCTTATGGTGAAATGAGATCTCGTGTTTGTTGAGTTAAAACCCAATTATTGTAGTATAAGCATAGCAAGCATCATAGCAAGAAGGCTAACAAACGTCAGAGTTAATGTTACCACCCAATAACATGAGCCCTTCATTGATGACATGGATAACATTACCGTAATCATACAGAGAGAACGGATTGCATACCTTTATCTTTTGCTCCTTTCTCCTCTTCTACTTTTATTTTTTCCTAAATTGGGCACTTGACTGCTTAAAGCTTTTTCTCTCAATCACTGTCACTGTGTTTATCTGGCACTCGACAATCAAGACTAAACCACTTCACCTCCACATAATCCTTTTGGATTTCCTTTTTTTATTAGACATTTCACACACACAATTCAGAAAAAAACAAACCATGCAAATTAAAGGTCTGTGCTTTAAAATTATGAATTAAATGTGCGTTAGATGGAAGAAAGTCAAGGTGTGACTGACTTTAGCCCATTAAGTGGATCCCCCTCCTTGTCCGCTCCATTTGGGAGAGGTGAACTGTCCATCACGGGCGCGGCTCCTCCCCTTTACACTTTTCACAGCTTCTGCGCTTCTCAGCAAGCAGGGGCGGCAATTTGCCAATTCCCCACACAGACAGTTATATTATAGATAATAGAAACCCGTTTAGCGGCGCAAATTATTTTTCTTTTTCAAGTGCTTTTGCCGCCCCCCACGTGTCGTGAAAATTTGGCGCCCGGGCGGCTGCCCAGTTCACCCGTGCCTAAAACCGCCACTGCTGATGTGTCTTGTGTAAAACAAGCAGTGCAGGTTCATCATCCGGCCGCATCGGGTGTGTCTGATTTGAACTGTGTGTGTGTTTTGTGACGTTGTGTTTCAGAGGATGTGCTGGTGAAGGACACGGGTGAATGTGCAATATGTCTGGAGGAGCTGGTTCAGGGAGACACCATCGCTCGACTGCCCTGCCTCTGCATTTATCACAAAGGGTACATCTCACTGTGTGTGTGTCTGTGTGTGCCCTTGTTTTATATCCCGGTGGGGACCTTAAACCTGACTACACACCAACTCATGGGGACTCGTGTCACAGTGGGGACCAAAATTGAAATTTTGAATAAAAAATTATAAATCATACAAAACAATATTTTTTCTAAAAAATGCAAGAAGCTTTCTGTGATCTTTAGGTTTAGGGGATAAAATATGAAGTTTGCACAGAATAAAAAACAGATGTGTGTGTGTGTGCGGTCACCAGTTTTATAGTCACTGGCAGGTGTGACAGAATGTGAATTTGAGGCGGTGTGTGATGACAGTGTGTGACTGTAAATCTTCTTTGTCTTTCAGATGTATTGATGAATGGTTTGAAGTGAACAGATCGTGTCCTGAACATCCTTCAGATTAACATCATCTCTCTCACCTGTGCACAGGTAACACACACACACACCTGTTAAACACGTTCCTTCTGAAACCTCGTATTTCCATATTCCATAATTTTTCCTTAAATCATTATTATAAGTCACCCTTTATGTTTGTCACAAATATCAAACCAACAAAAGGTATTTAAAAGTGCTCGCCAACTTTGAAAAAGTATTTTGTCCATTCCATGCAAATCAGTGAATTATAGAACATGGGAGGTTTCAGAAGGATAAACACAAGATGTTTGTCTGTTACTATAGGACCAGAAAGGCGTCAGACGGCACTATACTAGATAAAATGATTGATTCTTATCACTGTCAATCAACAACCACGACAATATTCCTTGTCAAACTGTCGTCCTGGAGATTCCAGCGAACAAATGAAGCAGATATTCCAAAGAATGTATGTTTGACGTGTCTTCACAGGTGTATGCTGCCGATGATGCTTGTGTTTTGCTTGTTCGTCAGGTGTGCGAGCAGTAAATGTGAATCACCTCCTCCTTCTGGACACTGTGACGTCTTCAGACAGAGCGGGCGAGCCGATCACTGGAGTCCTCCCTCTCTTCTTGTAGCATCGCCCTCTCTAGTCGCCACACAACCCAGACGTGCCAAAACTCATTGGAGCAGATCTTCAGGGAAACACTTCTATCAGCTCTTCCTTCCTCCCGCCCCACAAACACAGACGCTACTGTTGCACAAGTCAACCAATCAGGAAACGGCAAAGAAGGTCTGACCTTATTGGACTCAGGGTCAGCTGACCTCTATGTCATCAATCCCAGATGATTGGACTCCGTGATTCTTTATCTACCAGTGCCTTCATTTTCAGATCTTTAGGGCCGATGGTGGCTGGGCTTTGGAAGTTTATCACATCTCTGTCAGAAACCTGGATGCAACCGGACATGACGGGGAGAGAGAGAGAGAGAGAGAGAGAGAGCCCTTGAGCCACACTGACATCTTAAGTGCCCCTCCTGCGAGACTCTCGTCTGTTTCGCTTCCCAGATGCCAGTTGTCCCGTGTGTCACGATTCTTGTAGCCATTCTGTCACCTGACAGACGAAGATTCACTGGAGATTCACACAGGGTTTTCCGGTCGTCACGGTCATTTATGCAAATAAAAATAATCTTAAAATTGAAACGCCATGAATAAATGAGAGAAGCGAACACGGACGCTCATTCAACACAGATGAGATTTATCTGACAGTTCTTCTAAATGAAAACACAAGCGTGATGTTAAGAGTCAAACATGGAGAAAGGGTCTTTATGTGAACAACACTTTCTTCTGTCATTATTCTCAGATGTGTTTTAGTAGTTTCTAGTGTGAGTGATACAGAAAGAATGAAATGGTTTAATCACACCGGGTCACATGATCGCTGCTTCCACACACATCTTTTCTGTAGTTTAGACAGACGACTAGTTCATACGGATGTGCTGCTAACTAGCTCTGAAAACTGACTAGTCGCTGATTGACGATGGATTTACACTCATGACGTCTGTAGTGACCTGCGGATGCGCTGGTGTCGACTCCCCAAAGATCAAGTAAAGGAGTATTTACTGTCAGTCTGGGGTTTATTAAATGTGCCATGATAGCTTTATCGTGCTGCTGATGTGTTTTGAGAGTTTGTATCAAGACTGAATCATGATGAAATTTGATATTGATTTCCCAGCAAATGTGTTTATCACGGTCGCTCGTTTGCTCAGAATGTGGTGACATCATCGTAGACGTGTGGCGTGGGACACAGATTTATTTTGAAATGGCCTTGTGATATATATGATCATTCGCAGACTCACATCAACCATCGTTTGACTAAAGTCATGTTTCAGATGTCTGATGATGCAGATGCTCTTTTCATGTTTTGTAGCTATGTGCAAACGTCTGGTCTCAGCAGATTAATCTGATTGGATTAGCTGTCTGTCAATCAAAGTTTTCAGTGCCGATGATGTTAATTCATGCTCGTTGCAGTTGAACTTCCTGAAGAGAAACTCTCTGGAGATGCAATGAAAACAAATCCATACCGAACACATGTGAAGTTAACAGTGCCCACCTCAGACCACCATAATGTTTTGTAATGATTTACTTTTATTGTAACATTCCATGTAAAAAAAAAAACTATGTACAGAGATAATGATATTAAACAAGCAACATTTTTTGAAGCAGTGATCGTCTGGATGTTTTTTGTGTGTGTGTCTGTTAGTGCTGAGCAATATATCAAACATTAACAATAAATGATTTTTATTGAGCTTTGTATTCTGAAGACTTTATCATTATTTTAGTTTTCACTTCTCGTCTCATGAGTAAGAGAGAGATGAGACAGAGAGTGTCTCATTCAAACCTCTGGAGCAGAAATAACGGTGAAGCTTTACTTCCTGTGATGTGTTCTTCATACAATGTTATGGTGAGATGGCGTAGCTCACTGTCTCCTGGTGTGCTGGCCTTTTTTATTATTTAAAACTGTTGTACTTACATTTATGCGTTTGGCAGAAGCTTTTATCCAAAGCGACTTACATTGCATTATCCTATATATTTGTTTCTAAGAATGTGCAATCCCCTGGGATATAACCCTTGACCTTGTCGTTGCGAGCGCCATCCTCTAACCATTGAGCCATAGGAAAGCTAAAGACATTCAAGTGTTTTTTACATTAAAAAACATTAAAACATCATCAATAGTCAGTGATATTCATCTCTGGATGTGGTGTTCAATCTATCAATGACATCATTGATAGGTACATTCCAGGACTCACTGGGCCTGGTGTCAATAAAAGTTGTCATTTCAGTAACAAGTACGACTTCAGTTCTGACTCTTACCTGATGTTCGTTTAAATACAATGACCTCTTATATAACTAAAGCTCAGGTTAAAATTGATTACCTTTTAATTACTTCAGATTTATTCTCACGGTTTCATACAGTATTTTTTATAGATTTCAACACTAGGAAATGTTTTTAGTTATTAAAGTAATTTTTTTTACTACAATAAAGTGACTTTTACTTGATGCTTGACTGTTGTGCTTTTATTTTCATCGCTTCTCTTTAAAAAAGTTTTTCTCAATTCCGTTACTGAAAAATATATTGCTCCGCAGACTTCGGACCAGAAAGGGCTTGAATCCAGCTTGTGTATTAAAACCGTAAATATAACGTATTGTAATATGTAACATATGTTGGGTTTTCACAGATAGCATCACAAATTTGGTTCAAACCAAATGCGAAAAGAAAACAATGAAGGGTTTTTTATATTGTCCAGCCCTGATTTAAGTGCAAGTTCATTGTGTCTTTGATAGTGCATAAATCCACATGTGAGATTATAATGAAAGAGAACAATACGGTGTAGCCGTCCCTGTGTGTTTTCAGTCTGTTTTATGCCATTTCTCTTTCCTTCTCAGCGGAAGCGAAGCCTCTTTTCTGCCTCAAAGAGTTTTTCTTCTGCTTCACAGATTCGGTTTCCTTTAACACTGTCAACACATCAGAAACTGAATCAAACCCGACATCATACAAACATCAAACAAGGTTCATTACAACCGAAACTACAGCAGGGATCTGTTCCAAAACCTGGTCAATCATGTTTCGTTTGATGACTTCTATCTGGTTTCCTTTAATTATTGATGTTTTTCTTTACGATGGGAATGAAAGGTGATCCAAATTTACCCATTTGTTTGGAATATACAGTATAAATCATATGGAGTTATTTAATGATGCTTCATGAGAGGGTCACTATTCACTCTGAACACAAAACAACACTTTCAAAATTCCCAATTTACTTTTCAAAGAAGAAAGAAAGAGAGTCATGCAGTGTACAGTAACACACTCCCTAATGAACCATCTATTTTCACTACTTTTTCTAATGAATTTATGCATTTGACGTTTTTTGTGTTTGAGAATGTGCTTATGTTCCCTCAAAACGTTCCCTTGTTAGGCGGCTCAGAAGGTTTTGAAACAGAGTGTTGATCTTACTTGACTTCTTTCAGTGTAGTGTTGATGGAGAGCGCGTCAGAAAGCTGTCTGGCTCCGTGAACGGTCAACTGGTTTTCTATTAACCTGAACAGAAACAAACCTGTTGTTTATTGCCTCACATTCCACCTCACTGTACATTACAGATGATAACAGTGATAAACACGAAAGAATGTAACGTACATCAGATGGGTCAGTGCGGAGTTCGACCTGAACGCATCAGCAAGATCAGACGCGGCGTCATCACAGATTTTATTCTGTATCAGCCTGAAAAGAATCCTGCAGTTATACTCACTCTCTGTTTCTATTGAAATACAGATGTGTACCGAATCTGATGTTCTGTTTTACCAGAAGATGTGAAGGCTTGTGTTCTCCTTCAGAGCTTTAGCCAAACTTCGTCCACCCCGAGACGTGATGTCGTTGGCAGAGAGACTGAAGAGAACATGACGTTGAGTGTTTATATCAGTGAAGCCCAGCGTAACGTCAGTGATGTGAGACTCACCTGAGGTTTGTCAGGCTGGGGTGATTCTTTAAAGCCTCAGCGAAAGCATCTGCCCCAACGTCACCGATGGAATTACCCCACATTCTACAAACAACCAAACACACATTTACACGCTTCCAGTGTTGGGTAAGTTACTCTGATAAAGTAATTCATTACTAATGATATATTCATTAATGAATGTGTCATTAGTCTCTTCAATAAGTATTTCAATACTTATTACTAATTACATCAACTTTGATTAGTTCAGTGATTCAAGGTTAGACATGAAACGGCTCTTTTAATTCATTCAAATAAATAATATTAAACTAAAATAAATTACTCTTATTAACTGACCAAAGTATTACACATGTGAGAATTATTCATTAAAGCACAGATTTTAAAGTTTAACTTTGAATTTTGATGTCAATTTCACTATTGCACACACACATATATAATACTCACAGTTTTTAGTTAAATTACATCAGAAGTAATAAATTAGTCAAAAATAAGAGTAATCCTTTACTTTACTTTTTCAAGGGACAAGTAATTAAATTACAGTAACTAATCACTTAGTAACTAGTTACACCAACACTGCTTGCGTCTGAATATAAAGATAAAAAAACAAGTTTTTTAAAGGAACAGTTCACTAGTGAATGGAAATATATAAAGACTTTGGTTCAAAAAGGAAACTCAGTTTTTAGAATTTTGCAAAAATCATCTTTTTATTGTGTTAGTTAGAGGTAGCTGTATTTTTTGAGTTATCCTGGCTTAAATCAAAACAAACCAACTGCAGTTTAATATAATATTAATTGATATGCTCAATAAAAAACATGATTTTTGAAAATCTTTTAAAATAGAGTTACCTCATTTTGGAACCAAACTCTTCATATTTCCTCATGTTGTTCAGTCACCTAAAATCAAATCGCAGCTGACATGACATGTTTAATGTTAATAATGACTTTTGTCTGTATTTTAGTCTGTTCTAAGCTGGTCTATGAAAAAAACACGTCTACACTGTTCGACAGGGACATACACAAGGTGAGTTTTGACAGAATTGTGATATTTGGATGAAAATATAAGTTGTAAATTATTCCAGGTAGAGTGTCTCACCCCACATCAAAGATGGATTTACTCTTGTGAATTGCTCTGGCGAGATGCGTCCCACCTAAAGATGTGATGTTGTTACAGCCAAGTCTAAAAACAGACAAATGTACAACACTGATCTGGATGACCGTCATGAACTTTTCAGATATTTGTACCCTGTAAACATGAGTAGATTTCATCAATACCGATCATTCATTCATGCCTAAAACAAAAACTATCGTTTTAAAAATCTTTCTGAGCGTTGAAGTCCAAAACAGTCAATCAAAATCTGTTTGAATTTAAAGGATAAACATAATGTTATTATCTGTTGGTGTAGATGTTCATATAGTCAGTGCCGATCTTGGACGTCTGGGGCCATAAACCACTTGTGAGGGGCCCTTGTACTAATAGGGAAAATCATTTTATATAAACAGATCTATATACAATCAATAAACACACTTAAACGAATGAAAACAGAATAAAGAAACATCAAACTGACAGTAAGAACGTAACGTTAAATTCAAATTTAGATTGACATGTAAATCATTATTTTCCTAAACTAACGCACGCAGGCTCTACTCTGGAACCATCTAGCTGTCAAAAAGCTAACAGTTTTTTCCAACCAAATGTACTGATTTACTATCAAAAATAAAGCCTGATAAATACAGTTTACTTAAACAAATCTAAGCATACGAAAACACATCAGTAATTCTCTAAATGTGTTGGCATAAATGAAAAATGACATATTATCATGGGCAAACACAAGGGACCAATACTGAATGTGTAAATCTGTACTGGAGAATTGTTTTGTAAGTTATAAAGTGCATAATTGTCATTGCAAAACTAAATAAGACTTAAAAACAGAACAAAAGCACATGCCTTCCTGTTCTTTTGCTTTGGGATGTTACTGTTTTTTCGCTCGAGATGTATAGCTCATATCAGCACATCATGCGCATGTCATTACATGACAGTATGTAACATAATTAATAATGTAATATAATTAAATAAATGTATTATTAAAAAGCACATTTCCAAATGATTTCACTAAACTTGAATCCGCTAGTCATAAAATATAGCCTTTTTGATTCTGTACTCAAGGGGGCCCCGTGATGGTGCAGGGGCCCTACGCAACCTGTATAGTCTGCTTATAGGTTTGGATCGTTTCTGCATAGTTATCGTTCTGGGTGTGAATGAGCCTTTAAACCCCTGTAGATTTACAGATCACACATTATATGTGAATGAACGTTGAGCAGGAATAATGTAGTGAGATCAGACGCTGTATGTTCACTTACTTGACAATGCGAAGATGAGGACATTCTTCAATGATCTCTGCTATCAGTTTGGCTCCAACGTCTGTGATGTGATTCTTGTAAAGACTGTCAGAAATAAAGAAAGAAATGTAGAAATAAAGGAGACACGAACAGACTCCGGATCAGTTCTTAACTCACCCAAGAACCTTGATGACTTTATGTGTGATGAGTTCTTTAGCCAGGACCTCGACGCTGCTGTCCGTCAGCTGATTCACACAAAATCTGAAATCACAAGGTAGATGAGGTCATTTCACTCCCAGTCTGTATGACGTCTGTGTAAACGTGTGCGTGTGTTTACCGTACCTAACCACGGTCATTTTACTGAAGGAATGGGTCAGCTGTTTCACACCATAATCACTGATGTTGTTGTTGTCCATGTCGACCCCCAGATGCTTCTTCCGGTGGTGCAGCACAAAGTTGAGCGCGCTGCAGTCCGCCGAGTAAATGTTACAGAATGCAATCTTTATATAATCCGCCGATATGCCCTTGGCCGTCATCTGGGCCACTTCCTCGCTGTTGGTCTCAAATATACAGCGCAACATCCACATGAAGTTGGGCATGGCGTGCACTTTGTAACCCTGGATGTCCGTAGATGGGTATCGAGGCAGACCCTTCAGATGCGTCCTCACGCTGTTAGACAAGTACGACTTCAGTGTCTTCCGCTTTTTCTTCAGCGCGAGCGGTGGGACCAGATGCTCCAGGAGCGCAGCGTTGGGTTTGGACAAGAGGCCACACAGAAAGAGATTAGCGAACTGAAAGTGTTCGTTTGTCTGAAACGGGTCCTTCTCTCTGGGCCGTGATCTTCCCAGACACGAGAAACAAGAGGGACGGGACTTGTGTTTGTATTCACATCTGGAGAAGAACCTCAGAATAGCGTCGGCTGTGATGTTCGTGTCCAGCACCAGACAAAAAGCGGCGAGGAACGCCTGCAGGGTCACGTGGAGAAACTCGAAGGTAGCGGATCCTCCGCAGGCGTCGTAGTGAGAGACAGGCCTCAGGAAGCCGAACTGAAGGTCTTTCTCGTCCAATCCGCAGGACGTCACCTCTTCCACGCCGAACACAAATACCCCTCGCTCCAGACCCTGAAGAGCCAGTCTAGCAAAGGCCCGAAGCTTTGCTTCAGCCGATTTGAAGGTGTCGGCAGGACACCTGGTGGTGCGCTTCAGGAGACCGGGCCGAGCCGTCGCACGACCCAAGAACACCTCGGAGAGGAGCAGGAACACGTTGGTGAGGGTGATACAGGAGTCGGGTAAATGGAAGGTGTCATAAACGGAGAGGAAATGTCTGAAGGTCTTGAGGATGATCCAGCTAAAGAGCGGGATGGAGCAGAGGCCGCACAGATGAGGGTTCGCGTCCAGTTGCACGCTCACCAGTGTCATGTGTTCCGTCTCTGGGAAATGCAGAGCAGTGTACATCCTCAGGTGCTCTGGCGAGAACCCTCGCAGACAAACCTTCTTCCTGATCACTCTGCGCTGGACCTCCGTGCCTGTCCGCGCCGTAAGAACCTTGCGGGAACCTCTCAGCAGTTTACCACAGAGCAGATTCATGAGGAGAAGAAGCGGGTGCGTCTTTTCCTCCGGCGACACCACCTCGGGTACGTTATCCAGGTGGAAGTCCATTTGGATCTCGTCGTATCCATCGAAGGTGAAGACAACCGTCTCCGGGAATCTTAAGATGTAGGCGAAGACTTCGTCGTCGGGGTCTACATCCGGATAGCAGTTGTGTTTGAAGATGAGCTCCTTTAGTGAGATCTCGTCCGTTTCTTTGAATGCGCTGAACATCCTGCAGCGGAATTTGAAGAAGAACTTGCCGCAGGTGTTCAGCTCTCTCCTGGACCACAGATTCTGAAGCTTCTGAAGCAGGATGGATTTACCCACGCCAGCGTCGCCTGTGATGAAGATAGTCTCGGCCTGCTGGTTGAAGACTCCCTGATCTCCTAACAGGTGGTTCAGATCCTTTAAGTAGCCCAAACTTTCACCGGTGTCACTCAGCAGCTCCATCTGTGTGTCCGTGTACAGATCCTCCAGACGTGTGTCTTCACTCCTCGAGTAAGACGTGATGAACTGAGTGTCTCTTCCCAGTTCACACCTCAGCTTCTCACAGTATCTGCTGACTGAAAACACTCGGGACAGTTAGTGTCCTATAGGTGGCTCACAGTTTGTTCAGCTTCTCTTACTACAAAGAAGTGTACGCAACTTTTACTACACTTTTTTTCTACTTTCCTCTATTGGTATTACTGACAGCTTCCCCCGGTCATGCGTAAGGCGAGGGGAAATGTCCTATTGGGCAATTCAACTGTGCTGAAATAGTGGGATTATATCTGAATTTATCTAAAACAAATAACCGTGTACACTTAAAGTGGACATAACTTTACGCTTATGAAAAGAAATAGGCCAATGCTTAACAAATGAACTTGAAGTGAACTTGTTATTTGTGAAGGATGCTATCCTTTAGAACAACTTAAGATGTGGTTTCGTGATAGATCCTTTTTATTCAAGGAGGCAATATTTATTTAAAAACCTGATCTTTAAAATGACTAAACAATCAGTTTTCTGCCGGATCTCTCAAATACTTGAATAAAAATCTGGGTTGTTTTAGAATATGCGCAAACCCAACTGCTGGTTTCACTGAGAGACCTCCAAAATGTCAAAACCATGAAATGTATTTATTTATTTTTATTGGTATTTGTGTACTTTTGGGTGTGTCTAGGTGAGTTTTTCTGTGGCTCATTGGTTAGAGGATGGCTCCAGCAACTCCAAGGTCATGGGTTCAATACCAGGAGATTACACATTATCAGAAATAATTGTATAATACAATCTATTGAAAGGACTTTTAATAAAAACCTCTGTCTGCATGGAATGTAAATGTGAGCAGCATTAATATGAAAACGAGATAACTCATCATCAAGTGTTTTATTATGTTATCATGTTTTGATTGTGTTAGGTCCTGTCCACATGAACAGGGGTATTCTCAAAATGGTCAGTTCTTCTCTGCGTTGTGGCCCTTCGTCCACACACAAACACAGTACTCTGTCACTGTAACTAAAGTTTTCGAAAACTCCCACCAGGTTGAAGATTTTTAGAAACTAAAGATTTGCCGTATGACTTTGGAATGCGTGCCGCTATCTCCTTTGTTTCATGTCAGATCACAGGCTTCTGTTTGGTTGACTCAGCAGTATGGTTAGGGTTATATCGCCACCTGTTGGTTTGGCATGCGTTTGGCATCGCTTCATAGTGCGTTTTCGTGTGGAAGCGAATTTTTCAACGAAGAAGTTTATGAAAACCTGTGTACGTGTGGACTAGGTTTTAGTAAGCTGTATCTTTTGAGTTATGATAGCTTAAATCAAAACCAACCAACTGCAGTTGAATTGCTATTTATTGGAATGCACAATAAAATTTTTGTAACCAAACTCTTCATATGTTTGTTGTTGAGTGTGGTGTTATCATAACAGTAACACAGTTGAACTCACTGGGGTCTGTGTTGATCACAGGTACGTCTCTTATAGATTCTAATGGACAGTAGTGAATATCAAGGAACCACGGCCGGAGGTCAATATAAGCATCATATGCCTCATGAAGAACATGGATGAGATATGCAGAACATTCTTCTCCTTTACTCTGAACCAACTCCAGAATACAGCGCACCTGTGTGTCCAAACATCAGCATTAGTTTCCTTCATTAAACGCTTACTTCTCTTAAAATAACACTTTAGTAGTGAACCAGTGCGAGAGTTAGATCAAACACTCTATCATGAAGACACCATTAATGGGCGTTTCATATTGAAGCACAATTATTAAAAAGTGTTACCTGCTCAGTTTTGGTGGTTCTTCTCTGTATGATCTCTCTGTCTTCAGTACAGATGAAGTTGTTCATGTGCAGATTGTCCAGCAGACACTGTGTGTTCTTCACCTGACCCACCAGAAGCTCCCGGTGGACCCTCAGAAGCTTCACATACGACGCAGGTCTTCCTTTACAAGAGTCCATCATCAGACCCGCTCAGTGCGCGCGTGAGTCCACGGCGAAGGTTCACATGTGTGACATCAGGAGACGATCCGTCCGTCCGACCGTCGCGTGAAGATCTCCAGACGCTCGCGGGCACTCAAACCGAACAACACTTCAGCTTCACAAACACGTCACGTGACATTTCAAAGGAAGCTTTGCGAAGTTTTTACAGACATCACTTTGAAAAAGAGAAAATGAAAGCGCGTGAGTTATGTTAAAAGTGCGCAGAAACGTAATGTGTTTTCATCTCGAGCAGGAAGTGAAACTACATGAAATCAGACCTCATAAACGCCCACTGACCGATGACAGACTGTAACACTGAAAGATCTGTTTATTATATAAGAAGAGTTTGGTTCCAACATGAGGTAAACCAGATTTAAAAACTCATGTTCTTTTATTGTGCATCCCTATTATTATCAATCAAACGGAAGTTAGTTTGTTTAATATCCGTAATATCAAAAAAACACAGCTAACTTACACAGTAAAACGTAATATAATAATTATAAAAAACAATATTTTCCCCCTAATTTTTAACCAAACTCTTCATGCAGTATGTTGCAAGTAAACGTTTTACAAATATAATCATTATAAATTAGTTTTAATGTCCTACAGTTTTCCTAGTAAAATTCCTAGTAATTGCTAGTTTTTATGTAGCACAACATTTAGATAAATATTTTTTATTTAATATAATGTTTCGCATGATTTTCTTTAACGTACGTGTCTTTATGCATTAATATATGATGATTTTTTTTAAGGTTGAACAGATGACCAATAAGCATTTCTGGCACAGCCCTGTTCTTTCATACGCACTGCTCCTTAAATAAATGAATATTTCTTGTTGATGGCTTTGGATTAGTGTCTATTACATTTATAAACCGACTTAATACACATGTGTTTATGATTCAGTATTTCTCTTTTGTGGACTGTGATGTCGGCTCTTATAAACTAAATCAAACAAACTCACGCTAGCAGACGAACAGATCTTTAATGCAGTTTAATTTTTGCTGCCATACAGTACAAATACTGCACATATGTGATTGACGTGACTAGATTTTCATGAAAAGACAGATCTAGAATCTTCAACACAGCTGATGCACATAGAGAGCGAGTGGATCTAACACTAATCATCAGATAGCGTCTCTTCTTTCCGTTCTTTAGATTTCTTCATAGCTTTCATCAGTTCTTTCATCACAGGCAGAGAACCCTCGTATTTGTTGGTTTCAATAGACCTGAGCTTCTCTTGGTAGTCCTCCGGTAAGCCGTTCTGTTCCGCCCCCATCACGATCACCTGGTAGAAAAATGAAATCAGTCCTTTCTGAAGTCCAGAACACCGTTGAGACATTTCTCAAAATATCTTCTTTGTGTTTCAATGAAGACAGACTCAGGTTTACAACCACATGACGATGAGTACAGGATGACAGAATTATTGTGTTAACAAGAAGTGTCCTTAAATAGACGAGCTGTTGCTCTATTGTCTGTGTCGTACAGAGAAAACTCCAGAAACACAGCAAACACTGTGAACACAAACTCATTCTGTTTAAAGAATGCTCCTGAACGCCTGTGTTTCTGCTGTTTTACTGCATTACATTCAGTGAATAACATCTGTGTACAAACACGCCAAGCTCAATAAGAGATTTACTTTCACACGGTCAGTTGTTGAGGCCCGTGTGAGGACTTTACCTGCAGATACTGTGGTGATGGTGGAGCGTGCACACAGCTGTTCATGATGTAAGAGCGACAGTTGAAGTCCTGGTCACTGGTGGACACGGACGCCTCCATCGGGCTGTACGTCCCTCGTTTAACACTCTCCTGTCTGCAATCACAGAGGAACATCCAGCTTACATGACGTCTCCATCAGGACAGAAGCAACAATACACATGATGGTGTGTCTGAACCTGTCCAAGGACTCCAGGTCGGATATGTTCATCCTCCACACCACACCCCACACCTCATCACCCGGGCTGTGCTCGATAGTGGCCACACCCCCATGCCAGCGTTGACTCTCCTGCCCTCTGGGGTTTCCAAAGACCAGTTTGTAGTCCTGGGAAATGTAGAAGTTTAAGCGTCACGGTCGCACGCGTCAAGATAAACGCACAGACAGACAGACGTGAAGAAAGGGAGGACGTCGTACCTTCAGCTTGGCCACGCAGTAAACGCTTGCTGACGGGTTCTTGAGCTGTAGACGCTCCTTCAGGAGATTACTTCCATAGGCGAAGTACAGGAAGGCGGATTCGTTGCCGGGATGTGTGCTGTTGTCCATGTCTGAGGCATCGGTGGGCAGAGGGACTGTGAGGATGAGGAGGAACAGGATGAGAGACAGATCGCTGTGGAATCACAGTCAGCAGGGCTGATAGAAGCATTCAACAACACTTCATTCTCATGCAAATCCATTGTGTCCCAAACTGCAGTGATGCAGGCCTGTATTCATCTGAAACATCACCAGGCATGAACTTTCCCAAACGTCAACCCTCCCTCTAGAGGAGATGTGACACTTTTGGGTCTATGACCGAGTCAAAGACATGTCAGACTCTGCTCTGTTTCTGTGTCCTGACCGCACCTCATGCACCTGAAGAGAGTTTATTCATCACTCCGGCCATTACCTTCAATGGCACAATATTAATGAAAATAAAAAATCATGTCAATAATGACACAGCTAGAAGAAAAGATCACAGAAATGAGTTGTCACAGAAAGAGAAAAACACTGAATCCGAATTGCACCATAAGAGTCAGAAAGTTAAACTCAACTTCCGTTTTATAGATCTCTTCCTCTTTTATAACTTCCTCAAACTACAGTTAACTTCTTTTGTTTAGAACATTCTAAATTTGTGTTTGTGTTATGATGGAATAGTTTTGATCTTACATGATTAGATACTTTAAAATAAATGTTTGGCCTCAGCCTACATTTATTGACCTGGACATTTAAACAAAGTTGACCTGTATTTAATTATAAGACAGGTGGTTGAAACCAAAAAAGAATATGCATGACAAAAGAAAACACGCATTTTCAATTGTATTTAAATCCATATAGATATATTGGCCGAGTGACAACCTGCCCCGATTCCTAAACTGTTGCGCGCGTAGCGCCCCCTGGTGGATATACATAACACAGGCAGGGTAACAACGTCGTGCTATCAAAACTAAACCCAAGGTAAGGAAGTGAAGTTAATATAAAACACTTGAGCTAAAAAGTTGAACGACTGCCTCAGATTTTTTACCGACAGCTGTTTGAACGGATGCTCGTTGCGTTAAAGCTCACCGGGCAACGAGTCGGTCTGTCGCGTCACGGCGCGAGAGCTGTCATGCCGTCCTGTCATCACAGAGAAACAACACTCGAGCGACGGTTCGATCGGTTCGGTAAGATGCTGTTTTTACTCTATCAATCACTCAACAAGTTTCGTTCATGAAGTAATTTCATTTCAGTTGCGATCCCACTTTCCAGTGTTGTGTGCGCCGCCATGTTTAAATCTACTTCAGACTCTACTAGTTTACTCGAGATGGCCAAATTCTCCGCAGAATCGATCACCGGCGATCAGCACATGATTCATGCCGGTTAGAAATGTGTCGGAGTTTCGTCCGCGTCGCTCTGATGTCATGCTGACGTATGCCAAAAAACTCTCGCGACGGGCGGGCGGCCGGGCTGAAATCCGCAGACGAGCGCAGTTGCGTCGCATTTACTGCGCTAATGAAAAGCACGATGGGAAAAGACTTGCTGACGACACCTGAAATCTCCATCGGGCGAGAATGTGCGCTGATATCTTTTTTCTAAAGTGTTCCATTAAGTCCAGTAGTTTGTATTTATTTTTTTGTAATGTATCTGTGGAAAATACACACCTATGTGAAATATAAGGTCCTCATAGCAACCTCCATGTATAAGCAGTGGCTCTTCAATTCATCGATTTTATCACTTTTTTTAATAATGTGTAACGAAAAAGTGACCAGACGAGATGGGATACAGTTCACATTCAAAAAATAATAATTTTAGGAGGGGACTAGACAAGAAAAAATAATAAAAGATTACAAACCAAACAACAAAGAAGACAAGAAATCCATTCAATCCCTCCATA
This sequence comes from Triplophysa tibetana, assembly GCA_008369825.1. Taxonomy (NCBI): domain Eukaryota; kingdom Metazoa; phylum Chordata; class Actinopteri; order Cypriniformes; family Nemacheilidae; genus Triplophysa; species Triplophysa tibetana. The sequence goes on along the minus strand of CM017916.1, from coordinate 784,516 downwards.
TTAATCAATACAAAACAAGAAATGTAATTTATATTATCGAATAAGTCTATTCCAGCTTTTATTGTTTGCTTTTGATAGTGTTTTTGAATATTGTCCCAAATAATTATCAAATACCATAAACGGGGTGATTTAGAAAAATGACCACCTAGCTAGCCAAAGTAAGTTATTAATAAAAATCCCTTTTGACCTCTTTTTTTCAGTTTCCATATCTTTTTTTTTATAAAAATCATGGTAAATTCTTACACATTTTACTAATTTAACCACAATTATACCACTTTGTCCATGAATAAAAGAGAAAACATGTCCTGAAGGAAAATATGCTCCGTGTTTCTTGACATTAGTTACAGAATTTACACAATATATGAACTCTCCAGAAGGATAAATATCTAAATATTTTTGGATAAACTGAAACTTTCAATATGAGCTTGTGATAATTAACTTAAGCATGCGTTTGTCAAATAAACCTCTAAGTTCTTTCTTGCAGACTTGACAGGTCTGAGAGTTTGTGTAATATAAGTATAGATATTTCTCACTATTAAACTCGATAATAATGCGATAAGAAACGCGAACACGATCTATTCCATTGCTGACGTTTTCAGTCGACTCGACAGTGTGTGTTCGTCTGCGCTGTTTCCAGTCCTCACTGCACGCGCCTGCTCGCGTCTCAAACACGCCTGTGACGTGGTGTCATGCAGCTATCGCGAGAACTGAACTACATTGAATCTAATGTAAACTGACGCTCGGACACGAGTTTTTAGTCCAAATCTCTGAGCCAAACATCGTGAAATTCCGTTCCAGCGGTTAAATATCGAATCAGACTTGTATGATCACATACCTGCAGTGCACAGAAGCATGAGTCCGATCAGGCAGGTGCTGATGAAACAGAGTCTAATGACGAACATTGTGTCTGTGTGAGAGTTCAGTCTGATGTGTCGATAGAGACACGAACCAGAGCATCTTTAACCCACCGGAGGGGTGGATCTTTACCCCCCGCACTGACCTGTTCTCGTGGAAAGTTTCATTGTCTTTCCAGATGCCACAGCTTGCGATTAAATTGTGTAATTCACACACAACATGTTTATGATTTGTCACAACTTTATTCCACCATTTTCAATTTAACGCGCTCAATAAAATTCATGAGCGTCGTGTTAAAGTAATTTTGCTGACACAGGGCAGAGGATTTCCAGTTCCCGGCATGCTTTGCAAGGGACTACATGTTACTTTACGTATTTTAGTAAAGATGATAACAGGAGGTGTTAAAAGTGAAATAACACTAGAGTTAAATCATTTGATATTTGAGCTGTTGAATTAAATAAACCGTTTTAAATGTGTCTGTTTAATTAGGTTTAGCTTTATTTCTTATAGAGCACATTTCTACCATACATTTCTGTACAATACATCCAATAACCATAAAACAAAAAAAGAACACATTACAAAGTTCACCACGCAATCTAAAACAGAATACAATAAAAACATTAGGATTATAATGTCCCTCTTATTGATTTAAAATAGTTTAATAGAGTACTGTTTTATTTAACTTCATATTAAAAAGTATGTCAAATAAATTTAAATGTCAAGTTATTTGTCAAAATAAAAAGTCGTAGATTTCATTTAATCTAAATTAAATTCATAAGTTTTTTTTTCAGTATTTTAGTCCTCGATAGTGTGCTATACTGATTTAATAAAACTAATCAGCATGTGTATAAACTTTATTTAATGGATTCATATTTTGAGTGAAGTTTGATGAATGTTATATCTTTTGTTGATCAGAAGGCATTTTGATAAGTTGTCTCAGTTTATTGTGAGAGTAAGTTAAGACTAACACATCTCCTCTTTTCACAGGCAAATCCACATCCATGAGCTTCTTCTGCGGTTACTGGGGTGATGGATGGATTTGAGTTTCCCACGAGGACAGCGCCAGAAATCAAACTATCAACTAATCTAACCACCTTTATATCACTCCTGTTTCTACAATCACTCTTTATGCCTCTTAAACCAACTTGAACTATAAAGAGCCGAAGAAAAGTGATTAACATGCTACACACGCTTCTGGAGGCGCATGAAATATCCAGAACTATTGTAAATGTGGACAGACACTGAATGGACTTTTTCAGAGTACAGGTCAGTGTTCCTCTCACGCAGCGTTGGCGTGTCAGCGTGTCGTTTACTGCGCTGAAGATTTACAAGATCCTTCGAGTCACTTCCTGCTCGAGCTGAATTGAGTTCCTGTGCAGCTTAAGTAAAGCCCTGTTTAAGCTCTTTGGTTTAGAAGTTTAGTCATTTGGCAGACGCTTTTATCCAAAGCGACTTACAGTTAAAAGTTAAAACCTCACGCAGGTTAATCAAATGCCTCTCCAGTGTTTTTGCAAACGTGCCGTCCTGTTGAACAACCTGAACATGTGTGTTCGTAACAAACCTCCAGAGGGAGTCGAAGAGATTCTGACAAACCTGCAAAATAAACAAGTGCACAGATCATCACAGAACCAGTGTTGGGTGGAACCAGGGGCGGACTGGCCACCTGGACTTCCTGGAATTTTCCCGGTTGGCTGTTAACGCATGAGGCCGGAATGGACGCCTGGGCCGGACAGACGGACGTATTATATGTCGGACACGTATGTATGTAATGCAAATGACATGTTACATACGTCACCCCCCTTCGTCAACTGAAACGGTGGAGAACCGATGTGGGCCGAATAATCCAGGGCCGATTTTGCTTCCCAGCTCGCCCCTGGGCGGAACTAGTTACTATGTAATAAGTTATATATATATATTATATATATAACTGTCATTTAACTACTTTTCCCTTAAAAAGTAAAGTAATGGATTACTTTTATTTATTTCTAAATACTGTGTTACGTATAGAAAAGTGTAATTAACATTAAAACTCAAAGTCTAACTTTAAAATGCATGCATTAATGTATCTTTCTCACATTTGTTATACTTTGGTCAGTTATTAATACTACTTTGTTTAGTTGTATATTATTTATTTGAATAAATTAAGAATCGTTTCATGTCTATCCTTGAATCAGGTAATTTAGTACTTTTTTGAGAGAGTCGTCTGTACAGTAATGTAATTACACTATTGAATATGTCATTAGTAACTAGTCATTCATTACGTTATCAGAGTAACTTACCAACACAGCACAGAACTCACATGAGCGGTGTGTTATCAGTTTTGTGTTGTGTATTGTTCCGTCCCACTATGTTGCTTCATACATCTGTTTATATACCAGAAAAGTTCTGGAATAATGTGTCTTCCGGCGTGTTGTGTGTTATCCCTGCAGGGCTCGTGACGCTCGACTCTCCAGACTTTAATTGAATCAAAGGGTCACCCTGAAACAAACACATGATATGAGGTGTTCTAGCAGTGGGACGCAAGAAAAAAACAAGTTCACGCACAATTATACAGCTGTGACCCCACACATCTGTTCAATAAAATAACCATCAGTCCCACTGTGACATGACCCCTGCTAAACTGTCCTCACACACTGAAGTGTGGAGATTTTCATACTGAAAACACTTCTTTAAAAGAACTTGACAGAATCGGTGTAGTTTACTAGTTATGTTTTATAAGAGATGTAATAATAGCATATATACTATTGTAACCGATGCAAGTGAATGGCGTCCAATTAACAACATTCTTTGTAATATCTTCTTCTGTGTTCTGCAGAAGAAAAAAACTCAAGACAAGAGTGTGTGTAAGGGAAGACAGAATTTTCATTTTGAAGGTGAATTACTCTTTGAATAGTGTTTTTTATTCCATGGGGGAAAAAGTAAAATCCATCGTCAGAAAACATCACTTCTGTGTACAATATTAATAATAGCTTTCATAAGCTGGTCATTTCAAAACAAAGATTCCAGCATGAAGGGTTCATGGAATATGACAGTCTGAGGTTCACAGAGAGGTCAAGAGTGTGTGTGACCTTCATGACCTCAGCCTCAGGACACTTAGGTGTTTATTGACTCAAGAAAACCCTCCGCTGGTTTCTAAGTGATGTGTGTTGTTATGATCTTATTTTCTCCTTTTTTAGACGGTCATGATGTTTTATCTGATCGCAGGATGAGTTTCCAGTCATGAGTTTTCTCCCGATCACACCTTACACAAATGCACACGTTCATCCGAGCTGAAATGAAATGCAGGTATTGTTTTAAAGAACTTTTCTCATATTCATGATTGGGGGAAAGCAGCTGTGAATGATTTATATTTAACTACTTATTTTAACTCACCAAACATCCAGATCGGAAAGTCCATTCACACTTGTTTGTGAACCCTCTCAGGAAACACACAACCAAAAGTTTTTGTGTGGAACCCCGTTGCTTTAAATTTTGTGTGAAAGTGAAATTCAGTGGTGAAGGTGTAATAACACAGAACTGTAATGTTGTACTTTACATCAGAAGTTTTTCTCGACATCATTCATCTACATATTATTTTGATCTTCTACACTGAGCAAACATTACGCTTTTTTTCAGTTAACACAGGATAGAAATCAAGACTGACTCTGTGAATCATTGAATGAACTTGATTCTCCATGATAACACACAATCATAAGTCATAAAACTTATTTTAACTCTTATTTTAAAAGCACTGTTTGCATCTGTTTGTTTGACCAAACATAAATTATGAAAGTATTCAGACGCTTGTGGTATTTTAAAGATTTGAAGTTGTATTATTATCAATGAACAAGTATGTTTTCAGGAATTTTGTCGACGGTAGATTTTCATGTTTCTACACCATAACAAGTAAAGTGTGGTCACCATGACTTCATTGTGTGAGTGAAGACAGATTTGTGTAGGAAGTGAACACTGACTCATAGAGAATGAAAGTTGTGATGTGATCGATGCTCTTGTAACTTCTTACGGAGTGATAATAACAGACAGAGATGGTTCAGCCAATAAAAGTACTGATAAGACGTGTGTGAGCAGATCAGACTAGAATCAAACATTCACCTAAATGAGACGGATCCAGCCAATAACAGTCAGAGTTCCTCCCCCGGACCTTTCCTGAGTACTGTCACTTTAAACGTCTCCGACATGTACACACACACACTGGAAATATTCCCAGTCTCTCCGCTTCTCTCGGGATTTGCTTGTTTCCAGAAATAATCTCTCTGATCACTCTTCAGACCGAGCGGACGGGATCTGTGTGTTGAAGGTCATCATCATGAGTAAAGAAGCGCGTCCGTCCTGGGACAGTCCCACGCAGTTTGTCCTGGCGTGTGTGTCTTATGCCGTCGGTCTTGGGAACGTCTGGCGTTTTCCATACCTCTGTCAAATGCACGGGGGAGGTACAGTCCTTCTTCTCTAAATGCTTTACACCTTTTTCTTTTAAAACTCTTCTAGAATTTAACAAACAATAAAACCTTTACATGTAGTCTGAGCAGAGACGCAAATAAAACCATCAGCTTTAACAGGATTTCAGGGATCACATGTATTATATTTGCACAGTGATGGTGTGAAAGCTTCTCAACAGTAAATCAAACTGTGTTTGTGTGTTTTGACGTGTGTGAGAATGATTCATATGAGCTGTGGAAGTTACAGTATTATACGTGTCTTGGCCAGTGAAAATGATTCTTTAGATCAAAGTAATCCGTATACGCACTTAAATGAACAGGTTTGATTTCTGTGAATTCTCTTATAAGGATTTTCTTATAAGAGTTGCTTTAATAGTTTTATTATAATTTAGTCGTTATAAAAAACAAGATGTGTTGGACTTAAGACTTCAGAAACACATCAGTTTTCTTTGAATTCATTTCTGACTGAAGACTCAAAACATCTGCGGTTATGCTAAATATCTCAATTTAAGTTGTTGACAGTTTTTTAGCCAAAACAAAAAAGCACCCATAAATGATTTATTCAAGGACTAGTTTAACTGAACTCTTTGATCATGAAATCATTTTTTAACATCACATTCAGTATAATGTCCTGTACACAGAATGTCGTATACCTTAGTTAATGATTAATTACTGTCATTTAATGACATTTTCTCCTCTGAATAAAGTAAAGTTAGGGGCAGTCTTTGCTCTTTAAGTGTTGCTTGTGATTATCTCTCCTACTGTAAAACACACTGAATTATGTTATAAATTTGTCCCTTTTGTTGAAATGATACTTTTAAATAGTGTAACGTTAACAGCTTAGTAAAAATCATATATTATTTAAATTGATCTTGTTCTTTCCTCTGGGATGTTTTATCACACATGGGTTAAAGTAATGTATTTGTTTCATAATGTTATTTTATCACTGTTTATTGACCTTTTGTTTTAAACAGCTCTTACATGGGTTAAACGTAATCTGGATTGTTTTTATTGGGTTGATTGTAGTTTTCTGTGATGGACATGACGTCACACGACCTGTCTGTGATGAAATCCGGTGCGGTTATGCATTCACTGCATCTTTCACCAGACTGCCATACATAACAAATGACAAATGTGTGTGAGTGAGTGAGTGAGTGAGTGAGAGACAGAGAGAGAGTGAGTGAGTGAGTGAGTGAGTGAGTGAGTGAGTGAGTGAGTGAGTGAGTGAGTGAGTGAGTGAGTGAGTGAGAGTGAGTGAGGGACGGAGAGAGAGAGAGAGAGTGAGTGAGTGAGTGAGTGAGAGTGAGTGAGTGAGTGAGTGAGAGAGAGAGTGAGTGAGTGAGTGAGTGAGAGAGAGTGAGAGTGAGTGAGAGTGAGTGAGTGAGTGAGTGAGAGTGAGTGAGAGAGTGAGTGAGTGAGTGAGTGAGTGAGAGTGAGTGAGTGAGTGAGTGAGTGAGTGAGTGAGTGAGTGAGTGAGTGAGTGAGAGAGTGAGTGAGTGAGTGAGTGAGTGAGTGAGTGAGTGAGTGAGTGAGTGAGAGAGAGTGAGTGAGTGAGTGAGTGAGTGAGTGAGAGAGAGTGAGTGAGTGAGTGAGAGAGTGAGTGAGTGAGTGAGTGAGTGAGTGAGTGAGAGAGAGTGAGTGAGTGAGTGAGTGAGAGTGAGAGAGAGTGAGTGAGTGAGTGAGTGAGAGAGAGAGAGTGAGTGAGTGAGTGAGTGAGTGAGTGAGTGAGTGAGAGTGAGTGAGTGGGAGTGAGGTGAGATGAGTGAGAGAGTGAGTGATAGTGAGTGAGGAGTGAGAGTGAGGAGTGAGGGAGTGAGGAGATGTGAGTGAGTGACGTGATGAGTGAGTGAGATGTGAGTGAGAGTGAGTGATTGGTGAGATTGAGAGTGGAGTGAGTGAGAGTGAGAGTGAGTGAGTGAGAGAGTGAGTGATGTGAGAGAGTGGAGTGAGTGAGTGAGTGAGTGAGTGAGTGATAGTGACGTGAACTGTGCGTGAGAAGTGAGTGAAGTGAGAGAGAGAGAGATGAGGAGAGAGAGGAGTGAGAGAGCGTGAGTGAGGAGAGAGAGTGAGAGAGTGAGTGAGAGAGAGAGAGATGTGAGGAGAGTGAGTGATGTGAGTGTGAGTGAGTGAGGTGCGTGAGTGAAGTGCGTGAGTGAGTGAGTGAGTGAGAGTGAAGTGACGTGAGTGATTTGTGAGTGAGTGAGTGAGTGAGAGTGAGTGAGAGTGAGTGAGAGTGAGAGTGAGTGAGTGAGAGAGTGAGTGAGTGAGAGAGAGAGAGAGTGAGTGAGTGAGTGAGTGAGAGTGAGTGAGTGAGTGAGTGAGTGAGAGAGAGTGAGTGAGAGAGAGAGAGAGAGAGAGAGAGAGAAGGTAAATGTCAGTGTGATGTTTTTTCAGGTGGATTTTTGATTCCCTATCTGTTGATGTTGGTTCTGGAGGGAATTCCTCTCTTCTGTATGGAGCTGGCCATCGGTCAGAGGATGCGTTTGGGCTGTGTCGGGGCCTGGTCGGCCATCAGCCCGTATCTGGGTGGACTGGGTGAGCGTCCAGCAGCTCTTTACCACACAGCTCAAGACATGTATGAGGTTTATGTTTCTCTCTGCCCATTTCAGGCATCGCCAGTGTTGTGACCTCAGTGTACTTGTCTCTCTACTACAACATCATCAATGCCTGGAGCTTCTGGTATCTCTTCCACTCATTTCAGGTGAGTTCAGATAGAAGTGTTCAGTACATTTAGTGTATTTAGATGTTGATGTTGTGTGTCTGTGTGGTGCAGCCAGTGTTGCCGTGGTCCGAGTGTCCGGTGAACAGTAACAGGAGTGGATATGTGGAGGAGTGTGAAGTGGCTTCACCCACACAGTATTTCTTCTATCGTGAGACACTGAACATCTCCTCGTCTATAGATGAGAATGGAGGTGTTCATATGGGAGTGGCGTTGTGTCTTCTGCTGGCGTGGGTCATCGTTTTCCTCTTCGTCGTCCGTGGGATCAAATCAACAGGAAAGGTAAAATCAAAGCTTTGGTCACGTAAACACGTATTCATCACCGGCTAAAATGAAAACCTCTGATCTGTTTGCTTATACAGTTTCAGTGAAGGTCATATTGTACAGGAAAGTGTTGTGGATTTGTGTCACCTGTCGACAAAACCATCACGTCTTACAAGCAAAAAATGATTCAGCTGTAAAAGCTTTTTTACATTTTATTGATTATTTTATTTTGCTTGAAATGTATCTGCTTGTAAATGTCATCTGCCCTGAAAAATGGAGTCGAATAGAAATCATCAGATAAACTCTACTGGATGTAATGGTTATAATGGGTTTTAAAGGAAACTATAATGGGGTCTGTGGGTCTGTACTGGTATTGTGTGATGTTGAAGGATGGGAACTATTACATTTTACCGGATGAGACCCAAAACACACTACATAAAGACATGTTATACTGGTTGTAATGGTAAACAGCTGATGGTATTTGAACTGGAAACCATTACAGTCTGGATTGTTTTGTTATAGCTGGATCATTTTCTCAGTGTGGTAAAGAATGAGATAAAAAAACCCTAAATGAATGTTTGTGTTTCTGGAGGTTGTGTATTTTACAGCTACGTTTCCATACCTGGTTCTCATCATTTATCTGATTCGTGGCTTCACTCTTCACGGGGCCTGGAACGGAGTCAAGTACATGTTCACACCTAAAGTATGTTTGTGTGTAAAGAACAAATGATTTTCTTCTCATTTTCATTTGCTGTTTCTGTATTGATGAGTGTGTGTGTGTCTGTGTGTGTTTCTAGCTGGACCAGTTAGCAAATCCTCAGACGTGGATCAACGCTGCCACTCAGATCTTCTTCTCTCTGGGTTTGGGTTTCGGCTCTCTGATCGCGTTTGCCAGCTACAATCACCAGAACAATGACTTTGAGAAGCAGGCGGTCGCCGTGTCTCTTATCAACAGCGGCACATCAGTGTTTGCCTGTATGGTGACCTTCGCCATCTATGGATTTAAAGCCACGCTCAACTATGAGAGCTGTTTGGAAAGGTGAGAGACATCAGCGGTGTCACAAGAAACATATTGCTTGTCTAATCTGAATGCTTGAGTTCACACGTTTCTGTTGATCTTGTAACAACAAACAACTGAAGAATTCAGAAATAAAAGCCTCAGATCTGATCAGATCTGAGCTGTCAATGAAACAGAAATCATCTTCATTTAGTTTGTTTGTTGAAATAAATGACTTCTCTTGTGAGGTTTTCCTAGAATCTGTCAAACGTCGGCGTGTGATCAGTTCTGACTTTTATAATCTCACACTTTTCCATCAAACATTATACTGTGTGTCTGTTTCACCGCACGACTGTGAATGTAAGATTGTTCCACTGCCTGAAGTTTATCTTTAACCTTTTCAGAAGGTTCAGCTCAGGAGATCTGATGGAGATCTCAGTTGTGTTTTATTTAGGTATCAACTTCGTCTTAAAAGTTTCTCCTAAAATCAAGCGAGAGTGTAAATGTGTAGATTGTGTAGATTGTGTAGATTGTGCAGGTGAAATCATCTGGATTTGTGTAAATGTGATGAGAAATGTTTGAGATCTTCACTAATATTGACTTTTGATTGCAGACGAGACAAATCTGATCTCAGTTTGACACACTGTTGACATCTCTTCTCAAACTTCTGAAACATTTGTCAGATTTCTGACTCTCATGTGTTCTCACGATGTTTTGTGTTGTTTATTCAGGATGAAGCTGTTATTAATCAACACATTTGATCTGTCTGAGAGTGACATCTCTATTGATAACGTGACCATCTGGATCTCTGACCTGAATCACACAAATCCAGAGATGTTTTCCTCCATCGCTTCAAAAATAGAAGATTGTAGTCTGGAGGCAGAATTAGACACGGTACAGTTTGATTTATATCACTGTCTTGTTTCTGAGCAAGAGCAAGACCTGAAATATGATTTGACATGATGCCAAAGATTTGGACTATGAAGTTACACCATCCAGACCCGTCAAAACCTTTTTAAAGAAAAAAAATCTACGAACTGTACAAGTACACATTGAAGTGGAGAATAACTATAAAAGAAACTCTATGTTTCACTTCTGATTGAGTCGTTCAATAAATACTTTGATGACACTTTACATGAAGGTACTCTTTATTATGCATTTATAAATGTGTTCAGATGATTATTAAGTCATTAACAAATGCATTATGAAGCAGTTATAACTGCATGAATAAAAGAGGGATTCTAAAGAAATACCTGCCAAACAGTAAGACATTTTTAACTCACATGTTATAAATGCTTAATAAATATATATATTCATTATTTATTTGACTCGACAGCTGACTCATGTTTGCAATATATCCTGTCAGACGGGACACTGTGGGATGTTGTTTTTCTTATACCTGCTCTCTATTTGCCAGATATTTCGTTAGAATCCCCCTCTTTATTCATGGGGTCATAGCTGCTTCATAATGCATTTATGCATGACTGATGAATCAGTAATGAACACATTTATAACTGCTTCAGAAAGGGTACCTTCATGTTAAGTGTTACCAATACTTTTTGATACACGTGTCTTATAAACTCAGATGTGAAAGTTTAAACGACGTTTCTCTCGTTGTGTGTTTGCAGGCGGTGGAGGGAACAGGTTTGGCTTTTATCGTGTACAGCGAGGCCATTAAGAACATGCCGGTGTCTCAGCTCTGGTCTGTTCTTTACTTCATCATGCTGTTGTTGTTGGGGATGGGGAGCATGCTGGGTAACATCACGGCCATCATCACCCCGCTGGGAGACCTTAAGATCCTCTCACGCACGTTCAGCAACGAGACCATCAACGGTGAGATTTACTCTGAAATGATTTCTTTCTTCAATCACAAGTAATTTCAAGCAATTATACATTCAAAATAAACAATCTTCAAAACTATTGAACTGAAGTATAGAATAAAACACTAAAGTCGTGTATCAGAGGTGACCGGATGTCGTTGTGCTGCAGGTCTGGTCTGTCTTGTGTGTCTTCTTCTGGGTTTGGGTTTCACCACCCGTTCAGGCAGTTACTGGTTCACCATGTTTAATGACTACGGAGCCACGTTGTCTCTGCTCTTCATCGTTCTCTTCGAGGTGGTCAGCGTCTGCTACATCTATGGACTGAAAAGGTGAAACTGGGCTTTAGAAAGCGAGTAAATTACACATCATATCTGCCTACCTGATTTACTTCACAAATCACATTAACCATCACACAAACACTAAAAATGAAACAAGTGCATATCCTCTAAAACGCCAGCAAGTTTGACAAGATACACACATGCAGCGTTTGACCTCAACAACAACATGTTTAAGAAGCTTGTTGTCTTTTCCTTTGAGTTTTTTTTCCACTTCTTCTTTTTCCTTGCCATTGTTAACCTCTCCTGACGATTCGCAATGATGCAGCCGGTTGTTTCACATGTTTTTCATTAGAGATTGGAGGTATGGCCTCTGGACTTTAGCATGTATTTATTGAAGATCAAACTAAGGTTTTTAACCGATAATCTTCACAAAATCCTCATAATACAGTTTAAGTGTTTCTCGTGATGTTTGTGTTTCTGAGCTGAAATATCTTCAATCCTTACTCCAACCTATAATAACTGACAAACATTATAGAATTTAACAGGAAACATTTTATTCATATGAGCATTATTTTGATAATCGTGACCTTTTTCTAACGTTGTTATCAACTTTAAATGTCATTAAAATGTTTAAATTTTGGATTAGATTGTTTATATTTATATGTAATGTTTAATAACTTTCACATTTATTTAATGGTGAAAGAACTATTGCCTTCCACTAATGATTGATTTATTTTGAATTGCTATTCAGTTCATTCTGTGCTTGACGAGTTAAATGTATTTAACATTGTAGACGTTCGTCTGGTGTTAATCACACAGGTTTGAGAAAGATATTGAAGACATGTTGGGTCATCGGCCTAACTGGTACTGGCGAGTGATGTGGGCAGTGGTGAGTCCGGTTCTTCTCATCACACTCTTCATCTTTTACATCATCAGCTACATTCAGGGTGGCACACCAACCTATCAGGCCTGGGATAAAGATCTAGTAAGTTCCATTGTTTTGCAATGTCAGCTGGATGAGAACTTTAGTCAGCAATTGAAAGCCAACGTTTGTTTTGTAGGGCAGATCAGTGGTGAAGGAATATCCACCGTATGGTCAGGCTTTCATAGCTCTGCTTCTGGTGTCGTCTTTAAGCTGCATCCCTCTGGTGGCTCTTTATGAGCTCTGTAAGAGGAAACACAGAGGACAACCCATACGTCAGCGTCAGACCGTCAGCACCGTCTCATCTGGACTTTAGATCAGAAACACACCACCATGTAGATTTCTTTTATATACAGTATATATATGTATTGTTTTTGTTGTTCAGTAGGTGTTATGTACATTTAAACGTATACATTTTTAAACTTGGACATTTATTGACAGATTTTTAAAAAGAGATTTTCTATTTATAAATGTATAGCAATTTGTTAGAAAGTCAAATTATCAGAGAAGCAAAGCAGATTTCTTTGCATGTTTTAGATTGAACACTTGAGCAAGTGAACAATCCAAAGGGGTTCTACTTTCTTAACGCAGGGTGCCAAATAATACATAAATAAATATAAAAAAATGTTCAAATGTGCAAAATATGAATGTACATTGCAGTGTAAATAACTTTTAAGTTGATTCATTTATTATTGTTTGTAGTAATTGAATGTGTACTTGTACAGATTTAATCACAGCTGCTTTGTTTACATCATAACAGTACATGTTTTGTCATTCATGAGACTTCTTGCCATTAGTCGATTTTTTTCTCCCTTGTCAGAGTAATAACAGTTTCAGAAAAATAAAATGAACATGTTCTTGATGTTCCTCTGGAAGTGATTCACTCTTAAACATCAAAATGTGGTTTAGTGGCAGAAAGAAAAGGTTTTGGTACAACTAATTATTTTTCAAACAAACGTATATTACGTCAATCATTTGTGTAATGCAGAAATGTGAGACAGGACACAATTTATTCAATGGAAATAAAGGCATGAATAGTTTATGTAACAAGAGTATGTTTTTAAATCACATATAAACTCAAATACAGTTTTGGGAGCTGGAGCTGTGAAATAAAACACAAGATAAATAGCTTGTGCTGAATTTTAGTCTTTTATTGTCTTTACAAATAATTTAGCATCGATTTGATGAAACGTGCATCATATACAGTATTTTGCTGCCTAATATAACATGTTTATATGTATTGTCTGGTCGTCAAGTTCACAGAGAGAAAATTCTGTTAATTGAACTGTAAACGCTTCACAACACTTTATTTGTTCTCTAGCTTTAACTAATCTAAAGTGGCATGTTAATCCCTCTGTGTTCTTCATTCACTTCAACAACAAGCATGTTATGAAAAAGATGTCAGGAAGGTCACTGCTGGGAAATGTTCTTGAACCTTCATCTTAGAAACACATTCCTGTTGATGTTAGCCGAGACAAGACACGTGTCTGAAACTCCAAGACAGTTGAAAATCTAGGATTCATTTACAGTTTTTCTCGATTGCTTAAACAGATTTGCCCACTCTGACATCACATTTTCAAAACAGTTGACACAAAGGATAAAACTGAAGCTCAATGGCCAAAATGACTCATTTTGTTAGCAAAATGCTCTAACACTCACATAACATTAAAAACATGCAACATAAGCAAATATTTCCATCAAACACCACAACTTGTGGTCAAAATAATTTATTCTTTCAATCAGTCATTACATGATGGACAACAAAATACAGCCATCAATATGACATATGATACTTTACAAACTCAAAAGGATACTGGAAAAAAAATACACCAAAGAAAACTTATGGGTGGAAATAACCTTTAAAAAAAAAATATATATATATTTTATCTTTCACATTTAGTCCATTTGTTCTTTACGATTATGCCACAGGTTCTCATCAACATCGCATTGAATGATTTCCCTTGCAATGCACCGAGGGAAATACCTCCTTACATGGCGTATCCATCCCTGGCAGTCTTCTGCACCCATTACCAGGCAACCAGCATTCATTGCCTCCAGGAGGGGAATCTACTCATATGGCCGGTGATCATACACCTTCCACCTCGGAGCAGAGAAGAACTCCTCGATTGGGTTCAGAAAAGGCGAGTATGCAGGGAGGAATTGCATCATAATACGAGGCTGTGCTGCAAACCATTCATTCACAAGGCGAGAGTGGTGGAAAGCAACATTGTCCCAAATTATGACATACAGACTCATGCCAGGTCTCAACAGCCCTCTCTCTTCGGCTGGAATCAGTATTTCTTTCAATGCATCAAGAAATGTGATGAGGCGTTCTGTATTGTATGGGCCAATAGTTAGTATGTGGCAAAGGACCCCATCATTGGAGATGGCAGCACACATGTTGATATTGGCACCCCTCTGACCCATCACTGTGACAGTGGCCCTCTGCCCAATGATGTTCCTCCCGCGTCTCCTCACTTTACAGAGGTTGAAGCCGGCTTCATCCACAAAAATGAATTTGTGAATTTCTGACAATAGTGCTCCGACTCAGAATGGGCTGGAACCTTTGTCCCGCCTCTCTAAAGGACAAGCCATGATTGATGACATGGTCAATAATGTTTGCCCGAATTTCATTTGAAACTTGTGCTCGATTTTGTCCTCTTGCTGCTGCAGCTCCTCCACCACACACACAAACTCCTCTTCCTCAGGTCCCTCTGCCTCTTACTCTCCTTCCGTGCCTATGGCCTCTTTGATCCATCTTTGCAAATAGCAATACAGAGGTGGCATCTTTTATAGAGGGATGAGGATTGATTGCTGATTGAAGAATTGTGCAAACAAGTTTCACACTGGTGAATTGGAGATTCATAATTATGCAAGTACTTTCTATCAGCTGTGAATAGATGTTTTCCTTTTGTTCAACACGGTGAATCCAAGGGAGTTTCGGATCTTTCAATGAGATCTGTGGTGAGTGTTTTGACAAAGGGTGTGAGAAATGTGTGAAACAAATGAAAAAGTGTTAAGGCATTTGAAAGAGAAGACTTCTGCCGTGCTAAGAATGTGATGATGAAGATCAAGTGGATCCCAGTTTCACTGAGCGTGTCTTAGCAAATGAGAAAAACTGTAAACGAAACATTTAGATAAAAGAACATCACAATACTAAAAACGAAACAAAATATTGATGATTTCGGATCACTCACTGATAAAAAGATAATGATTTTTATTAATGAGATGAGCATGTGAACTGTACAACAGACATTCATTAAAGGACAAGAGAAACTTTCTCTGAAAATCTGTAGAAATGTGTAACCCTTCAGACCAGCATGTGTCAAATCATGGAGGAGTTAAGAGGAGTAAATGTTGAAAAAGATTACGTTCTTTGCAATGATGGATGTTGTGAACAATATAGAATAGTTCTGCAAAAACTCGAAACAGACTGACCCAGTGTCAGTCTGAACAGGTTTAATATCAATAATACACTTTACTTTCTGACACAGGCAGGTGCTGGACATCATCTGCTCAGATCAACTCAAGGCAACATTCACATGAAGTCTGTGGATCACAGCAGAGACAGAAAAGTGTGAACCCGGGAATAACAGAGCGAGATGAAACGCATGAAGTGGCATGTGGTGAAGTGACGGACTGTTCCTCCACATGCAGTAAACTCCAGGTCTCCATCCGCACACACACTTTCTCCTTGAACAACGAGACTTTGGTCCCATAACAAGTAAAGACTCATATAAATCAATCTGGATTAAACCGTTAAAAAGAATCAGTTCATTTCCTCGAGCAGTTTAACATTCACAGCAAAACACTCCAGCATGAGTCATTAATAAAGCATCCATCGGGTCTGTTTATGTCTTTCTGACAGTAAATGCTCTTCTGTTGTCAACAGTTAATTCTTCATACACTTCCACACACTCTCGTGAGAAGTTAAGTGTAAAAAAGGCAAATAATTCAAGACATTCCCTTACACGATTCTGCAAACAACTGAATTTCAGGATGTTTTCTGGAACCCAAGACAAGACAGTTCATAAAGCAGGCGGTGTACAGAAGAGCAACACAACATCAGCATGTTTGTGCGAAGAACCAATCACCGATGATGTGGTGTCTGGGGCCGAAAAAACCTCATGGAAAGTGTCCGGATGAGTTTAGAGTCCGCACATGAAATGCATGATGGTCTTAAGGTGCTCGAGTGAAGCTTCTCATTGGCTGCTGGCGCTGTGGGACTCTGTGATGCAGAGAGGAGCTGGTCCTCTATGAAACGTCAACCGTGTGGAGAGCAGCAGGCGTCCGTCTCGCCCCGCCCGTCCCTCGCCCTTCACCTCTCCTCCTCCTTTACCGTCAGTACAGACTCCAGGGCCGATGAAGCTGAGAGTGAGACAGCAGTGAGGATGAGGAGGATGATGAAGACTCAGAGGGTCCGAGCTGCTTTCCACACACACACATTCAGTCCATCTTCTCTTTCTGCACTAGTTTGGGAGCGTCAACAAAGTCCCGTCCGTTGAAGAGAATGACGCCGCCCGTGACGAAGCTCGCAGTGCCCCAGAACAGCACGTAGGCCAAAGTCTCCGTCCACGTGTCACCTGCGGGACGGCGAAATTCAGAGAATGAGAAACACCGTCATTCACGTGATGAAGAAATTAAGATCTAAGAGTTATCTTACCGGCCATGAGCAGACAGATGATGCACATCGAGAACGCAACGACCATAATGATGGGCAGCTGCAGAGACAGAGAAAGAGTTCAGCGCGCAGTCTCAATATTCATCTATCTGCACTTAAACAAAAGAATTGAAGATGCACCGATACTACACTTATCCATCAATACCCATTCCTAATTATTCAGAGTGATATCTGCTGATGACCATTTTGAAGATTAAACAAATATTTAATAACCAACCAAGTGATTAATTGACAGAATGATTATTAATATTGAACATCAAACAGGTGATGTGTCACAGCATTTTCTATATACAGAGCACAAATTCATATCATTTTTTGATTGACAGGATATGTCTGCCCTGATCATCGGCTATTTTTAAGCTATCGGCCGACTGTACAAATTTTTTTTATCAACCAATACCGATTAATGACCGATATATTGTTGCATATCTAAAAAAATTGTTTACATATCACGTTAATCGTCATAAATATAAAAAAAATAGTTTATGATCAGATTCTATCAACAAATGTTTGGCACATGAATACAGAATTCAGGTGATGTGTTGTCACAGGTGTGAAAATTTCTCTACAGCAGTGGTTCTGAAACTTTTTCATTGTAAGCCCCCCTTTGTGAACAGTGCATCACTTTGCGGCCCCCCCAAATAAAAACGTATAATCTTATATTTAGAATTTTAATTAAACCAAAAACAAATTTGGTAATACAATACAAGTCTTATTTTCCTCACATTTGACTGCATAAAATGTAGAATTAATTTCTATATTTCATATAATGCAGCAAAATGAGTGAACTCCTGGATTCATCTTGGGGTCCTCAGTTTGAGAAGCACTGCTCTGGAGTTTACAGACAGAAGTTGGATCATAAAAACATCATCCAGCTGAACTCAAATCTGATCGAGTGTCTCTTACCGTGAGGAACTTCCAGTCTTTGGGTTCATGTAGAGGCGTGTTCATATCTGCTTCTTCCACGGCGTAATTCCCAAGGAACAGATCGATGGAGTCCTGGAGAAACAGCAAAATCAAACACTGGGTATGCGTGTGTGCAGGTTTGGTCCAGATTATTCTCACCAATAGAGTGATAGATGTTCAACAGTGACTAGAGCTGGACAAAGACTTAAAAATGTTTAATATATTAAGAGTCTCTTAAATCAAATGATTTCTCTGAGGGTTTGGTTTAATCAAGTCCACGAGAGCACCTCACTAACACAGTGAAACAAACATGAGTGTGTGTGTGCAGCAGAATCTCAATGACATCAGCCCACCTGTCTGAATCCATCTGAGAAGTTGTTCTTGTAGTATCTGATCATCGAGTTCCAGCCATCCATTAACAGACCCCAATGAGTTCTCTTTCCTGTCCTGAGACCAGAGAGAGAGAGAGAACATGACAAACCCTCCCAACAGCCTGAGAAGAACACAAATGAGACAAAAGACATGATCATAGCAAAGAAGAGACAGACAGAGCTGTCCTGCTCACCGTGTGAAGTCCGTCTTCAGTGCTCCTGTGCCCGCGTACTGTTTAGCACACGCGTTAGCATTGTCTGCCCACGCTGCAGGAGAAGAGAGATGAGAAACACACAGCACATCTAGGAGATTAGAATCATCTGACCTCTTTCTGCGGAGTCTAAAATACATTCAACCTACAACACCATTAAAACATCATCATAATGATCTAATATAGTCAGTGTCAGCCTGCACCGGAAACAATGAGCAGATGAGATATGTACGCTATGATGACATCAGAATTAGCATCTTTTCAAAACTACAAAGCACAGATTTGACAAACACAACACGTGAGGGTCAGTTATCAGACTGTGAATGATGAGGGATGAAGCGGTTGCTTACCATTCTTGTACATTTTCTCAAAATCTGCCTGTTCTTCAATCTGCTGGCCTACATGAAGAACTCCTATCCGCTACAGACACACAACACACACCCTCAGTTTCACTATACACTACTGCACATACACACACAATCCACCGTGTGTCACAACGCAATTCATTTTTAAAGAGCAATAAAAGAAATGCATGAAGAGACACGTGTGCTGCACGCACCACTAGCTGCGACTGCAGAGACCTGCGGGCCAGAAGACTCTGAATGACGTTGGTACGATCCAGACAGTCCATGCAGTTGCTTCTGAACGTCCCGTCCTGTTGCACCTGGACTTTTCCATCAGCATCCACAAGAAAGTATCTGTTGAAAACCGAGACGTGATGCAGAGAAGAATTTCCAAACAGACATGACGGGCATCATTCAAACGCACATCATACCCGAACTCATCCTGCATCTCAGCCACCGTGTCCACCAGGATCTGCAGGCGATGCCACCTCATGCGACTGCACTCCTTATGGAAGTCAAACGCTATATATCTGTGGGAGAAGACCAGAGGGTGTGAGACCGGTGGCGTGTGTTCACATCTGTCGTGTGAAGGTCACAGTATCTCACCTGATCATACCGTTTCCCAGACCGTTCACCATCTTTGCGAAGGCCAGCTCTAGAGGTTTCTCAGAGCCCTTCTGATTGATCTGGAGATTAAACACAAAGAGAAATCCTGAGAAAGATCTTCACATGGCAGCGAGAGCTTCGTGTGGCCACAGTGAACACACACATACCAGGTTGAGAATGACTTGTTTGCCGTATGTTATGATCTGCGAGTCGAAGTGTCTCTGGAATCCGTCCAGCTGTGAGAGAACACGTTACACATCACTTATATAAGCACCACTGTCCTGAGATAAAGAAATCATGTTGAACTGGAACACAGCTCACATGATTGAGGTTTTTGCTGATCTGTGGGCGGGGCTTGTATTTGAGGTTGGGTCTCTGAGACCAGTAGAACGGTATAGACCCTCGAGTCTGAGGAAGAGAACAGATGGATCCATCATTCGTTCATGGAGAACAGAACTGGTGTCATGTGAATGAGAAAGAAAACTCAAGCACAATCTGACAGACAGGGTCTCAGTTCAAAGGGCATGTTTAGACGGATCATAGAAAGGTATGAAGCGGGTTGACAAGAGAACCTACGAGAGGTGATTGAAAGCTCAACGCAGCCTTTAGAAAGTGACATTTCATGAACTCGCCTGTATAAATGAAGCTTTAGCTCCGTTGTACTGCACAATCTGTTCCGTCTCCACAAAATTGGCCGCATGACCTTCAGAATCAATACCTGCAACAGAAAGATTGTGTATAGTCTACGAAGTGAGCACTGCAGAAATGAGACGGTCTGAGAGAGAAATCTATCTCACAGTCTAATAAAAACTGACTCAAAGCAAATCTTTATCTATAAAAGTGTGTCTCTACGAGCAGATCGTCTGGTCTCAGGGAGCAGATTTCACAAACGTTACCTCGTACGTAGTATCGAACGCCCGCGCGGAAGCAGCTCCGTCTAGAAATGATGCACCAATCGAAGACTTTGCCGTTGATGCAGCAGGACCTCATGGTGATATCTGTCAGCTCTTATCAAGGACTGTCACATGTAAAGATACCAAACAACTCACATGTGGAAAATAAAGTGTCAAAATAAACACAAAAAATAGATAAGGTTTCTATGATGCATGTTTATGGAAAGAAAGTAATAGTTGACAACTCATGAAAGGATACAGCCGTGAATAACAGGAAAGACAAACTTGTGCAGCTGGAAGAAAACACAGCGTGAAAGATAGTTAGACCTCATCTACATGCAGATTTTTGCTTTCATTACAGCTGGAAGATATATTGAATTTCATTTTTATGCTATTTTTATCATCACTAGGGTTGTGGGGTGTCTACCAAATTGGGATCAGATGATGTCTACAGTGAAACATTGTGATGGATGATGAACACCCTGCGGTGTTATAAAGTGAGGCGCGTCTTGGAAAATCTTCTTTATACAGCGCGAGCTGGGCAGTTATCAATTCAGGCGTGTGTCATTTGTACAGCGAGAACTCCACAGTTCATAAAGTGAAGCTTGATTGTATTGTTAATCTGATTTTATATTCAATAAAAGAGTTAAAAGTGAGGCACATCTTCTTCATACAATCAAGCGGGCTGCGCCTGCGCAGACATGCGTCCTCTTTACAGCAAACTGCGCAGCGTCTTTATCCAGCGTGAGCTCCACAGTAATACAGTCAGGCTGGTCCACAGTGTACAGTGTGTCCTTTTATGCCCCCTAACGCTGGAATACACTACACAACTTTTAAAATCTCAACTGATTAAAACTACCCATAACACACTTGGAGACTTTTTGAGAGTTTGCAGAGAAGAAGGGCACACACTAAACAATTAAATCTACAGACTAGCCAGGGCTGTACAGTGCAGAATATATGATGCACATGCTACAAAATATCGGTAATTTTTCCAGTGTAGCACGTCTGCATTAAAGTTTGGCAGGTGCATTAAACAGAGCTGCGTGTTTGTGTGAAGTGTACTTGTTGTCGTGCTTGTTTGTCTGTAAAATTATTAAATGGCGCACCTCTATATTACACAGTTTTAGTCTATTTTGCAAGTTTTGCATTGTGTCCATATACCTAGATGCGGACTCGTGGACGCAGAATCCTGTTACTTAAATACGTCATCTAGCTGTTCTGAGTGAATGAGCTGCACAGTTAACGTGCTATACCGGTGGATTTATATGCGTCTGCACTGTCTGAGGATATAAACACATGAACTTCAGTTTCAGTTTACTATGGTAAATATCTACAACAGTATTTTGTGTAGAAAAATATACCGCTATGGTTTGGTAAAAAAAGAAAAACACAGAACTTAGAAAACCAAAACAATTTTAGATAAACTAAAGAGGACATGGCCCTTATTTATCCATCAGTGTGTAACATGAATGTCATTTTTCAAGTTACCTGCCTGTTCATGCGTTAAAATGCACTTGTTTATTTTTGTTATGATGAAAACAGACATTTTGTACTTGTTCTACAACAGTTTGGCCTGTGCTACAAACCTCTGTAGCGCCAGTGCTGTGTGCAAAAAACGTTAGCGTACTACCCTGCTAGCACAGACTTTCCAACCCTAACCCTAAACAAGTCCAGACAGAAAGCCCAGAGCAGCAAGAGTCACGAAACCAAATTGAATTTGCTGGAATCATGATGCCAGCTCTACATCATCATGTCTGTCAGCCATCAGCCCAACCCTCATCATCACTGTGCAAGTTCTTCATCGTGTGTAAACGGAGTCACATTTGACTTTTGTTCCAACTTACAGCTGCTAATCAGAACTTAATATATATTATTCAGACATACATAAATGAAAACCTTTCTCTTTATCACCCATCCGCAGTTGAAACACAGTGATGCAGTTTGTTTGTGGTTTATTTACCTCTGGCTGAGCTGTAAATTCTCTCAGCAGATGACCGTTCCACACAAACCTCTGATCTGCCTGCAGACAAAACAAAGAAAGATTTGCTTTTTAGTCAACACTAAGATCTAAAGAAAGTATGTCTCTCTCTCTCTCTCTCTCTCTCACTCACCCGCTCCAGTAAGCTCATCTCCTGAAACTCTGGGCTGGTGTTGGACAGACGCTGTAGTGTGTGCGTCAGGTCGTAGTCTGTAGTGAAGTAGAAACCGTCTGTATTCAAGACGTTGTTGATCATGGACAGAAAGGCTTTATTGTCCTGCATCTGGAAGAGCAGCATAACAAAACACATGTCACACGGGCGAGAGCTGTGGTCTGAAATACATGACAGAAATAAACCTCTCAGTAATAATGCAGGATGTGCTGTGCTCAAATGTCACTTCTAACCTGATTGTCAGTGAGATGTAAAACCGTCTTCTTGTATGAGATGATGTCAAAGTCGACGGCTTTCCAGACCGCATGACCCAGCAGATCTCCCACTTTCTTCTTCTTTGTGATGACGATGAGATACACGCCTGAGTACAATGAGATACACAAGATATTCTGAAAACATCCCTCTTGATGTTTGTCTTTGTTTTGACAGTCACAAAGCTTACGTTGGACTGTCCTGTTGGATAAAGTTAAAAAATATAGATATTTAAAATTCTTTTGAAGCGTTACCAACCCACTTTACACAAACACTTATAGTTTAAAAAGAAGCCAATTCTTCAATTTAGAAAAGAGAGATCTGACCTGCCACCAGTCGTAGAGTTCCCATGATGCCACAGATCGGTCGAGTGATGGCTGACGGAGGGACATCCTTCCTCACTGAAACAATCAACAGAGTTTATAAATATATTAAACAACACATGCTCGAGGAACAAACCTAATGGAAATCCTTCTGAGATCAGTTTCAAACACTCCTACAGTATCTAACTGTGTTCTCAGTGTTTCTCAAAACTTTTGTTTGCCTTCTAATTTGACTTGAAATGTTGGAATGAAGTTTTTAAAAGAATCCCTCATGAGCCCCCCTGAGCATGTGTGCGCTTCATACCTGTGCCTGACGCGCACTGAACACATGTTTTATTCACTGAGCTCTGTCATACCTGTCAGGGTCATTTCTGTGGACACCCTGTCAATGGCCAGAACATCAGCGACACCATCATCACAGGCTTCAATGTAGAACTTCTCAGGGGTTGTGTGTCTGTGAACAGAGAGAGCAAGTTCATGTATAGCATGTTGAAACAAACTGCATATGCTGGTTTGGTATGTTTTAATGCTGGTCATGTGCTGGTTTCAGCTAGTCTTGTGCTGGTTCCAGATGGTCATGTGCTGGTTTCAGATGGTCATGTGCTGGTTTAAGCTGGTCAATGTGCTGGTTTAAGCTGGTTTAAGATGGTCATGTGGTGGTTTAAGATGGTCATGTGGCTGGTTTAAGATGGTCATGTGCTGGTTTAAGCTGGTCAATGTGCTGGTTTCAGCTAGTCTTGTGATGGTTTCAGCTGGTTTAAGATGGTCATGTGCTGGTTTAAGCTGGTCAATGTGCTGGTTTCAACTGGTCAATGTGCTGGTTTCAGCTAGTCTTGTGCTGGTTTCAGCTGGTTTAAGATGGTCATGTGCTGGTTTAAGCTGGTCAATGTGCTGGCTTCAGCTGGTCAATGTGCTGGTTTCAGCTAGTCTTGTGCTGGTTTCAGCTGGTTTAAGATGATCATGTGGTGGTTTAAGATGGTCATGTGCTGGTTTAAGCTGGTCAATGTGCTGGTTTCAGCTGGTCAATGTGCTGGTTTCAGCTAGTCTTGTGCTGGTTTCAGCTGGTTTAAGATGATCATGTGGTGGTTTAAGATGGTCATGTGCTGGTTTAAGATGGTCATGTGGTGGTTTAAGATGGTCATGTGCTGGTTTAAGATGGTCATGTGCTGGTTTAAGATGGTCTTGTGCTGGTTTAAGATGGTCATGTGCTGGTTTAAGATGGTCAATGTGCTGGTTTGAGCTAGTCTTGTGATGGTTTCAGCTGGTTTAAGATGGTCATGTGCTGGTTTAAGCTGGTCAATGTGCTGGTTTCAGCTGGTCAATGTGCTGGTTTCAGCTAGTCTTGTGCTGGTTTCAGCTGGTTTAAGATGGTCATGTGCTGGTTTAAGCTGGTCAATGTGCTGGTTTCAGCTGGTCAATGTGCTGGTTTCAGCTAGTCTTGTGCTGGTTTCAGCTGGTTTCAGCTGGTCAATGTGCTGGTTTCAGCTAGTCTTGTGCTGGTTTCAGCTGGTTTAAGATGGTCATGTGCTGGTTTAAGCTGGTCAATGTGCTGGTTTCAGCTGGTCAATGTGCTGGTTTCAGCTAGTCTTGTGCCGGTTTCAGCTGGTTTAAGATGGTCATGTGGTGGTTTAAGATGGTCATCTGCTGGTTTAAGCTGGTCAATGTGCTGGTTTCAGCTAGCCTTGTGCTTGTTTCAGCTGGTTTAAGATGGTCATGTGCTGGTTTAAGCTGGTCAATGTGCTGGTTTCAGCTGGTTTAAGATGCTCATGTGGTGGTTTAAGATGGTCATGTGCTGGTTTAAGATGGTCATGTGCTGGTTTAAGATGGTCATGTGCTGGTTTAAGATGGTCATGTGCTGGTTTAAGATGGTCATGTGCTGGTTTAAGATGGTCATGTGCTGGTTTAAGATGGTCATGTGCTGGTTTAAGATGGTCATGTGCTGGTTTAAGATGGTCATGTGCTGGTTTAAGATGGTCATGTGCTGGTTTAAGATGGTCATGTGCTGGTCATGTGCTGGTTTAAGATGGTCATGTGCTGGTTTAAGATGGTCATGTGCTGGTTTAAGATGGTCATGTGCTGGTTTCAGCTGATCAAACCAGCATCAAAACATAGCTTATCCAGCATATTCAGTTTTTTCAACGGGGTACATACTGTATGTATTTCTATTTACCTCCAGTTGATGGCCTGATGTCTATAATTATTTACATTTGCATTTATATTTAGCAGACCCTTTTATCCAAAGCGATTTTCAAATGATGTAAACAATTGAAGCAATTGGAACAACATAAGGACAACAAAGAGCACAATTGCAATAAAACTGGTCTCACAAAGCCTACCACAGTATTCAGAGCTAAGTTAGTTTTTTTACATATATTACAATGTAAACTAAGTGTCCCATTATCGTGTATGGTATATCAATTGAGTCAAACTGTGGCCAGGATCTACGCACACTAGATTTTGCCTCTTTGTACACGTGAGGCAATACTGTGAATAAATTGTGAACTTAACTGTGACACAAACAGGATCTTGACACTCTGGCCTGAAATAGACTGACTTCCACGTCATTCGTGTGTAAATCTCTTTACAAGTCTCTCAATGGTCACAATTGAACACTTATTTCCTTGCTCTGTAGTATTAGTGTTCAAAACAATGTTCGTTTTCTCTATTAGGTACTGCAGATATACCTTTAGATCTACACTTGATGAATGGAAGTTTTCTCATTAGAGTCAGTTATGCTAACGTTGGCTCTTAAGTGCACTACAAAGAGAATATAACATATGACAGGGCGTATTATGACCCAGATGAGAATCTACAGCGAGCGAGCTGACCGACAGTGCTGTTTAGCTAGGCAGCTCACTAGGGTTTGAAACACCGCCACACTGATGGGCGAGTGCATGTAGTTCACCGTCGCTCCTGAGGTGATTTAAAGACCTCAAACGATCACAGACCAGCAGTAATGAATCTAACTGACGCGTCTGTACTCGATGGACATCAGAAGATGAACATTTATACTCACAGGTTGAAGGTGTTGTAGGTGGTCGCCATTTTTCTATTCGCTCTCTCCTGACCTTCGTGACGTGTCAGTGCGGCAGCGGGAAGAGCGCGACAGCCAGCGATCCTACTTTGACGTCGACCGGATATGACCTGTAATAAAAGTCTCTGCAAAACGTTTCTAACCTAAAACTAAAACATAAATTGCAATCCACGGTGCATAATTGTTATATCATCCATGTATATAGTAATATATGAAGAGTTTGGTTCCGAAATGAGATTAAACATTTTCAAAAATCATGTTTATTTTATTGTGCAATCCAATTAATATCAATCAAACTGCATTTGGTTTGTTTTGATTTAAGACATAATACAGCTAAATAACATAAAACATTACAACGTGATTTAAAAAAAACAATCATTTTGGAACCAAACTCTTCATATATAATCCAAAATCTGGACTACGAGTAGAGTTCAAATTAGCATAAATCAAAGACAGCACACATGTGAAAGCCAGTGTAGCGACCCCTTAAAAACAAACACAACTTTTTTTTGTAGTCGAGAGTTTTTTAATCCCCCCAAACTTCCATTTGGTGAAGATATTGGATTGTTACAACAACGCATACACAGCCTTGATATTTATTAATCTGCCTCACACATATTCTGTCATCATTTATTCTCCGTCATATTCGTTCATCTGTATGCAAGTCTTACTGCATTGGAACACTACAGAAGATATTTTGAGAAATGTCGCTGTGGTTTTGTGCTCATGCAACTGAAGCCAATGGAGTTCAGTGTCGTTTGGTTAACAGCATTCTTCAAAATATCTTTTGTGTTCTTCACTTTTATTATGGGGAACCGTCTCTTTAATATTTAAATTAAATAGGTAATTATGAGGCTGCAAGTCATTTTTCATATTTCTTTTAAACATGCTACAGAATAAAAAAAATTACTTTCTGAGATCTCCAATCATATAAAACATTATTATGAATAATAATACAAAATCCACACATGAAATCAAAACACTGCCAATTATAATGAGGACAAACTGAGGTGTACTTTGTTTTATTGCACACTTTAATACAAGTCACAACAAACAAAACTAAGTAGAAACATCCTGTTTTTTGTATACCCCCTTAAGATAATAAATATGCAGTCCTTTTTAAAACGTTAGTGAATATCACTAGAGAAGAGTGAAGCATCATGGGAGCAGAGGTCATCTGGTGGTGCCCACCGGCTGCCAGCCCCCGTGCTTCATACTGGCGCTGGGCTGACGCCGCAGCAGATCATCACCTTTATCAATGTCTTTGGGTTGATCATAAATGGTGGATATATGAAAATCTTTTTTGGCTTTCTTAGGAGGAAGGAAGGAGCTGAGCTTCTCTCCATGGTACCTACAAAGAGATCAAATATAAAAGAATGTACATGTCTATCAAAGTCTCCACATGTGGAGTAGATTAGCTGATGGAGTATAAAGTGACACTCACCCGAAGCCTCTCTTACAGTTCGGATGTTGTCCTTCACTCTCTAAAGCCTCAAAGATCCCAGGCTGGCTGTTCCCGAGCCCCTCGCCATCCTTCCATCCCTGTTTCTCCATCAAACGCCGACCTACTCCCTAAATCACACACAGAGTTTTAAACGCATGACAACTGAAGCACATTTTGAATAAGATATTCTACTCTTCACAGCGCAAGAGCAGTGGAATGAATCATCCAAACCTTTGTAAACCGCTCAAAGCTTCCGATTTTATGTTTACGTCCAGGAAGCCCATCCAGCCCCTCCCTCAGCCTCCGCTCAGAGCGCATGCGGACGTAATCTCTGGCATCCATGTCACCTCCATCTGAGAGAATACACAAGAGATAAATACAATAAATCAACAAATACAATGTGTGTATTTGATATTATTTAGGCTCCCTATGCGTTTTATAAGCTGTTTTCTATGACAGACCATTTTTTTTGTGTCATATCATTTACTTCCATCATTTTAATCATCACTGTAAAATCTTTTTGTCCACTGTAACCGTCTCATCTTATTTGTGTTCAGATTTTAGAAAAGTTGGCAAAATGGCACTGATGAATGTGGAAGACTGTCACACGTGAATGTCACTTTCAAGGTGAACAAAACATGAGAAAGAGTTTTCTTAATATAGACAGATGATATCGCTCTGTACATAAACAATATGATTTTACCTTGGTCATAATAAACGCTCATGTCCACGTCCCAATCATCTGCTGTCTGCTCGTCGAAATCTGTCCAAAATCACATTTAAGCAATACGGGTTAATACAGAGAATTACGAACACATGACATTTAGTATTTAGTCATTTAGCAGACGCTTTTATCCAAAGCGACTTACAAGTGGGGTAGGTAATGGAAGCAATTAGGACAGCATAAGTACAGTAGAATGATGCATGAAGACATTTTTCATCTATTCTCTCTTTAAACTGAATTTGGAAATAACATTATACATCTCTGCTTCTCTTCATTTTAAATTGAGTTGAGATTAAATTGACAGTTCTGTTTATCATCTGTTTCTTCCTCTTTTAAACCTGGTCTGAAGTTTGACCATACCTCCTTCCTCCTCGTGCCAGAACTGGGCGTCTGTGTAGAAGACGAGTCCAGATCCTCCCTTCTCCCACTTCAGCTCAATCTTCTCCTCAAACAATCTCTCTTTCGTGCGCTCCTGGCTGGTGACATCCTCATAAAGAGCCTCGTGTCTCTCCCACTCCTCACAGCGGTCGTCGTCCTGAAAATAACACAAACTGTCACTACTGCAGCACTTCATATCATAGTTATCGTAGTTTTGATTTTAGTTTTATTCATATTTTAAATTAGCTTTTCTTTTTATGTTAAATTTCTGTTGAAAGTTTTAGCAATTAAGGTGTATGCTTTTGTCATTTTATAATTGTCTTTGTTTTTTATGTTGCTATATAAGATTAATACATTTTTGTATTAAGTTTAATTTTCGTTTATTATTATCATTTTGGTGCTTTAAACTTACTTCAGTTTATTTTTGAGGCAACATTTCAATTTTTCATTTATTTTACGTTTACCAATAATTTTTAGGTCAATATTTTAGTTGATTTCAATAAACAGAAACCTTCTCAAAATTGTAATTCTAGTGAACTAAAACTGACTAACTAACCTTTTTTTCACATGCAACAATCTGTTGATTTCCTGCATTTCAAAACAACCTCATAGAATGTGACCAAACAGTTTAGACTAAACTCACATCATCAGGGCCTGACAGCTCCTCATCATCACCCTCCGCCTCCTGCGACTCTTGATTGACAGGTGGAGGAGAGCCGCGATGAGCAGTTCTGCGTGGGTCAACACCTCTAGGACCTGTGATTTCCACCCCATCCGCTGTGAACACGCTCTCCTCCGGAGATGTCACGACGGCGGTGTTGTAATATTGGTAAGGCACGTTCCCGTAGCGCCGATTTGAGCCCGTCTTCGGGAAGACGAGCCCTAGTTTGCGAATGAGTCGCGGCGGGAGGCGGCAGGACTGGATGAGCGCGAGGAAGATGCAGACCGGAGTCCCGACGTTCCCAGCGGGCATGAGTGACGGTGGATTGAGCTCCGGGAGGTCCTTGAGGTCCTGTGCGGTGAACTGCTGTGACTGGCCGATGTGACGTCTCAACTCAGCCTTCGTCTTGTAAGGGAATGAATTTGGCTCTGTAACAGAAAATAAAGCCGGTTTTCGGTACAAACACGATTAGGAACCTTGAAAACATGTGTGTGTTTGTTCCCACCCAACACTCTGCCAGTTAAGACCATTGCAGTTTCTATTAAAAAACAATTCAATTCCAGTTATAACCATTAAATCCAGCAGAATTTAAAAGACTGTTTGTTGCGGACAAAAAAACATATAGTAACTGAGAGGGCTTTTATTCTACCAGAGTAACGTTAACTAAACACCAAGCAGTGTTGTTTTTCTAGTGTTCTCACCTGTCTGATCTGATACTCGGACTCTCCTGATCAGACACCTTCTGCTCAACCAGTTGCCAGCAGATCCGATCCACTGGTTACCAGAATACATCTTAACGAATCTGTCTGATGCCTCTGAACGAACAGACACCACACAACAACACGAGCCCTCGCCACCGGAAGCATCAGTCCGCTCACTGGAACCAGCGTCTGTCGTCTTAAATCCCCCCGTCTGGACTCGAACCTCCGGGCGGTGTCGGTAATGGAAGCAGTGGAAGCCTTTGCTCTCAATAAACTGACTAAAGTAGTTCCGCAAATCCGCGGATCGTAACCCGACCGGAATGTTGTTTACAACGAAATACACCTCCGCCTCCGACTCCGCCATGTTTGTGTGCGAAGCCGGATAGACAATGACGCTCAACAACACACGCTTTCAAAATAAAAGTCACGGGCTTGCGTTTTTTGAATGCAAGATATTGAATAAAAACAAAATAAGGGTTTCTTTGTACACATTTGAATGTGATTTTTAAGTCATTCTCTGTAAAATAGCCACTGTCACCAATTTAACATCATATTCATGTGACCTGGTATTTACACGTACAAGAGCACAAAAACATGTACTATTTCTGACCATCAAAGCATTTTCCTTAACTTAAGATGGTCAAACTTATTTAACAGTAAGTTTTAACATGAACTCTTTCAGAGAGAAGTGAAAAAAACCACTCTTGGAGAAATACAAACGTTGTAAAAAATCTACATTTTAATAAAATATATTTCAAAATCATTTCTTTCGTTGTGAAAAAAAAACAATAAAGACTACATACCTGTTTAAACTATGAATAATATCTATCCACAGATAAAGTGATATTGCTGACACTGTCAAGACTAAAAGAATGCATAGAATAGGTGTGACTATTGCTTTCTTCAAGAAATGATGGAAATTGTGATATTTGGTTTCTATTCATATTTCAAGCATTTAAAGGTTTTAGGCCTCAGTTGTTCTTAATGGTAGAAAAAAACAGTTTAACCTAAAACGAAAAATGTCCTATTTCTCGTTCTCCCTTTTCACTTCCTGTTTCTCATGCAATAAAAGAGGTGGATGGAGATAACTCTTCATGCACTCTATTCAAACTCTTCTGAAGCCATGCAACGGCTTTGTGTTAGCCTGATATTAAGGTCATTCCCTTCTCAAATATAATTTGTATTATTGGTTCCCTTAAAGCATCCCAATAATTCTGCAGAGATATTTCATCTGTGATTGTGGTCCACAGGACAGTAAACATGATGTTCACATCTCTTCTGAATCCAGCGTGACGTTGAGTCTGAAGCTCACAGGGATGTGATCAGTCAGACCGGCCAACTGTGTCACGTATGTAAACTCTTCCACCTCCTGAATGACAACAGAAAGAAAAGCTTTTCAGTAGGGAACCTCTCATAGTTTCTATCTTACAAAGCCTGTCGTGACATTATGTTTAAACTGAAGTGAAAGAGAGAAACGAAACGAACTGTGGTACAGTGACTGGAGACAGATGTCTCTCGATACAGAAGGTAATCGATCCGACGGCCCACCCAGGGTTGACCAGTTTCAGGGTAATCCAGAGGAACACCTCTGAGAGGAACCGGTGGAGATATAAAATGTCTGCGGTGTTCTTGATTTTCCAGAGTTCTACAAACAAAACAAAAATCTGTTTCAGGTTCACCTGCTTCTTCAAAACACGTGGAAACAAGGCAGACGTGAAATCTTTCGGTTACCTCTGCAGGTTCTCCAGGGTCGCCACGTCCTCATGATAGAGCGTGGGCTGTTCCAACAGTGTGCCTGCACATAAAAACACATCAGCTGACAAATACATTCACAAGCTTTCAAATAATAAATCTAAACATGCAAATCAAGTGTAACTGCACCTATGACCCAGGGTTTCTCTTGACCCGCTCCAGCTCTACACGGATCTCTGTATTCTTCAAACACACCGTGTGATTGTTCCAGCCTGTCATCTTAAAAAACACAACACAAAAACACACGGTCTCACAGCTAGACAAAAATAGATATTTTCTTCTTGTTCAATATCTACTTCAGTATTTTTGTGTTTACTCTGAAATGATTTTAAAGGATGATTTGTTTCAGTCACTGTTGCCAAGTTGATGCAAAATGTTTCAAAAGCCATTGAAAGCACTGAACAATAAAAAGACAGCTTAATGAGCTTTTCTATTAAGTAAAGCAGATAAATATTTTAAATCCTTTTCATTGTAACAATACATAGATCCACTTTTAGTTTTATTTGCAATAACATTCCCTGATCAAAACTAGTGGAATAACAGTGTTTAAATGTTCAATTTCACTTCGCCTGTAAAATCAAGGAAAAGGAATATTGTGAATATTGTTTGAAAACATACCAGGAGAGCAGTTGTCAAAGTTGAAGTCCCCACAAAGCACATCAAACATCACCATTTCATTGTCTTGTTTGGTCACCGCTTGGAACTCACGAATCCATTTGGTCGACATGTTGAGCTGCTCGAAGCGTATCTCTCCATCCCCTGAATCAACGTTTGAAGACGTGGAGCATAAATGTCCAGCTTAAAATGCCTTAAACTGTTCAATCTGAAGGTTAAGCTTATAACCTGTCTATTTTTACATGATATAGGGGTTTAGGGCTGGAAAATAAGAGGACTTGCCTTCAGGTGCATGCAGATGAGTGCAGTTGATATACCCGACCATTCTCTTCTCACCCTTCTGTAACCCGATGTCCACCTTATAAAAGAACGACTTGATTTAGCCACAATATTCACAGATTTTATCTTTCTGATAATAACACAAACAAATTCATGTGGTTTAAATACATTTACAATTCCATAAGGCACACAATATTAAAGAACAATTCAATATGTATAATGTTCGACATAAGTCTATAAAATGAACTAAATTTTTATCAAATCGGGGATGTATCGATTGACTGTGAGCAGGCTGGGAATCGCTTATAATATGTGACGATTCAAGCCGGTCGAGATGTTATTTGAATCGCAATATGTGTTCTGAACAGCAGGGGGCGCTGTGTTTACTGCAAACTTGGAAATCGTGAATATGCTGATCTTTCTTGAATGTAAAAATATCCTAGAAAAGCACAGACAAAGTCTTAGTTTGTTTAAATTAAATCATTTTTTATTTGATTCGGAATTTATTTAAAAATTGTAGTTCAGTTTTGTTATATGACATAAAATATAAATTATTTTTTAAACAAAGAAATGTGTAGTATTTGAGAAATAATAAAAGGGCAGTTGTTCGTTTCTAATTTGTCTCCACTCATTTTGTATAAATAAATCGTACCGTGAGATCAGTTTCGTGAATTGCATCGTGAGCTGAGTGAATCATTACACCCCTAATTCAAATATTCTTTAAATGATATAACGAACACACGTTTCATATTCTTTTTTGGAAAAGAGAGCATCAATGTGTTAAACCAATCTGACAATATAATGGCAAACGGTTGCGATAAAAGTTTCATATTTCAATATACACATTTGTTATATTTAAATATATTGCGTGAAAAAAATAATGATAATGTGTCCAAATGTCAATATAAAACAATGATTTAACACCTTAACACACAGCAGGCCTTTAGCGGCGAGAGCGTCTTCTCCACAGCCGTTGGGAAAGCAGCGAAACTGAGCCTCCGTCACCGGATAGCGACTGGCCAGGAACAAACCGCTGTTAAAAAACTTAAAAGACGAGCAAGTTCCTACAGGATGGCAAGCGTACACGCCGACATCGTAGATCACGTGACCATAGAGCGGTCCGAGAGCCCGCATGAGCTTCTGAGCAGCCCTCTTATCAAAGACCTCCTGAAGGCAAACCACATCCACAGAGGAGGGAAACAGAGAGGAGACGTCACTGTCCTTCAACAGCGTCCGTAAGGCTCGAGGAGGATGAACGTGCTGGTTGGAGTTCTGGTTGCACCCAGCATTGGGTATGGACGGCTGCGGATGCTGCTTTAGGCCTCCGGGGTCATCCGAAGATGTCACAGACGGCACGTCTCCATCGGGTTCCACCCCCTCCGTCTGACCCACGGCGACAGACTCCACGGCTCCGTACGAATTGGCGGCGGCCTGAGGGAGCAGACTGTTGGAGGGGGTGAGTGTGCTACAGCTGCTGGGAGAATCCACAAAGATACGGATATGAGGCCGCGTCACGCCCTGGACGATAATGTGCCCGATGACTGCCGCGCGCCGCTGAGTTTGTCCGAGGTTGTTAAAGCGGGCTATGCCGTCGGGCAGCAGGCACAGGTTGGCCGTCACAAATCCAAAGCTGAGTTTACCCGTCTCTTCCCACCTGGCATTGCGGTTCTCCATGGCGATGGTTGGCACGTGCTGGCGGTACGAGAAAGGCCTGCGTGCTGCCTGGAGAGGCGCCCATAGCACGAAGCCCAGGAGCGCGAACGGTGTGGAGATGACGAACAGGACGAGGTAGAAGACAGAGCCGAAGACCACTTTAAGAGGGTGGAGGTAGCATTCGGCCTCTCGCCGCAGCCGGCGCTCCAGACTGGTGCTCATGCAGCCGGCTATGAGACGGTCCAGAAACCAGAAACATGGAAAGATCAGACCCCATCCTACAGCGTGCAGACCCTTCACGAAGGCATTGGGGAAAGGGGACTCTCTCAGAGACATGACACGAGCCGTCTTCTCATCTCAGATCTCCAACAGATCCACATGAAACCTGCAGCGGACAAACATTAAATCAAAACCTGTCGACACACGCAATAGCTTTATTTATGTGAGGTTTCACACTCGTTGTTTACAGAGAGTATACTTCAAAGTGTCCATAAAATCAAAAATATGCTTTCAGAACTAGTAATTGAGTTGAAGTACAAACAAAAAACATGAGAACGTAAACTGGTAGTCGTGTACTCCAACTTGACTACTATCACATTTAAAGTACACTTAAAACCTAAAAAGTGAGGCAATCTAGTGTCAAGTAGAGCTGAGATAGTACACAAGTATATTACTAATTCATTCATTAATATTGCCCAGAAAGCACCGGTTCGTCTGTAAGATGTCTGCCAAAGATCTGGAGCATCTGATAAACATCTTAGAAAGGGCGTTTTAAAAACTAACAGACGTCTTCCAGATGTTTATATTAGACCTATTGCAGATGTATAGCATGCAGATGTAATGTAAGTGTGCTGTCAGGGAACATTCGCAATCATAAACATCTAACAGACGTCTTCTAGATGTTTATATGACATCTGACATCTACTATTTAAAGTATACAGAAAAATATACTTTAGCTTTAATTAAGCACACTTGATAAAATAAAACTGAAGTATACTTGTTTTCTGAAGGGTCAGCTGACAAAACAAACACACATGAGTGACAACATCAATGCAAATCTGACACAGAATTCACTTACATGTGACAAACTCTGGTCCAGATCTCCACACACTTCTGTCTCTCTGATAACATTGATCTAGTTTATACTTCTGTGAGAGGTTCCTAACGTGTATGAAACCGGTTTAACAGGAGAAACATGTTTGTCTGTCATTTCCTTTCATAGACATCCACCCATATCAAACAGACGATGACTTCATCAAACCTGTTTGGGTTTCTTCTTTTTTCCGTTGTGTAAACACAAAACCACTGACACATTTCTCAAAATATCTTCTTCTATGTTCCACTAAAGGAAGTCGGAGAAGTGAACGATATTCAGGGTGAACTGTCTCTTTAAGAATCAAAGTCAGTGATGTTTTCTCAATGCAAACATCGAGATTAGAGAGGGAGCAGACCTCACCATCTGCACAGTCTCCCGCACATGAGATCAGACCAGAACAGACACACAAAGCAGGTCCGATGCACGAACACACGTTGTCAGTAACGCATTTATCGCTTTTGAAATGTTACGTAGAAACACTGACCGGATACACAACACGAATTCCACACGTGTGCTGACGTCATCCATGCATCCGCGGGACAACGATGACGATTTTAATTATTGCAGTTATTATAAATATTCACCTCCGAGCTACAAAACAGCAGTTTTTGCGTCTGACTAAACCTTCGCGATCCCGGTCATATAGCCACGTGTCACCGGTGAACAGATGCCGTTTAGCAGAAGGGCGTATAGTGATCAACTTTACCTGTGTGTGTGTGTCAGCTCTTACCTGTTTAAATGATGACGTGTGTGATGTGATCGCGGTGTTTGCTCTGAACATGTGCAGGTGTCATTTGTCCACGCGTTTGGTTGAGTGAAAACCGCGCATTGTGGTGTTTTTTCCTCAGTTGCTGCTCGTGTCCCTCCAGCGGTTGCACGAGCACGCGTACAGTATATTAATGGGTCATGCGCGCTCCCGTTCACTGTAAGGCCATCGCGTCATGATCTGAGACTTCCTGGTTGCTTGGGGTTAAACATCACATCGTGAGATAATCATGAGATAATGCTCGTACATTTGACAAGTAAGAAAGTTATTCTTTATTCCTTTTAAACTCAAAATAAATAAGCATTTAGTAAGAAAGAAATGGTTGTGAACTACTTGTGTACTCAAGGTTTTCTAGGCCTGTACTTAAAAGTACACTTTAAGAAGTGTAGTCTCACAATATTATTTTAAATAAATAGTAATATACTGCTAGTGCATTCTACAAGAAGTATGCTTAAAATATAATTGAATTCAGCATACTTGATCAAATTATGTTATGTTTATAAAGGATTAAAATAATGCTTTATGATAATAGCCCAGAAATAATTAAATGCTTTTTAGCTCAAATATGTCTTTTTGAAATCGTCTTCTTTGTCTATCGTTTTAAATGATTTTATCAGCAAAATATTTAAAGTAAAAATCTTTGCTGGAAAGTTTTCTCAAGAAATAAATCATTCAGACAGCAGTGTGATTCAAACACATGCTTTTCTTCCTGTAATTTACACATCCATAAATATCTTCACACTGTATCTACATCAATAATGCTTTGCTCACAGCAGTAAGTGAATGATCATGACAGACAGACAGCACTGTACTGGACTTTAACTGTGAGCAGAGTGCAGATGAAGTGGTTTAACTAGAGGAAATGATTTATCCGCTTTAAGATTTCAGAAACACACGAGAGGATTCGACGGTCCAGCTCAAAGCAGTTTCACACAGTCACCTGGTGGGATCTGCAGGCTCGGATCAAGTTTTCTCAGTAGATCTTCACTGAAGTTTCTCTCGTTTTATTGAATCTCTTGCCTAAATTATTCTCCGGACAATAAAAAGTAAAATATCTGCTGACATTAAAAGAGCACCGTTCCACAAATTATTTCACTCTTGTCTTTGAGAAAAAAATCTTTTATCCCAAATGATGCATACATGGACTATAATACCAATATAAAAACAACATATCAAAGATCTGTAATATAGAATGTGCAACAAAAATTATGAAAAGGCTCATGATTATACAAAATCAAATCACAATCATTAAAAATGCTAAATTATAATTTGATGAACAATCATCTTTGCACAACTGCACGTAATAGATGCGTCGGAGAAAAAACTGTCAAAATAACTAAGAAACAAAAGAAAATGCTGCATGTTACCATTTCTTGCAAAAGTATCAGAAACAGTATGTTATAATTCAAGAAAGCATACAAATGAGCAACGAGAGAATAAAGATTGAAAACACTTCACTGTTAAAGTGTGAACACTAATGTGCAGTGTAATGCAAGCTTGTCCCTTCTGATAAAAGCATCTGCCAAATACATAAATGTAAATGAAGTGTGTAATAAAACATCTATAGAAGAGGCCTAAGTCATGTTCAATATGAAACAAAGACGTCTTCACCCTTTCTTCAAATATATTTTTGTATGTGTGTTGTGTAGTTGTGTTAACTGCGAGTATAAACTGAAGCTCAGCTTTGAGAAGAAGTTAAGAAGGTTTGGCATGAGAGAGATCAGGAGAATGACCGGTGGAATCAAAAACAAGAGAAAATCAACAAAATATTATTCATAATAAAAGTACTGAATTTTAAAAGTAAAAAGATTTGAATTTTGTATTTTCAAATGAAAGCCAGGTTTCCCAGTACACTGTGATGTTTTGGCTCATTTCCAAACCAATCCCTCATATTTGAATGCTTTAATTGAACCAAAGGGATCATTGAAAGCATATATTGCACAAATAATCCCTCCGAACGTTTCCTTTGGCCACTATAGTACACGCAGGACCGACCGTTGACACGATAAACTCACATAATAAAAATAATTGACTAGGGTTTTATCTGGACAAGCCTCAGCTCCTAATGTGCTATTTTAACTGCGAACTCTTCCCATAATACGCAGAATGTATAAAAATATGTGGATGATGTCCAGATAGAGGCTGAGTGTTGCGAAGATGTATTCCTCAGGATTCAGAGACACTTTCTTATTCCCAAGAAGCAGCTGTGTGTCCACAGCCAAGAACTGAAATGAAAGAGGGACGTCAATTCACCGACGTTCTTTTAAACTTCTCTTCAAATCAAAAACACCACACTGAGACTCACGCAGGTGAAGAGCAGAGCGCCCAGAGCCGAGTAGATCAGATCCATAATCCTGCTGTACAGGAAGATGCAGAGGATACCAAAGAAGAAGAACACGGTGCCGCACACGCAGAGCACGCCGTAACAGGAAGTGAAGTCAAAGCGGGTCTGTGATTGGATGAGACGGGATATTTATTCAAAACCTCATAACTTAAAGTAAAACTTCAGAGGAGCGCTCAAGAAGATATTTTGAGAAACGTGGAAGTCAATGGGGTTCAGTGATGTTTGCCTATCGACGTTCTTCAAAATATCTTCTTTTGCGCTCTGAAGAAGTCACACAGATTAAATTCAAACAGGCAACACTGACCTGAAGAGAGAAGACCATCACTGTACAGCAAACCAACCCTGTGATACCGACAGCTATGATGACAATGTCTGTATCATAGAAGCTGGATATCACACCTATCATGTAGCTCATGGCCAGAGTCAAAACGGTCTGAAATAAAGGAAATGGTTAGAACAGGACGCCATGAATAAAATGTGTCGCGAGCGTTCATCAGACTCACCAAAGCAATGAGATTCCAGGGATGTTTTCTGCGAAACTCACTGCAGCACGAGAGGATGAAGTACGGCACCAGGAAGACCATATAACCGACCCAGTACGTCCAGTTGTTCAGCTGCACAAAGAGTTTGACGTGTCGCTCGAACGTGAAGACGGCCACCACGCCACAGGTAACAAACAGCTGCAGACTCAATACTGCAAACACCTGCGACACAAACACCCGCTGGGTCAAACACACGGCAACATGCAGCACACACAGACATGACAACATCTCACATCTGGTTTTAATCACCATTTTAAAATAAGAGACTTTCTAAGCATGCTGGCCTTCAATGACCTTTACATTTATTACATGCAGTCGTGTGACTGATCCGAGTCTCCATTTCTTATCCAAGTGTTGCGTTAAAGAAACAAACACTGTCACGTGACCGGGTCATTTTATAGTAAACCATTTGCTGTCTGTGATGAATTACCTTTCGAATAAAAAGCCTGCGGACGGTTTTATCATCCAGTCCCGAGGCGGCAAATTGCTCCTCTTCATAGTCCGGAGGTGGGTCCATTGGCTCGATCACTAGAGATTCATTTTGACAAACACATCAGTCGTTCATTCACTTGAGATTTGATCATCGTCACACAGCTCAGGCTTTGATTTCTCACCGTATGAAACAGGCGTGTAAGGAGCCGCTGCAGGATACTTGTGTTTGTGGACATCCAGGATCGCTCTGGCCATACATGGGGTTCCCAAAAGCAGTAGGAGGAGGATACGGAGGAGAGGAGGTCGGTACCCCAGCATCATAAGCGGGGGGCATCACAAACCCTATGGGCGGAGTCTGATCCGTGCAGATGTCATCTGCTGCTGGGTTCTCGAAGCGAGTGTAACCACTTCTGTTCTGATCCATTACTCGATTTCAACTCTGTAAAAAAAGAGTCAGATGGTTTTAATCAACTGAAGTTTGTCCCAGCACAAAGAGAGATAAATGAGACTGGGAGAGGATGAAGGTGTAACATGAATGTAGATTGGACTTGATCAGAAATGTTTGAGTTGTTGACGTTGTTGACATCTCTTCTTAAACTCTAATGATATGAAAATTTATTTTTGGCGTTGCTTGTCTTTATTTATTGTACAGTAGCAATGAGAGGACAGGAAAGGAAGGGGGTGAGAAAGGGAAAGAACCATGTGCCATGCTCAAACTCGGGTCGTGTGGAGCACAACAGCACCATATGTCTGAGCACTAACCACACGTCTATCGGCTCTGACCACACACACAAATTTTTAGATTTCGGACCAGGGGCATCGCAAGACCCCTCTAACTGGGGCACATGTCCCAGTATAAATCTGCTGTGCCACAGTATAAATTTCAAGTTTGAATAATTTAGTTTATTTATCAGTGTAATCATTTAAATTGATTATTGCGGCAAAAATGGATCGATATGCAATGTAGTAACCTAGTTCACGCAGTCACACGTTTTAACCGGTCCGAAAAAAAATGTTTTTTAAAGATAATTATGTTATTTATATTAGTTGGAGCCATAAAACTACTGGTATCTTAAAATATTGTAATTGTACATTTTTGAAAAGATGTAATTATTCATTGTTATGGTTGTGTAATAAATGCAGATGTGCAAAAAAAAGGTCAGCTTTCATTAATTCCATACAGTGCATGCAAACATGTTAATAAAGTTTATTCAGTATGTGGTAGACAGTGTTGACTGTTACCTTTCCCCTTAACAGTTAAGTAAGGGATTATAAGTAAATTACAGTTACTTCTGATATCAATGAAATAAATACTGTGTAATGTGTACAATAGTGGAATTGACATCAAAATTCAAAGTCTAACTTTAAAATGTATTCATTAACATACCTTTCTCACAGTTGTTATACTATAGTCAGTTTATAATATATTATAATATACTATAGTACTTTATGTTGTTTCATATGTTCTTTTTGAATGAATTAAGAGTTTTTCGTGTGTGTCCTTGAATCACTTAACTAATCAAGGTTGATAGATTATAGAAAGTAATTAGTAGTTTTGGAGAGAGTCATTTGTACAGTAATCTTATTATACTTTTAAACATGTAATTAGTAACTGGTAATGAATTACTTTTTTAAAGTAACTTACCCAACACTGGTGGTAGATATGAGAAATCAAATGACTAATATTTAAGAGAACTTGTCTTTTTTTGTAGACTCGAAAATAAGTAGCCCGTCCCTGGCCACGTGCTTTAAACGAGACTTACGTGAAGAAATGCAACATGCATGAAGTTTCACACTTTTGACTTCACATGACCTTTTGGCGTATCAAAATAATTTAGCCATCACAATGCATATCAATATTTCGTTGATTTCTTCAGCTCTACTGTACAGATTAAAAGCCAGTTTGACAGAACAATAGTCAATAACACAATGCGAAGATCTTTGTTGTCATCTGTCAGTTCGTATTTAATCTGCCATGTTGTCGTTGCGCACAGAGTCTTGAGATTTATCTGAGCTGTTAACTCACCGACCGTCTGTAGAAAACTTCTCAGGGAAGATTTTGATGATTATTTCACTCAGTTTCAGTTTCATCTAAATCTTTGTTTTTGTGAACAAGCGTCACTTCCGACAGATCACGCGCGAATAGCGGCACCTGCAGGCCGCACACTGTTACTGCACCCAATCACTCCGCATAAAACAAATGTATTCTTACTAAAATAATCTATCTATATATCTGGGTAAAATATAATAATGTTTATTTAAGAGGGAGGAAAATATTTACGATTTATATTTTGATGTCACATCCAACAGGTGTTAGTTTTTTCTCAAGTTCATTCTCCTTTTATTGTGTTAGTTCATGTTTATTTGTGCATCTTCTTTGGCCTGACACTATTCAACAAAAGCACAGATAAACTTTAATAAAGCTCTTTTCTACGATGAAATAATTTGTCTTCTAAACATAATATACAGTTTTCTTGTTTTAATTCAGAGGATGGTTCACTGAAACACATACAAATCACATAAAGTGGGATGCTACAAGCACAGACATCTGTGAAAACCTTCCTTTGTACCATAAACAAAACACAAATGACACAAATGATAACATTATAAAACACACAATGACTACAATACCAGAAAATGAGCATTGAAAGAAACAAACACACAACAAATTGTGCTAAAACATATTAATAACATTTTAATAACACTAAAAATGGCAACGAGAGAAAAAATATTTTAGAGCAATAATCACTAGAAGGCTAAAATAAAAGAATGAATCTTGAAAAATATGAACTATTCCCAAATCTTTCAAAGTTTCCCATTTAGTATCTCCATAAAAAGATTAAATCCAAGTATAGAACAAATGTACTTAAACTCTTTCGTCAGTATAAGTCCATTATACTTAAGTCATAATATCTGAAAAGTACATTAAAATTAGACTGAAAGCATGTTGTGTTTTATTTGATGAGAAGTAGACTTATAGCACACTTGAACAAACTTCTTTTCTTTAAGGGTCAGAGGTTGAATTTCCTGTCAAAAGTCCCTCAGTGTCATCTGACTGTTGAGTCATGTGTTTGTATTGTGTGACAGACGCACCGGTGATCCTGCGTGACTCCTCCTGCGAGTGGGACGGGTCTCTGCTGTCATGCGTGTGTGTGGTGGACTCAAACCCTCGTCCGGCCGTCACCTGGAGTGTGAACAGCAGTCACCTGCCCGACAGCTTCAACCTTTCTTATTCATATTCCAACTTCATATTGACCTCCACTCTCAGAGGGATGTCTGACTCCGGGCTGCCCGTGGAATGTTACGTCATCAACTCTCTGGGCAACGACTCCCGGCTCCTGTTTGAGTATCCGAGCGGTCAGCAGAAATCAATCCATGTTT
The DNA here is from genome assembly GCA_008369825.1 of Triplophysa tibetana. NCBI lineage: Eukaryota > Metazoa > Chordata > Actinopteri > Cypriniformes > Nemacheilidae > Triplophysa > Triplophysa tibetana. The sequence goes on along the minus strand of CM017916.1, from coordinate 741,682 downwards.
CTTTAACATACACGTTTACATTGACAGAGGCGATGTTCTCATCCTCCTGGTGTTGTGTGACAGGTGGTGTGTTATGGACTCTGATAGCGTCAGCAGCATGTGTTGTGTTTCTTCTCCTGTGTCTTCTGATGTTCTTCTGCTGTTTCAGGACAAACAGACCGTAAGCTTCTTCTCACTCATGCTTTGACTGTTCAAAGTGTCCATGACGTCTGAGCTTTATTCTCACGTCACAGGACATGCAGACCTCCTGCCATCCATCCAGAGAATCTGGCGATCTATCAGGAGCGCGCGCCGCTCTACATCAACTGCAGTGAGGTCACTAACATCTACACCAACGGCAGTTATCAGCTCATCTATCAGAACGACACGCCCATCTTCATACGGACTAAACAGGTAGAAACACTTTCAAAGAGTCCCATCAAACTTTCCAAACGACGCAGAGTGAATCATTGATGTCAAACTGTTTCAGACACATAAGAGACGAAGAGGAGCAGCGAGACGACAGCGAGCACAGAAAGAGATTGTGATGTCAGCAGATTCAGACACGGCCGTCTATGTGGAGGTCATCTGACTTCACATGAACAAATGCACACGTGACAGAATTAAACTTTTGAACACATTTCATTCTTACCATGAAGTCGGTGTAATTTCTCTCTATCAATGTCTCTACAAAGTGTCACATGTGAGGACAACACTTCTTAAGATGATCAGATTATAAATCACTGGACATGTGCACATTTATCTATAGTATTCTCCATCATGGAGATCAAATCCCATTTAAACCTTTTCAAGAGATGGACGACCCTCAGACGTCTCTTTCACTTCATCTGAAGACATCAGTACTTCATGAAGAGAAACTCTATCACAGATGTCATTACATCATTATCATTAGAATGATGAAAGACGTTCATGTTTTGAGTGTGTTGTTAAGGTGGAGTATTTATTCATTTTCATTAATACTCAGGCGAGATGATTAGTCCTCATCTGCTTCACCTCCTGTGTTAGCCGCAGCGATGCGTCGCCGCCCTTCCACCACGGCGAGGTACAGGTAGGTTTTGGAAGGGGAGGGAGTTAAGGTATAAAAATATCTAAACTATGGTATAAAATTGGGGATGCACGATAAATTATCTGCCATATCGGTAACGGTGATAATAAAATTTAGGCCGATATCTTTAAGCCGATAAATCATGAAGATTAAGGTATAAAAATATGAAAATTATGGTAATAAAATATGAAGATTAAGATATAAAATATGAAAATTATGGTAATAAACTATGAAGATTAAAGTATAAAAATATGAAAATTATGGTAATAAACTATGAAGATTAAGGTATAAAAATATGAGAATTATGGTATAAAACTATGAAGTTTAAGGTATAAAAATATGTAAGTATTATAAAAGCTGTCATGATGGGCTAGAGCGGTTAGACCGGGGCCGATGGACCCCCTTCCACATTCTACCAAAGAGAGCTCTGTCCCTTTTTCTCTTCTTTTTTTATTTTTGATGAGATGAGGAAGTGGGATCCTCAGTGATTGCATCCTGGAGGTAAGATGCACAGCCCTGCTAACGCTTTCTTTTGGTCTGTCAAAAAAGAGAGAATGATTTTAGGACACATGGTGTTATTGTAAAATATTATTATAGAGGTTGGTGCTGCGACGGCCCATCAGAGGACACTTCAATTCTCTCATTATTCATGAATGCATGACTGTGTTGATCACAGTGTGAGACGGCACTGAACTGTCATTTGTTCTTTCAATTTCTTTCCTTACCTCATGAGGAGACATTCTTCAGTCCTCATCTTCTTCCTCCGATGATGAATTATATACAACAGGAAGAGTCTCTTCCACTGACTCGGGCTCAATCGAGTTGATCTGTGAGCTGCAGATCGCTGTGTCTTCATTCTCTTCACACAAAGATGATGTGCAGAAATCAGACACAACTGGAAGAGTTTCCAGCCGTATGCCATCTGTGAGGTCTTCTCTCTGGTCCTCTTTCTGGCTCTTCTCAGCTCGGTGAGACTCTTTGGACCGGAAGAACTCCAGTTTCTAAAATCAGAAGGTAAGAGAATGGTTTTAGAACACATGATGCTCCTGATTTTTTTTCCAAATAGACAGATTGGCTTCGGGTGCTATTCTGTCATTTCTTAAAGCTCCTTCCTTACATCATTAAAAGAAATCAAGAAATCATCGCTGGAAGAGTGGATCTGTGAGCCGCAGGGATCTTGTGTCTTGCCGCTGATCCCCGTGTCTTCATCTGGTACAGCTACACAACTTTCTATCTTTCCGTCATCTGTAAGGCCGTCCTCACTGTCGACCCAAGAAAAAGGATGACTCAGACACAACTGGAAGAGTTTCCATCGATGAGGTCATCAACACGGTTCTGGATGTAGTACCTCTTCCATATCTCTACAGCAAGGTCAGTTTCGGTCAATGATGACGTCTCAGCTTTCGTCTGTTAAAATAAAAACAGAAGGTGAGAGAATGATAAGAGGACACATGATGTTATTCTGGTGTCAGATCTAGACATTGGGTGCGGTGGCGGAGGACAGACAGAAGATAATTGAAGACTTTCTTTAGTCTAAAGGATGTTGAGTAGTAAGACAAAAGAGCCTCCATTAATTAAAGAAAACTAAAAACAAAATAATTTTTGTTAAGATTAAAAAAACTGTATTAAAGCCTGTGTTTCAACTCAACTCAACTTTATTTATATAGCGCTTTTTACAATTTCCAATGTTACAAAGCAGCTGTACATGAGACATATTGACTATAAGCAAAACAACTAAGTCATATACCTGTAAAAACAAGAAAAAGGTGAAAACACTGAAGACAGACATACCCACATACAATACGCTCCACACACACAATATGCACACATATTTACACACATCGACATAGACACACGGACACACATGCATGCGTCAAATATAAACAGACCATACAATTCTATATGCAATATTAATTATGTAAAACTTTCCAATCAATTAATGTAAATGTGCAAATCTTACTGCGCGACTGTCGACGGCCTGATCTTCACTGAGGTCCTCGTAGCAATCATAGAACATGTCAGTCTCGCTCTCTTCAGGGAGGTCTGATTCATCACATGATGACAGCTGATCTACTGCCTATAAAAGATCACATCAGAATGTCGGAGGATGATATTAACAGCTTTCCTGTAGCTCAGTGGTCAGAGCATTGGGTTAACAATGCAAGGTTGTGGGTTCGAGTACCCTGGGGATTGCAAATACCTATGTATAAATGTATAGAATACTGCAATGTAAGTCGCCTTTGATAAAAGCATCTGCAAAATGCATAAATGTAAATATTAAGATAAATGCTTTTATCTTGTGTGAGATATAGACATTGTGTGCCGAGGCGGAGGACAGACAGAATTCATGTCTATATGACAGTGGTTCTCAATGTTTAAATTGAAAGGTCCGAATCTGAATTCTTGTCCACGTCAAAGGTCTGGTACAATGTTATTACAAAACTTTTAATAAACATTTAAAACAACTTTAAATACATTTAAAAAAAAATTGTCTTAACTGTTACATACAGTGCTGCATTTTTGTACAACAAAATGCAAAAAGCTGCTCTCATTTACATATTTTCTGTTTATGAAATAGTACATCAATGTAACTTTTAGTGAATCATGCAGCACAAATGTCCGTCTGGGCAACAAACTGTGCAAAGATTTACAGACAAACTACATCATTTTCAAATGCCCAGGCAGTCTGTAACAGTGACAGAGTTTGATAACGCCGCTTTGTTCGGTCGGTTGAATGTGCGTCTGTTTTCTGCCAGTCGCTGCACAGATAGACCAAGTCGGAAGATGACCTGAGTCGGCAGAGCAAAACCACACGCTAGCGGGACTGTACCGTCAATATTTTATCCACGCGCTTTACCTGAAGAAGTCGGTAAACACTACTACAGACACCCGGCGCGCATAAGAAGTGCGCAACAGCCTCTCTGCTAACTGAAAACAATTCAAAAGATGCGTGATTAACATCAATAAACTCTTATTACGTGATCGGTCCCCTACACTGACCAGATTCCAGACTTTAGGAAGGGCTGCTATATGAGTTGTGAAATAATTTTCTTCCTCACATCATAGAAACCCTCCTCCTGTGAATCGTTCTCATCTCTGGACACCTCCTCTGTTGGGCCGCTGTCCAAATCCAAGATGTTACCCAAGTCCACCACGATGACTCCTTGATTCGATAAGGGAACGTTCAACTGGTAAAAGATACAAATAAAAACAGAATATGAGAGAATGAATTTCCAGATGACATAAGACAAATTCTTGTAAGTCTACAATCAGATAAATATAAATCCTTGTGTCAGATCTAGACTTTGGGTGCTAAATGACTGTGTTGTTCTCTGTGTTTGTGAATTTTCTTCCTCACATCACAGAAGACGTCCTTCAGTGCTTTTGTTCCTGAGGTCTGCGTGGTTTCTGTTCCTCTGCATATGACTGATGCTGTGAGGTCATCTAGTAACCGCACATAAATTTCGACCCCCTTCCCATCGGTCCGATTCAACAAGTGGCCGCCCAACTCCATCTTCATAAATTCTGGACCGTAAGATCCGTCTTGTTCTAGCAGGCGAAAGACCAACTGTAAAAGGTAAAAACAGAATATGAGAGAATGTTTTCCATAAGCACAAAGACTATGTTCGTTAAATGGAGGCGTTTATAAATGAATGTATTGTGTGGGTCAGAAGTCTGTAGTGTGATTTGTTATATAACGTTCTTGACTTACTACTAAAGGATTTTCATCCGTGATGCCGTCCAACTGAAGGCTGAAGATCTGGATGTTGTAACAGCCGTTAGCAGCAAGCGACTGTGTGAGGTGTTCTTCAGAGCCGTCCTTCAACACATTCATCTCAAAACATCCATTACGATCATACACAGCAATCTGGAAAAGCTGAGCTGCCATCTGGAAAAGACAAAAGAGTCTCCATTAAATAAAGAAGGTTTAAGGTTAATGATTACATTACACTACAATAAACAATCTATACAACAGAAATACAACCCTTATGAAAATGAAGCATGCTTTAACTTAAAAATTAAAAAGTATATATACTTTAAGATTCAAAAACTGCACTGAAGCCTGTGTTTCCGATCCAATAATGTAAATATAAGTGCACATACAATTCTTTTTTTTCTTATATTGTTTATTTCTAATCTCTATTCAGCTCAATATCAAGTCAATTCATGTTCCACATCATCTGGACAAAAACACACATTTCAGCCCCTGACACGACGCAGAAATACGTTATAGCAATAAACAAATGAAACATATAAAATACAGGGTATTAAGATATTATGGCAAAATGTACACTTTTAACAAAAAACTAAGAAATAAATGAAGAATGAACGATGTACTGGTCATTTTCTGTCAGGACATTATCGCATTATTTTGACAGATTTTCCATCAATATTACAACTCAACACAAACTTCAAAATATAGATGAAATATCACTACACAACATTTCTTCATATTAATATAATGCATAATTGTGTTAATTTTATGGATTTACATCGTAAATGATCGTTACAGACACAGACGTTGGGAGTATTGCCACGATGTTTGAATCGACGCTTGTTTACTTGACAAACTCATTTGGATTATAAAATAAAATGTTTGTTTCGGGAATATTTAAGTGAATAAATGTGTTGTGTTCTGTTTTTCACTCACTGTACTAGGAAGCGATTCGTTCAGTGTGAAAACTGTTTGGATGCGATGTGAAAAGCTCATGAACTGCGTTAGATGCAATAAACTCGAGCTTCTGCGCGCGGCTTTATAATCTACAGCCTGCGCGCGTGACGTCTAACCTTCTGTTACGTAATAGAGTAGATGTGATCCTCGGCCCTCCCCCACACACTACACCTTTCTGAACACTGTAAATCAAGTTTAGTCATTACATTACTTTTTAATATTTTCTTTTCTTTTGACAATACAGCACAATTAAATTTAATTAATCTGAATACTTCTGTAAAAGTGCGCGACCTGTTTCTGGTCAAGTAAATTCGACCAAGTTTTCGTATTTGTCATGTTCAGTCAGTCATCAAATTTAAACTATTCAAGATGGGACTACATAAATAATTTGTGTTGTGTTAAAATAGTGTTGTGCAGATGATCTTCAATTCCTCGTATGCTTTGTGTTAGACTGCATTAGGTGAATACAATTTAAGTCAAGCGTTATTTTATGTCTTTTTAAAGACTTGTTAGCATTATTGTTGTCATCCATAAGTTATATGTAAACAAGAGAGGCAGAAGGGAAGCATTGAATTATTTTTTCATTCAGATGCCCAATTACAGTTATTACTCATTTATTTATAGAAAGTTTTAATGGTGTTTAGGGCGCATTCAATAGTTGTCATTTTGTTAATGACACTAGATGGCGATCAAGTGTTTGTAATGTGTTTAAGTCACGTGATGATGAAGGTCAAATACACTTTTAACCTGTGCTTGCTGCACATAATATTCTAGGTTCTGTTTTATTTGTTGCCTGCACTGCCATGTGGATAATACATGGACTGACATGTGCAACTTATTTTCAATATATGGCCAATGTGTTTATTTTATTAAGGACTAGTTGTTGCAGTTTGATATTTTTCCCAATGAATGACCATATTAAACAAGGTTGAACAAGTCTTTGACAGATTCCTAAAATGATGGTGTTTTTTCTTTATCAGGTGGTGTAATATATGAGTTAAGCACTATCCGTCGATTTTATGTTATTCCAACAATTTTAATGTGGTGCCAGACATTCCTACTCCGCCTCACCTTGTTAAGTATGATTTTTACCTTAAATTCCACTTTACCACCTTCAATTAGGAGCCATGTGATGTTTTACTTGGGCTACAGAACCCGTTGTCTGACAAACAAAATTACATTCTTAACCTTTTATTATTTTAGCCAAATTCTACATTATAAACCACTATACTTTCTGCCGTACAGATTTTGGTTTTTATTTTAAAACCATTTTAAATGTTAAAACAGAATAAAAACTTGGAAAATAAGAATTACGATTTTTGAAGCGTTTCAACTTTTTGTAATTTAATGCCCATTTAATTATGCTAAATTGATGTTCATTTTTATTTTATTTTATAGATTTGTGTAGTTTTATTTTATGTTTGTGGTGTCTTTGTTATTGTATTAATCTCGGATTTAAGAAATTTGTTTGTTTGTACTTTTTCTGTAAATTTGGAAAGTAGTTTATTAAATTAATAAAAGTGTCACATGAGAGGGCACTGGCTCGAGCCACCCCTAATAACAGTTGTGAGCGCGCACTCTGACTGGAGCGCGGTCACGGAGAAAGAAATATGGCTCGTGCATGAGAAGGCCTGCTGATACGCTGTTGGGAACAATTAACCTCGATTCTGTCAGAAAAACAATCAGATGGTTTAAATGTTTTAAAACTTTAATAATTGCATCAGTTAATCAAACAACACACCTCAGCATCGCTTACTCTTGTGTAACTCCTAATGGAAAAATGCAGGGACTTCCGGCGAATCCTCGCTCTGATAGGACAGCGGTCGGAAGTGACGACATGTGTTGTGTATTGAGAGGGAGTTTGGATCCGTGCTCGTGGATCGCGGGAATTAAAAAGGTTCTTTTCGTATAAAACGGTGATCGGAAGACTACAGCAGCGGGTTTAGACTTCGGTACAGTGAGATCACTTTTATTCACTTGAGTTTGTGAGCACTTCAACTTTATTACTGTGATTTAATGACATTAACAGAGGAGATCCATTGTTAGCTCACAACACACAGAGGTGAGGTGAAGTCTGGTGTTATAATATCTTCTTATATAAATATACACATGATCGAATAAGAGTCACGTGACAATGTGAAATAGTATAAATAAAAAGCATATGAATGTGTTTATAGATCTTACACCATGATTTGCTGTTGAGCAGAATAATGTTGCTTGACTTCAGTCTTTCATTCATTAGATGCTTCATATCCGTGCAAACTAGGGAGCGCTAGAATTATGTAAATTGAAGTTTGCATATTTATTTAAGTATTAAAGTCATTGTAGGACCGGTTTGATTTATTCATGTAAATATTATTCCAATTCAGAATGATGTTCTCGTAACATTTAAATAAATGTGAATGAGTTATGCGTTTATTCTTATTTATAAAAATAATAAATATACATTTGTATAGCCATGTTCAGCACTGAAATCGAGAACAAACATAAACATTGAACCCCACATGAAATTAATATTATTTTATTAGATGCAGTTAAATTCTTATAAACTATACTGCTTTTAAACCTTATTATAAAAATGCTATTCTACTTACTAAAGTTAATCCATTAGTAGAGTTAATACTGCAGAATACTATAGTATAGGGTTAGTAGTTCATTATGTGGAACTTCACTGTTTTGTAACAAGTCAACAGTAAATGGTTCGGTCTAAATAAGCGACTTTGACTTTTTTTGTAGACTTGATCTCATATGATTTGGTGATAAATTGACTGTTGAAACATGTGTGCGCTCTGTGTTACGCAGGTCTTTGGTTCTTTAGGTTTAATTGGATATTTGAACGGTGACTAATGGGATGATGCCTGTTTTTCAGCCTTCGGGTTTGATGACATCACAGACGTGCGTTTAATTTGAAGAATATGCCTGAAATCAAACTCAAGCATGTTGTGTCCTGCAGCAGTGAGGATCATGTAAGCCGTCTTTTATCATTCTGAGTCTTTCAATTGAGAGCCTAAACAACCAATGTTCAATGATGTACAGACATGTGGAGAATCAGAATAAGGGGACAGTGTTTGTGTTGTGCTGATGTTGAATGAATATTTGAAATTGTTTGGTCACAGACTCACAAGGCGGACAACCTCTTGAGCTCTGACACTTACAGAAAGTGGAAAGCTGTGAAACCTGGAGAGAAGCAAATTTCAGTGATTCTTCAAGTACGTTTGTTTTATTTTCATCTAGTAATGTTCAGAATAACGCTCACTACATTCTAACATCACTGCTCTGTTTATTTCTGTTTGATTGTTTGAGAAGAATACTTATAAGACATCAAGATTTTGCAGATAAGAGACATTCAGTTTTTGTCAGTTAAGTGTCCAAGACGCAGAGGAGATATAAAAATAAACTGCTTTTACAGCATGGGGCCTTCTGGATTTCCACATTGGACACGCTATCCCCAGAGGATTAAATGAAGACCTTTTTGGGGTGGTTTCATTATCTGAAGATTGTTTTGTGTATGTGCGGGTATTTTGTATTATTTTTATTTAAATTGTGTGCTTGAAACGTTACACACCACGCTATAGTCTTTTAATCAATCTTTAGCTGAGGCATTGGTGTGTTGACTTTTTTATATAATCCTTCATTGTTTTTTTCGGTTTTTGGAGTTAATTGCGAGCTTTTGTCTCCTTTTTGATGTTTGTTTGCTTGACATGCCCAGAATATGCTTTGTGCAACACAGTACAGTGCACAGTTTCAGTGTATATGACTTTACCGCCTGTTTTCTTTGTGATATTTTACAACTAATTATCATCCACTTTTTATTTTATTAGATCTTTAAGAGTTTTTAAATGTTTACAGGAAAATTGATTTGAATTAGTTTTTAATGCTACGGTTCAACATAGATTGTTTCATATTTTCGACGGCATGTCTTCAGATTGATCGCAGTGTTCTCGGTCTCTCTTGTGTCTCCAGTTTGAAAAGGAAGAGCCGATTCACAGTATAGATATTGGCAATGAAGGTTCTGCTTTCATTGAGGTCCTCGTCGGACATTCCACGTCAGTCAAAGATCAAGATTTTGAGGTATGACTAAAAGAACCAACATGCATGCTTTAAATGATCTGCTGTATTTATATATCTGTTTACTGAGCATTGAGTGATGGATTTGATAATAGCCGTCGACGTGTGTGTGTGTCTTTGTCTCTTGTAGGTTTTGTTGGTCACGTCGTCGTTCATGTCCCCGACAGAGAGCCGGAACGGCACAAACACAAACAGAGTGCGTTTCTTCGGCCCAAGCCAGCTGGTGAAGGCAACGGCACAGGAGAAATGGGATCGAGTGAAAATTGTGTGCACTCAGCCGTACAGTAAGGTAAAACACTGTCCAAACTCACACAAATTACAGCAGCACATCTGAAGGAGGTCTATTTGACTATTTACATTCAGAAAATATATCATGTTTTATACCTTTACGGCACTTTTGATCAATCATCATAAAACATATTTTATAAAAGAAATTCATGTGCGTGTAAAATTGCTTTGACTGTTAATGGAGGTATTTGAAAGATGTTTTGTTTTTATCTGCAGACAATGGCGTATGGTATCACCTTTATAAAGTTTCACTCGCCGCCGGACGGCAGTGAAGAAGCGGCCACATCTCCAGCTGTAAGTGTGTGTTTCTCTGTGTTAAACCTGCTTCGCTTTGACTTCTCTAACTGAATCTCAAACTTTTGACAGAAACTGACCAAACTGGGTCAGTTCCGGGTCAAAGACGAGTCCCCGTCGTCCAGCTCCAGTATTCAACCCGGCAGTCTGTTCTTCAACCGAGAGAGCTCCTCTAAACCTTCCATGGGCCTTAAAGGTACACCACCACACAGTCACCTGACTCGCATCACATATTCATTTAGAAACAATTTGCACACCATCCACCCTACATAATATTCCAAAGTAGAATTAGAATCACCGTAGTATGATCCCTGAATGGTCTACTACTAGCGGTAGAAATTGAAAGTGCAGAATGATGCACAATCTAACGGCTGACATTACCCACAACTCACTGCGAGGAGGCGGAGCTTACCCAGCCGGCATTTCAACGTTGATTCACCGTTGAAACAACGTCAGGTACCATAGTTGAATCAACGGTGAATTACCTTTCGATTTTGCAAAACGGATCAACGTTGATATTGTGACGTCGTTTCACCGCGGAAGAAACAACGTTGATTCACCGTTGAAATCGCGACGTCGTTTCACTCTTGCCTTTCGGGTTATGGTCTTCTGTCGACGTTGAATCACCTTTCGATTTTGCAAATTGAATCAACGTTGATATTTTAACCCTGTTTCACCGGCGTACCTGTAATTTTGCTTAAACATCAACACTGAGATGTAAACTATGATTTTCGGTACACATAGTGTTTTCAGCAACTAATAAAACTTGCTGTACATTATTTGCAATTGGACGGCATAAAAAAAAAAATTCTCTTTCTAACAATTAGATGTTCATTAATCTGCAGTGCAGGGATGAGATGCTTCATTTTCTAAAGAAAAAGTTTTGAACAATTACACCAAATGGAAAAATAATTTTCTTAGAATTTAAATATACATCTATATTCTACATTTACACTTTCACATAATTTATTGAAAAAAATTCTCATTCAACAACAAAGCACTTTCTTGAGGGTTTAATGATATCAGAATGCAGATGGAAAAAGCTTTTAATTCTAATTTCATACACACTGCAAATATACACAATAGCCTATATATAAATAATAACAAACATATGTACTCATTTCGTAACATTCCAAAATCTCAACAATTAAGTGAAAAAGAATCCAAGTAAAAGTAAGGAAAGTTTGTAGAACAAGAAGTCTTTAGTAGAACTTAACATTTTACTAGCAACAGTCATTAAAAAAGAAGGAAAAAAAGGTGTCTTCAAGGAAGAGTCTTCTTACAGGCACCACCACCCATCCTCTCTGGTGCATATTTTAAATATTTGGACATGGTCTCCATTACTTTTGTACTGGTTGTGTTGTGTGAATTGACGACTGCATCTAAAGGGAAAAACCAAAACAGCCAAGATCAACAAAATTGCTATAAATTTATGGAAAAGCTTTTAAGGATGTCAAAGTTATTAGGATCACAATTGACCTTATGCACAGTAGCTTCCCTGTTAATTTGAGATGGTCATATTACATAACATGAGAACACTATTTTATTAAATCATTGTGAATTCATTAGGTTTAGTTGCCGTTTGTGCGTTGTTCCAGGAAGAGCACGTCCGCAACAGTCACACATCTGACAAGCACACATCTGAGGCAGCGTTGGTGACACGTTGTCGTTATATTTGATTATTAAATAATTAATTTAATTAATTGATCAATCACATCAAAACATTTTACAATCCTACTAACCATTGTCATTCATTTGATGAGGAACATAGCGTTTTGAGCAGGATTTTCAGACCCTGTCATGCTGTTGGCCATATGCCACTGCAGTAGCATATTGCAGTAACGTTACTATTATTTGCTCAGACAACTTGCAAAACAGTAAAACTAACATGAAAAAGAATCGTGATAATATTGTGAATCATATTTAACACATAAAATAAAATAAACTCGATTGGATTGTTTTCCATATCGCCCATCTCTTTCATGCTCTTTCCTTTGGCCAGTCTCGGGTCCAATCTCGCGATATTACCGCGAATGGACAGTAATGACGACGACAAACGGAAAATTTAGCTTATGTAACGTTACATTTTTTTTCCTGAAATTTTGTATCTGTGTGCACACGTATAATGTCTTATCCCTTAAAATCGACGTAGCAACCGCAAAAGCACAAAACGACATTGAAGCGGCACGAGTAACGTTAGGCCTCAATCGACATCTGTAAAAGTAACGTTAGCCCTCCGCGACACAAATATGGAAAAGCATTCCCTGAATATCGAGTTAGTAAATTCATTCAACAAACTGTGCATTTACAATTTTCCAAGATTTGACATAATGCGTTTAACTCATGACCTTGCGTATATTTGTGAAATCAGACTTACCTTTTTGATCCCGCGCCCTCGCAGACCACTTTCTATCGTGCTCTTCCCTTGGCCAGACCAGTCTCGCTTCAAATGACGTCCTCGATCAGAAAGACGGTCAGGATAACGGTCATATTTTCAAACATAAAATGGCGCGCACAGTTTCATTGGCCAGTTTCATGAATGACAGACAGATTAACCAATCATAATCAAAGCAAATAAGGTTAAATAACCAATAGGAATTGTTTCAGTGTGGTAAAGCAGCGCAATCTTTTATTGCTGTTGATAATATTTATACCAGAAGGTTCATGATAAAAATGTAAATGGATAATAAAATAATAATAATAATGATCTTAATAATTTAAAAGGCAGAAATTATTTATTCTGTGCATACATTAATTGATTCAACATATGGATCTTGTAAAAAAAAAAAGTTGATTTATAAGTGTTTTTATTACCCTTTTTCAACCATTTAGCATTTAAATCAAAATTGAAACAACAGCTGTCATTATTTCAACCATATTTCAACGTTGAAGGTTGGTAATGTACCGGTTGGTTTTCAACCATTTAGCATTAAACGTTATATCAACGTTGTTTCAACGTTGAAACAACAACTGTCATTATTTCAACCATATTTCAACGTTGAAGGTTGGTAATGTACCGGTTGGTTTTCAACCATTTAGCATTAAACGTTATATCAACGTTGTTTCAACGTTGAAACAACAACTGTCATTATTTCAACCATATTTCAACGTTGAAGGTTGGTAATGTACCGGTTGGTTTTCAACCATTTAGCATTAAACGTTATATCAACGTTGTTTCAACGTTGAAACAACAACTGTCATTATTTCAACCATATTTCAACGTTGAAGGTCGGTCATGTGCCGGCTGGGTTAGTGACGCTCCACTGCATTAATAAATGATATAACTGATGCGTCACGAAATTAACAAATATACAGTAAACATTAAATAGGAAATAATGAATGAATACATGCCTTAATGAAAAGAACATCTGTATTTTATGTGCGCGACAGTTAGTGGTCACAATGTTGTCAAGGCAACTCCAGCCTCTTCCACTACCTGTTAGTCTGTCCCAGTGTGTGCGTATTGTTTTGCTACACATTAAACGCAAATACTTTACTTTTCCCTTAAAAACAGTGCATACTTCTAGTACATAGTAAAAGTAGGCGAATGGGATGCAGCAACGGTCCAGATTAACAGGAAGCGTTATTCACTAAAGCTCCAGACGTTTATAATAAACTCTTAACTCGCATACAGATGGAACGTTGGGGATAATTTTCATGATCTTTTCTCTGTGTGACACGTTGTGTTTGTCTGTACCAGCGTCTCCTCAGAACGTCAAGCTGAGTTACGCAGCGGCCGCTCTGAAGACCGAAGGTTCATCTGCTCAGAGTTCCAACAGCACCACATCACAACAGGTATCGGTCCGTCTCAAATCAACCGCATGTACCTATGAACAGATCACACCGCTCTGTTTCGCCCCGTTCGCAGCGACAGACTGACATTCATTTCAATGGTAGCTTAGCGACATCCGGCGACACTACTGATGTCAGTATTGTTCATGTGATATCTGATGAGCTTCTCTGTGTCTTTCTTAGGCTCCTGTAAAGAGAAAGTTTGAGTTCAGTAAAGAGCGTCTGGATACCCCGGGTCCCCCGTCCAAACGTCCCTCTGGCTCATCTGAACCCAGCTCGACGACGCCCAAATCTAAAGCAAGAACCAGTCTGAGTCCCAGCAGTAAACGTGAGAGAAACACGGTTCTTATATAAAACATTGACTCCACCGTTCCTCGTTCAATAAAGAAGTTTTAAATGTAAAACGGTTTCTGTGGTCATTAACACGATACAATTCTCAAATATATGTCATTTCATTTCCAGCTTCTCCAGGCCAAAAGACGGAAGAAAAGAAGAAAGAGAGTCCTAAATCCAAGCCAGAGCCAAAAGGCAAGCCCAAGAGTAAAGCTGCAGAACCGGTGGCTTTGAATCGTATCATGGAGGGGGTGGTGTTTGTTCTGAGCGGCTTTCAGAACCCTTTCCGTGGAGAGCTGAGGGACAAAGCGCTGGCCATGGGAGCTCGATACCGACCCGACTGGACCTCAGACGCCACACACCTCATGTAAGAAAGTTCAAACACTCCAGGCTCAAAGACAAATCAAGCGTCACCTCCGTAGAAATAAAACATAGATTTGAGTTTCCTCTGAATGACTTCCCTGTTGGAAATTCAGCAAATGCGGGTTTGGTTGTGGCTCAGCACATACTTGTATGGGATAATGCAATGTAAATCACTCTGGAAAAAAACGCCTGTCAAATGAGTAAATGTATTCATCAGGTCGATGAGAGCATTTCGTTCAGGTTTGTTCGAGCAAGTAGATTTGCATTGCAAAAAGAAAACCATGTTTCTGTGAGATATGTGAGTGATGTAAGAGTGCTCTCAGATCAGTTTATTTCAGTATCTACAGATGGGATGTAAAGTGTGTTTGTTGTTCAAGTGAACTGAATGCTTTTCTCTCTCGAGCAGATGTGCGTTCTCCAACACACCCAAATACAGTCAGGTGAAATCAGCCGGAGGAATCATCGTCAGGAAAGAGTGGGTACTCGACTGTCACAAACAAAAAGACAAGATCCCACACAAACGGTAAGAAGCTTGTCCTTCATCATGTGTGCTGTCAAATATATCGATAACAATTCAAATAAAGTGCTATTAGTTAACATTTACGTAATGCTTTCGCTTACAATGAACAGTATCGTTTTTCAGCATTTATTAAACCATGTAAATGTTATTCATGTTAGTTAATTATCCATTGGCTTATGTTAACAGTGACAAGATCTGATTTTAATGGTGCATTAGTAAATACTGAAAAGAAGTCAAATTAAAGGGACACTTCACCCAAGAATGCTTTTAACCAAACAGACCTTCCCCCTCATTGAATCCCATAGTAGGAAAAAATACAATGATAGTCAAAAGTGCCCCAGAACTGCTGTCCTACATTCTTCAAAATATCTTCTAAATGATAAAGTAATTTTTCCTACTATGGGGAGCAAAATCTGTTTGGTTATAAGCGTTCTTCCAAATATCTTTCTCTGTGTTCTTTAGAAAAAAGACATTTATACAGATTTGGAACAACTCAAATGTGAGGAAATGATGACAGAATTTTCATTTTTGGATGAAGTGTCCCTTTAATATTAATAAATGCTTTAGAAGTATTGTTCGTTGTTAGTTAATGTTAGCTAATCTTATAAAGTAATTGTTAACAAAATAGTATTGTAAACTGTTACCAATATTTCATTAAATCCTATAACATCTGTCTGTCTCTCTGTTGAGGGTCTCCGCAGACATGTGTCCACTAATATGAATGATTGTTTCAATCTATTTGTTTATAAACTTTATACCCTCTGCTCACACAAGATGATTGATCATTGGTGTGTAAACATGTTTGTACAGAATCACTGATTTGCTTTATATTGTACATTATTTTCTAAGGATGACGACAGACAGATTAATTTACCACACACAATATAATATATTATCACAGTCACTGACTTCAGTTGTCACAAAGAGAGCTGAACTTTGTAAGTTAGTATACTGAGACCATGACAGAGACATTTGGATTCATTTCAACTGCATCATGCCGAGTTACGTGTCAAATATTGTCAAAGAGGTGAACAACAGTTTTGTGCTCTTTCTCCGGCTGCATGTGCGATTGTCACGCTTGTTTCTCTGTTCACAAAGTCTGGGGAGGGTAACCATAAATCAGTGATTGATGTCATTTATTTAAAGTCGATTATTCAACAACATAAGCTTGTCCTGTAAAATCATTTAAACTTGAATTTTTTTAAAAAGAGTTCTCATGCAAAAAAAGCTTTTGCTTTGTAATAACATGAACACATCATGCACATTTAAATCCATATTTCAAATACTTTTACATGACTCATTTGATACATATTTCATATTTAGACGACTTGTGCATTTGTGTCTGATGCATTTGTGGTATTTAAGATGAAAGTGTAGTTGAGCCTGTGCTGTTGTGTTGGTGTAGCATTGGTGCGGTGTGTTAGTGAAGGTTTGTTTAGTGTTCTTTTGTTTTCAGACGGCAGCGTCCTCGTGTGTCTGCCTCTATTGTGATGCTTGGAGTGCCTCCTCACATGATGTATTCTGTGTTTAAAAGCTACATCTGCCATGAGTAATTAAAACAGACACTTCCTTTGAAGATGAGAGGAGGGTCTGTCCTCGCACACGCACGCTTCAGCTGAACCGTTCACCAGTGCATGTTATTACACGCTGTCCTCGTAGCTTTGACAATCCCCTTTACTTTTCCTGGAATCTCGCTCGCGTCTCCGTCCAGTGCTCGCTGTGCTCAGTTCTCCTGGTGTTTTTCAGGTATCAGATGGACGGAGGTGAGTCCAGTTCTGAGAGTGATGCAGAAGAAGAGGAGAGCGAAGCGGAAACAGAGCGAGCGGTACATTTCACCACAGACTTTATCATTAAATATAAAGAGCTGTAGGACCTTTCTCAACTTGTGCTGTTGCCATGGTGACCGCCTTCTCGGTTAACTGACTTCTGCTGAAAGCACACGAGTGGCGTTAATGAGAAATGCATCTCATCCTCCCTTAGAAAACTCCAGAAAAGAGACATGTGACCCCACAAAAGCAGCCAATCAAAAAGGAGGAGGATGAGTACGGAGGTTCAACAGATGCAGAAGCCCCAGGTAAACACACCTACAGCAGTCGGACATTTCTGTGTGATGATTTGTGGCCAAAACTTAATCTAGAATCCTGTGGAATAGAGTCCCTATAGATTATTTCTGATAACGTGCAAAAGAAAGAGTTCTGAATAATCATCTGCAAATTTAAGTGCTTCTTTCACTTGGTTGGCAAATATTTGACTGAAATGGGATTTTTAATGGTCATGATTAAGAAAGTGATTGCTGGATGTCACACAAATGTCATTTTAGTAAGTGACAAGCTCAGTAAAGCTCTCCATCTACTCTTGACCCCAAGGCCCGGTCTCTCACTGAAATAATTTATCATTACCATGTTAACCTGTTTGCAGTGAGGTCCCTTCACTCCAGCTTCATGTCACAGCGTTACGAGGGAGGAGACGCCGGTTTAATGAAGAGCTTGTTCAAAAACAATAGATCAGAGAGCGAGGGATGATTGGAGAGGCTGTAAGATCCGTGGAAGAGTGGAGACTTGGCCATGTTTCTCATTTCTATGTTAATTGAGTCCACAAGAGCTGCTGAGGCCAAACCTCGTTCCTGCAAGATGTGTTTATGCAACTTAGATTCATTGCACATCAACGCTGCTTCATTATTATCATTAGTGATGGATGATATGATGGTGTGCTCGGATGATGCAAAATATTTACTGGCCTGTCGATGGGCAGAGATGCTTTACATTATTTAACAAGTTTGACAGAATTTGTAAATGCTTGATGTTTGGCTCAGCCATTATACAGCAGGACCACAAGGAATCAAAAAATGTAGAACATACAAAAAAGTTCAACACTTCAGACGGTTTTTAAAACGTTCCTGTGCTTGCGCACTTTTATAGCCAAAACTTAATTTAGAATTTCCTATAGAATAGAGTCCCTGTACATTATTTCTGATAACGTTCAAAAGAAATCACCGGTAAATGACATTAGCTAGTATGTTTAAAGAAGTTGTAGCCATAATTATTTTGGGTTGCCAGCAGAAGAACCGTTACTCGGCTAAACTTAAATGTGACAGTTACACGACTGATTGTTTATTTAATAAATTTACATGCAAAACAATTTAACAAATCCTTTATTTATTACAATTGTTATACAATAACCTATTAATTTAAGTAGCATTAAAATAGATAAAATCAAATAATTAAAAAGTAGTCTGTGTATATGTATATAGATATATATATTCAATTTGTTTCATTGGACACGCACGCCTGGACTGCAGTTAACTCCCGGTTTATGTTTGGCTAGTGTCTACTAATTGAACAATTTAAACTTTATTTAATTTATTAATATTAATATTTAGTATTGTTTTATTGTAAAATAATCGCACTAAATAAACGACTTCTTGAATTTTGTTGCATGTCCATTTTATCAAATAGAGAATTTGGATGCGTCCGAAATCGCCTGCTTCCATACTATATAGTACATATAAAAAGAGTCATGAATAGTATGTCAGTAACCTCAGTATGCAAAAAGGTCGATACTTATTCAAATTTAGTGCGTATTTTCACATTGTGCCATTTTGGACGCAGTCTTTGTTGAATGGGTCCTGTTGTTTGATCGCATTTAAAGAAAGAGTATGGTAATACTTTATGACATCTAGTGCTTGAGCTTGAAATCGCAGTCCACAGTCAAAATATGGGCGAGACAAGTTTAGCCAAGTAACACTTCTTCTGTGCTTTTTTACTCGTTATCAGAAATAATCTTGAATGTGTACCAGAAGTTAAGGGTGGTACACCAACCCGTACATGCGCACTTTGAAACCTTTTATAAAGTATATATATATAAATATATATAAGTATATTTACAGAAGAAAATTAATTTGGATTAATTGGATTATTAAAAATATATCTTTATTGACATTGCAGCACAAATAACTGTGATGATATGTGTATTTATGATGTGATGATCTGTGTTTTATTAAACAGAGGAGGAGGGGGACTCTGGTATGGACACTGAAGATGAGCTGAACAGGTAACACACATTAATATGATGACATCATCACCATCATCATGTGTTTGTCTGTGGTCAGAAGGCCTCTTCTTCTCCCTCTTCAATTCTCTTGAAATGATGTTTATTAAAGCTCATGAATAATGTTGTCTAACAGCTCAAACAGACTTTTGAGTTTGAAATATACAAATAAAATGTACTCTGCACATCTTTCTACAAAATGGGCAAATAAAATTCTGAAAGTCAGATGAGACACAAAACTGTCATGATGTCTCTGAAGACACTGATATGCGCAAGTTTAGATATTGTCTGTCGTGTTTGATTGATGAAGTTGTGATGTTTCAGGGTAGAGATGGAGAGGAAGAGGAAAGGAAACATCGCTGACGTTAAAGATGAAGATCTGTTCGGCGGCTCCACTGATGAGAACACAGACGCTGAGGAAGAGGAGGATAAACCCATCCCTGAACTGCCAGGTCAGACGGTTTTCACAAAGACACATGAAGAGTTAGCCAGCGTCTGTCTCTCCTCATCTAAATGTTTGTTTTATCCTTCAGATTTCCTGACAGGAAAGTTCTTCTATCTGTACGGCACGTTCCCCGACAACCAGAAGAGACAACTTCAGCGCTACATCGTCGCCTTCAACGGGTGAGAGCCGGGCGTTTAATGACAGTATTGTGTGTGTTGAGTGGTGTTCTGGCCGTCACCCGCGTCCACACATTAGCGTGGAGAGTTTGTAGGTGGAGCGTGACCGATGAAATCCTCTGCTCTCTGTTTCATTCTTCAGGGCTGTTGAAGACTACATGAGCGAGAAGGTTCAGTTTGTCGTCACCAGTCAAGGATGGGATGAATCCTTCGAGGATGTGAGTGCTGAACCTTTTTTCCCTGTTTTCCACTTAGCTCATTTGTGAAACTCTTCTTCATACAAAATAGAAAATTGTTCTTAACATCAATTCTAGGGACTTCATAAGAATGTTCCTAAGTGCCATTCTCAAACATTTCATAGGGCCGATTCACATTTCGGGTCTTTTGCGCACGCAAGTTCGTTATTTTAAATGTAGACACACAGCAGATACGCCCACGTATGGAGCGACAAGGAAAGCTTGGTTGACGCCGCATCGAGATGGAAATACTTCAACTTTTCAGAGTGCCGTGCGCACCGCAGGTCATTTAACTACAGAAAGCGGCGTGGCTCACGTTTTCGGTGCAGTTTTAGATACAAAATGTAAATCACCCCTTAAGAAGTCCTCAAATATTTTCTGAAGAACGTATTAATTTTTTTCGTAAGAACAAATGAGATTTTTTTATTATTTAACTCGTCTGCTCGTGTGGTAACTGTATATATTCATCAGTACAATAAACTTTATCTGTGTAACAATTAAACGCCACACATTCATATATATATATATACTCTATATAAAGAGTTTGGTTCAAAAATGAGACGACTCCGTTCTAAAGAAAATCTTAAATTATGTTTTTTTTATTGTGTATTCCAATGAACATCATTCAAACCGCAGTCGGTTTGTTTTGCTATATTTACGCCACAATAACTCAAATAATACAGCTAACTAACACTATAAAAAAACTCTTTTTTTTTTATATCATTTTGGAACCGAACTCTTCATATAAAGTATATTAGCATGTGAAACAACCAAATACATGTTTTAAGGAAATATTTACAACAGCTTTTATTTTGAGGGTTTGGTTTCTTTTTTCCCAAGATCAATTACCGGGAATTCATAACATTCCCAACTAAATTAGAATTTAAGAAAAAGATGATGTTTGTTTAGAAGAATCATCTTCTCCACATTGTTTTGTGAATCCGGACCCTGGTGTTTAAAAGCATTAAAGAATACCTGACTTGTTCATAATTTTTCCACCCTCACGTGTTTGCAACCTGTATGCGAGTCTTTCTTCAGTGGAACAGAAAAAAATAGATATTTTGAGAAATGTCTCTGTGGTTCAGTATATTTAGCTTTGGTGTGTTGCTTTTTAAAAAACCAAGTGAATGTGAGTGTGACCCACCGTCAGTCTGAATGTGGTTTATGAGCACTAGTAAACAGCACTTTCTTCATCATTTCTAAATGCAAGTTAATGTGAAATGAGATTTATGTAGATGTGCTTCTGATTGAATTGAAAAGCTCTTGTCTTCTGTTTTAAACATCTTATCAATGAAGTATTTTTCTTCTTTTCATCTTGTGTCTTGAACAGGCTCTGATGGAAAATGAAAATCTGTGCTTTGTGAAGCCGTCCTGGATACTGGCCATCAACGACAGACAGAAGATGTTGCCCTATCAGCCCCACACTGTTGTACCTTAAGAAAGATTAGCATGTGTTATAGATTCCAGCTGTCTCAAAGCCCTCCCATCATTTACTCCTCTGTTCATCCCTTTTTTTCTTTGGGACACAAAAGATGTTGAACAGACTGTCAAGTCTCTCTTAAAATGAAATGTGATGGTGATTTTGTTATGGTCTTCTAGACATCTCTCTTTGTGTTTCATTCAGGAAGTTTATGATAATCTGACATCAACATGTGTCACGTGATTCAGACTAAACCGCACACGGCAGCTGAGATTAAAGACACGCTGATTTATATTCATGAGCGCTTCACCGGCCGTCCAGAAGTGCATTTGATAAGCTGTTATGAATCCTTTAAAATATTCATTTTTAAAGAGTGAACGCAAGTCTCGGATCAGAGCACGTTGATTCATATTCATATGTGAAGTGAATTATTGATATCTGCTCTGTGTTCATACTGGTTGCCCTCATTAGTGGCTATAAACCCCAGACGTGTCTCAACATCTGTAGGTGTGTCTTTATGATGAATATTCATAACATCCTCGCTCATGAATGAGACATTTGGAAGAAAAGCTCAGTGTTCTGTTTCTTCAATGTCCTATAAAAGTATTTAATATGTTTCTGGAGTCATTGTGTTTGTTTTGGTTTCTCTGTAGATTCTCTTTGTTTTCTTGGTTGAATAGTCTCTTAATAAAGTTTTTAAGAAATACTTTGTACTCGGATCTTTCATACTGATCAAACCCAGGCTTCCCATGGTCATAAAATATCCTTTCAAACTGTTGATTTACAGGCAGGATTTTAATTTGTGGAAATGTGAACCCGTGTGTTTTGATGGTGTCTATCTGTCTGGTCTCAATGTTTTTGGTGTTGAAATCCTGTTTAATCTGGAGCTGTGTTCGCCATCTCCTGTTGACCCATCAGCGTCCATCAAAAATAAATCTGATGGTAGATGGTTTGTTTTTGGTTTGAGATGCTCTGTTGTTTGCTGGTTATACTCCTATACAAATATAAATATTGTAGTTTTTGTAAATTGGAGTTGAAAAACTACAGCCACAATTTTACAATGGTTTCCATATAGTAACAAGTTTAACTCCAGCACTTTTTTTTTTAATATATAGGAAAACTGTGGCAATGTGCTAAAGGAACCCATGGTTGTTACAACTGCTATAATACAATCATGCACAGTTAGGAGGAGTCCAGCTTTCTTGTTGTAAAACGCATCTCATTTTAGATTTTATTGTGTGTTTTTGAAAAGCAAAATACTGTTTACTTTTATTTTACAGGTTTTCAATGGCACGAGAGGAATTCTAAAATGAAGGTGAAGCATTTACACCGAAGCCTCTACAGTGTCCATCTATTGACATTTTCTCTTCAGAGAGTGACGTGTAAAGAGAGACATGCTCACTGCAATACAGATGAATAGCGATGAAATCTAACCAATATGATAAATATTCTATAAAAACAAATGACATTTAATTGATTTGCAGTTTGATTTTTTCTTGAAAATGAACACATCACCGTATATGAACTACATTTGTTCATAACTATGAATTCTTCCGCAAGATAATATAGTTCCCATCGTGGCGCATGAATACACTCGTGAAGAGCGGAAACCAGATATAGCGTTATTTTAATAAATCTAATGTGTACTTTAATGATTCTTTTGCTATTTAAACGCACAAATACATAATAAATCTAAATATAGAATAAGTTAATAGTTTTCATCCGCAGGTCGACCTCACATAGAACCGATTATCCGCTTCTGTTCATCTTTATTCAGTTATTGTCGCGATCTTTTATTTAGAGACCACTTTTAGTCTATGGAGACGATAACTGTTAACGATTTAAATATGATGGATAATGTGAACGCTGACTGATATAGTTTAGATGAATATTATTAAGAAGAGGTGCTTCAGTCTGTCAAGCTCAGAGAGAGAGTGAGAGAGAGAGAGAGAGAGAGACAGAGAGAGAGAGAGAGAGAGACAGAGAGAGAGAGAGAGAGAGAGAGAGAGA
>CM017916.1:648400-717873 GCA_008369825.1 Triplophysa tibetana | reverse complement strand
ATTCAGGTTTGATAAGGTGTGTGTGTGTATGTGAATGATGTCCTGATAGATTCAGATTGTCCTCACTATTCAGGTTTGATTAGGTATGTGTGTGTATGTGAATGATGTGCTGATAGATCCAGATTGTCCTCACTATTCAGGTTTGATAAGGTGTGTGTGGTGTATGTGAATGATGTGCTGATAGATCCAGATTGTCCTCACTATTCAGGTTTGATTAGGTGTGTGTGTGTGTATGTGAATGATGTCCTGATAGATCCAGATTGTCCTCACTATTCAGGTTTTGATTACGTGTGTGTGTGTGTATGTGAATGATGTGCTGATAGATCCAGATTGTCCTCACTATTCAGGTTTGATTAGGTGTGTGTGTATGTGAATGATGTCCTGATAGATCCAGATTGTCTCACTGTTCAGGTTTGATTAGGTGTAGTGTGCGTATGTTAGAGATGTCCTGTCCATTATGTCCTGGTATGTTAATTATGTTCTTAGATTGATTTTGTGAGGAAGCAAAGTTTTCTGTTAAAATTAAATAAATGTTCTCTTATTAAGGTTTTGTTCCTTAATGTCTTTCGTTATTTTTTGACCCAATAAATTCACAAATTAAGGTCAATGGCAGACTCACAATTTATTTGTTATATTCTTCTTTACTTTTGGTCTAAAATAGTTTGAACAAAAAACTTTTTGGTACCTTATTTGAAATAAACTAGATCTTTAACTGGTCATTTAAATATTTATCCTCATTCTTAAAAAATGCATGAATAATGCCCTTGACTCACTTGCTATAGCTCACATCGCAAGCTCAAGTTGTCTTCTGTAATGTCAAGCAGGATCAAGACAGTTCAACATTTGCTGATAAAGTATATTTTTTTCTATATGCTGATCTAAAAACTAAGTTCAGTAATTCTCAGTACTTTTGAGGGAAATTGTGTATGATTGTCATGTTTATGATCTGTGTGCTTATGTTGATATCTGGCTAAACATTTGAGGAAGTCCTCATAAGTCATAATTGAGTAAGGAAACGCCCCCTCCTGCCATGTCCTCACAGTGCTTTAGAATGTCAGGTATTCATAATTCCAACTGTGTCACTAGAATTAATGTCTGAGTAGTCAGATTTTTACCCCATGACATTAGGATTAGTTTAATACATCTTATTAGGCTTTATGACAAAGTGAAAGATGGGTCCTCATAAACTAGTATGGAACTTGTTTGAGAAAAGTCTTCATAAACCCCCCGTACCAGTATGTGTGTGTCTGTCTGTCTGTGTGTGGTGTCTGTGTGTCTGTCTGTCTGTCTGTCTGTCTGTCGGTGTGTCTGTGTGTGTGTGTTCACATGACCCTGATCAAATGTGTCGTCACCTAACAACACAACAAAGCCTCATGACATTAAATGCAGACGGAAGAGATTCAAGCAGCGCATCTTCTCTCTGACTCACAATCACTGACACAATTCATATTGTTTACTCACTGTTGTTGAACTTGTGTTGTCCTGCAAGCATATTAAAGAATTAAAGTCTACACATATGTGATGATATGTTACACAAACCGCATCGGTCAGATATAAACATGCATAAAAAAATCAGCCTTACAAAATATTAAAGCTTCATGTTTTTCATTCTTTTCGTTGATGTTTCTTTGAAATACTCCTGACAACATTATTAGCTGTTTTTAAATCATACATTTTTTCTGCAAAATTTGCTACTTGACGGCTTCAAATCACAGAAATCTCACAGAAACATGTGCTGCTCATCACCGCATCCAAAATCAGATGACACAACTTATTACAAATAAATAAGATAGCAACGGAAATATTGAAATGAAATACAAACTCATGTTTGATGAACCTTTTGTTACAATTATGAGAATTGATCACGAATGACACTTCAGTACATTTTGTATAGCAACTGAAGAAATAAAACATATCATTTTATAAAATAACACTTGTTCTAGTCGTGGTTGATGATTTGTTATGTGTAAGTGATGTTTTGATTGAGATCTTTCCTCTTCTGTCTGCTGTCAGGTGTCCAGTGAAGTGTCACAATGTCTGTTCTCAACGGGACCGAGGACAACATCTCTCTATCTCTGCCTGGACCCCGCAATCATCTTCATCATCACCATCTGTTCTCCCTTCATCCCCGTCTTCATTCGTCCCTCAGTCTAACTGCTCCGTGTCTTCATCTCCCTCGTCTCCACCATATAACTTCTACGCTGTGTTGTTGGTGTTGTTGATCTTCTGTGTGGTGTTTGGAAACGTGCTGGTGTGTGTGGCTGTGTCGAGAGAAAAATCTCTGCAGACAACAACCAACTACCTCATCATGTCTCTGGCTGTGTCTGATCTGCTTTTGGCCTCGCTGGTGATGCCCTGGGGCGTCTATCTGGAGGTCAGTCCACACGTCTGAGATCTGAATCACACTGCTACACAGTTTTATAATGCGTATGTTAATACAGCTAGTAGTTATAGTTCGTTTAAACGTCATGTTATATTATGAAATGTTTATGTGTTGTGTCAGGTTGTGGGTGAATGGAGGTTCAGTCGGATTCACTGTGATGTTTTGCTCACGCGCTGGATGTGATGATGTGCACCGCCAGCATCCTGAACTTATGTGCCATCAGCATTGACAGGTGACGCTTCTCGTCTCGTCAACAGCACAGAATTATTCTCATTAACACTCGTGCAGCGGTGTGAAATCCTGCAGGAATTTTCAGCTGATTCTGAGTTTTCTCACACGTCTCTCCTTGTTAAAAGCAGCGCTGGCCATGTGCTGGAATATTGGGCTGCATCACATCACACAAAAACATGAATAACTGAGAAACCGTTGAAACTAAAGTCAGTCATGATTTCCCAATCTGGACATTTTTAAATGAAAATCATAAAATAAATGTGACTCATGGATTTGGCTTTTGACTTCTGATGACTCTTCTCTATTCAGATCCACTCTTTTCATTTCCTACCAATTCATCTCTTATATTTAATACCAAATGCGGTTTGATTTTGACAGGTCACAATATTTCCACTTATAATGGATTGAATAGTGGGACTATCTACACAAGAGAATCTTAGACAAACTCTGTTTTCTGAAAGGCTGATTGTGAAAAGTGTTACATAAATAAGAGAGATTTGATTATTCAGTAAAGGCACCTCACTGTATATAAGTGTTATATTCAATGCCATTTGTTTTTGTTGCAATGTTAAAGTCCCCATGAAACTGGTCTCAGACATCACGCCCAGGTTCGAAGATTAGAAAGTATGTAGGGCGGGGCTTTATTTTGCCCTTCCCTTTTTGATTGGTTTGTTGTAAGCTGGGCCTGGAGGGAAGGGCTAAAAATTGGACAGTGAGTAGTCTGACCTCTTTTTTGTTGATGACGTCATGTGGTTGGGAGGAGATGAGCTTCATGTTTTTGATTAAAGATTGCAAATTAATTTTAAAAATAGTTGGACTAGGGATGTCCCAATCACATTTTTCATCTTAGTAGGATTAGATGAACCATTACTGTGTGAAGTCTTCTTTACCTATAAAGTAGACAGGTCTGGGTGAGCATTCACTTTTACGTAGAATGAATCTTTTGTTCCCACACTTTCATTTCTGAAATGTTACGTGTCTTATACATGCATGAGCAACTTATAACACACCAAAGACACAGAAATATACGTGTTCACACCATATGACCTCTTAAATGCTTTTATTGCAGCTGGACAGGAGTTTGTCCTCATGAGGAGACAGAATAACTGAGCTTCATTCAACACTGACTCAAAACTAAAACACTCAACACAATTCTGGAGGTTCACTGTCTTTGAAGAGAAAACAGCATCTCTGTCGTGTTATGCGGCTGATGCTTCAGATCTGTGTCATTGAGTTTACTGTAAAGCTCTGGTAGAGAGCGCTGTATGAAGGTCAGCACGTGTTCTGAGTGAACTCGCCGTAATCCCTACACTTTTTTGATGGTTTGGTATTACATTGTTATTATTAAACGAAGCGGCGTAGTGGAATGCTGACGCTGCTGATGTTACAGGCGGCGGCTCTGCTGCTCATTTCCACACTGTACAGTCAGACTCACCTGTCACACCTCACACTCCCGTCTACCAAACCAAATGATAGAGTAAAATATATCGGCTCGGGACATCACTAGTGTGCACAAATAAATCTGTTATGATAATCACTGCAACACTAAAAAAAACACTATCATGGTGACTTTAAAGTATTTCTATGAGACCTTTATTTGGTTTTATAAACCATCTTTTTTTAAACAATATATCTTAATGAACAAACTGATACCACAAAACATGTTTTTAAATGTAATATTTGTGTCATTGTAATATTTGTGTATAATAGATGAGGTGTAATGTGATGTGTTGTACACCTGCAGGTATACGGCTGTGGCCATGCCCTTACTGTACAACACACGCTACAGCTCCAGGAGACGAGTGGCACTCATGATCGCTGTCGTCTGGTTCCTCTCATTTGCCATATCATGTCCACTGCTGTTCGGTCTCAATAACACGGGTACGACATTCATCTACACACACAACACACACACACACACATTCATCTACACACACACACATTCATCTACACACACACACATACTCACACATTCATCTACACCCACATCCATTCATCTACACGCACACACACACTCAAACACAAACACTCACACACACACATATTCATCCACACACACACACGCGTTCATCTACACACGCACGCACACACATTTATCTACACACACACACGCGCACACACACGCACGCACGCGCACACACACACGCACATGTTGTTTGTGACTTCTGGTTGTGAAATATCTTTAGGTTTTTGTTGTATTTTTATGAAATGTGAAAGGACTTAAGAATAACAACAAAATGCCACTCATCATGTCTCTCTCTCTCTCTCTCTCTCCACCTCTCAGCCAGTCAGGAAGGGAGAGATTGCAGTTTTGCTGATCCTGCGTTCGTAATTTATTCATCCGTCGCATCATTTTACGTGCCCTTCATCGTGACACTGCTGGTGTATGTGCAGATCTGCGTGGTTCTGCGCAGACGGGGCAGACGCACAGCACCTTCACGCAGACACGGCCTTCATTCAGAAACCGGAGATGGACAGAGACGTGGCAAAGTACACACATGCCTATGAGTTTATATCAAAGGTTTCTCTGATTATAAACTAGAAATAGAAGGTCTTTGATAAAGCCATCTGTTTTTCCATCTGCGTGTTTGTCAGAATAAGTGTACTCATCCCGAGGACATCAAGTTGTGTACTGTCATTGTGAAGCCGCCTACAGATGCTCCACAGCGTAAGAAATTGGTGAGAAACTCTTCATATGACCTTCCTCTCTCTCAGACGCATTGTCACATCTTTTCCGAAGGTAAGCAGGTGCGAATCTGCGTCTCTGCTTTGCAGACGTTGGCGACGGAGGCGCTGGTTCATCCTCTGGAGGTGGAGCCTGTGTGTTTTCTGAGTCAGGAGAGAGAGCAGACGCAGCGGCCGGGACGAGCCAAAATCTCTCTCTCTGTGTCTGTAGCGCCCTGCCCCACCCGCCCCTGCTCGACATGCTCGGCCCCGGACCCTCGCAGGACCACCCTGCAGGAGGAGGTGCGCGGACGGCCGGGCTGGAGAGAGCAACATGACGAAAGAGAGAAAGCAGCCACCGCCAAAGAGAGAGCGAGAGGAAGATTATCACAGCAGAAAGAGAGAAAAGCCACTCAGATGCTGGCTATTGTTTTAGGTGAGAGAGAAAAATGTTTGTGTCATCATCGTTTCTGATGTGTTGTGCACTATAGTCCAGTGTCCAAAATCAAACCTCAGGACTGACAGGAAGACATCCAACAGCAATGTGAAAGAAAACTGTCATAAAAATAATTTCTGAACTTTTCTAACATGAATAAATATGATGGTGTTGTGTTAGTGGGAATCTGAACTTGTTTTCTTTGCAGCATTTGAGATCTGAAAAAACACACATTATCTTTTCATTTTCTGAAGAATAAAGGAAAACAGAAATTTTGATTTGAAATTTGGGAGGAATATTGTTAGTTGTTCACAGAATAAGCAAAAATGATAATTTTACCAAAACCCAAACCTAGAAATAATGCATTTTAAAATAAGGGAATCAGATCTTTGTTCCCCAGTTGTGAGCCCAGATGGTTCATGTGTGTGATGCGTGTTTGTGTGTCTGCAGGCGTGTTCATCATCTGCTGGCTGCCGTTCTTTCTGACGCACGTGTTGAAGGCTCACTGCGGCACCTGCTGCATCTCTCCGTCTCTCTACAGCGCCGTCACATGGCTGGGTTACCTGAACAGTGCTGTCAACCCCGTCATCTACACAACGTTCAACATCGAGTTCCGCAAGGCTTTCATTAAAATCCTGCACTGCTGAGAACTCCATGACAATCACAAACACCAAACTGAAGATCAGCTGTTGATTGATCACACTGGACTCAGTGGAGCTCTGATCAGCTCTGATGTTTTCTGATGGTGCTGTCAAAGGAAAAACACAAGTGTCTGTTGAGGTGCACTCTACCTTTTACTCTTACTTTACACTACATCTCTGTGAAATGCTTTTATACTTCTTTGTCTTTTCTTCTGAACTGCTGAAGCATGATGTAATGTGCACAATGCTGTAAATAACACCAGACGAAAGCACTTAAACAACAACAACACACAATTAGTGATGTCTAAACAATCCCAAGGTGTTCGCAGCGTCTTGAAAAGTATTAAAGGTTGATAAATAAATGTATAGAAAATTGAGAGTCTGCCGGATGGAATCATTGTGTCGGTGAATAGCAGGAGTTTCATTTACAGCCGGTTGTTGAACAACATAATGGAGAAATGCAAGTTTTCGTGCAAATGTTTGGAGGATAAAGAGTTGTTAGTGTGGCTGAGGTCATCTCTGGGAATCGTATAGTAAATGTAAGTTCAAGTGTCGCCAGTGAGCCATTAAAACAAGAAGTGATTATGATGTTTAATGCATGGGAGGAGTCTTAAAAAGTATTACTTTGAGCTCCATGATTTCTGTATATACCATTTCATTACATTCATACCTGCAGGTGATTAATATGTCATCATGATATATTCATCATTTTTCAATGCTTTGTCCACCATCTGTTTTGGATTTTTGAGATCACGGATGAGATTTCTTTAGTTTTTCAATAGACATCAATGAGAACAAATGAGGAGCAAATGAAAACTTCTTTAAGTCTCATCTGCGTCTCAAAAATTTCTCCTGAGAAAAGAGACTGAAATGTGACAAATGATTGAGAAGAGATGTCAACAGTGTGTCAAACTCAAAAGTCCATATTTTCCATTAGATCTCAACATCACTTCTCTGCTGATTGACTGAAATCCAGATGAACCTCAACCATCTACATCCAGGGGTGCAATCGCACATTTTCTGAGGGGTATGTGAGATCATAAACTAAATTAACAAATAAGTGCTGCAACTAATGATTATTTTGATAATCGGACTATTGTTTTTCCGATTAATCTGATTTTATAATTAAAACTTTATAATTAAAGCTTTCCCGCTCATTCCGCTTCACAACTCTTCCTGGTGGAACATTCTTCCTAACTCTGTCCAAATAAATTAATAAAAAACAAACAAAAAAAAACTCACTAACCCTTTCTCTCAACAGGTAGTGGTCTAGCTTTTGTTGAAACTAGTAACTTTGTATTGGCACCTAATGTATTATGGCTCCTGTATGACATATCGCTTGTTGCTCCCTTACTCTATGTAAGTCGCTTTGGATAAAAGCGTCTGCTCAATGACTAAATATAAATGTAAATGTGAAACATTTGATGTAATTGTATAATTAACGTAATATATGATTACTTTTTATAAAAAAAACGTTTAAATAATATTTTGGCACAATGGCGCTTCCTCGTGTGCAGCACCCATATGCAACACATACACTTCATACCCCATTTTCACACCACTGTCTCCTTTTTAACCTCTGAATGGTTCTCCTTCAAAACAAAAAGGGTTCTTATATGGCATCGATGTGAAGAACCTATTATTTTTAAAATCTTCATGTAAAGGAGATGATGTGAAAAAATAAACTGTATGACTGCTGGCGCTTGTGTTTCCTCGTCTGTTGTGTTTCTCTTCAGATGAATGTGAAATTGTGTTTATGTCATGATGACACACGCCTGAGACACAATGTGACCCTGTAATGTGATCGTCATGTAAATGCTCTCCTGAGGTGAAACAGGATTCACACACACACACACATTCGCGTGCGTGTTTCCAAAGTTTTTCCATCACATTTCTCCTGTCTTTCTTTGTCTCTCTTTTATTCTGACAGTGAATCTAGACGTAAGATGTGATGACAGTTGTGATCATGTGAAGGATTGATGGCAGGTAAAGGCACATGCTGAGTCACTAGGACCGGATGGCTGTATATTTCACCCTCAGTCACTCAACTCTGACCCTGTCTAACAATAATCCACATGCATTTTTCATCAGCCATGAGCTGCTATCTGTTACAGCCGATCAGCTGATCGCTCTTCATGAAGCTCAATGCTGCCGTTCTGTAGATGTGCTTTTACATGTTCATTCCTGCTTGCCGTCCAGACCTCTGTTATACTGTCCTCTCATGTCGTCTGAATCCAAGACAATGACCTCGTGTCTTTAAACACACGCTCAGATGACACCGCTGATCATGGCTTTTGCACAGGTGAGATCATAACCTTCTTTGATTTTTCATCATTGCTCTGAAAACACCTCCACTGAAGATTTCAGGATAAAGTCAATCTGAATGTATGTCAAATGTATATTTAAAGCGCTGTAACAAGTCACTAGTAGCTCAGCATTGCGACCAAGATTTGAAAATAAAAATACTGCATGTCATCTCGCAATCTACAGTAGGACGGCATGTGAGGGATAATCCACATCTATCCGGGCATTAAAGTGATTAATACAACACATGGAGGCCAAGAACCACCAGATGCATTAAAATCCTTTAACGCACGGTTAGGCTTGGATTATCACGCTTGTATCATAGTCATTCTCCATGTTAAAGCTGGTTACAGTGTCATTTTTGATCAGACGGGTGAAAATGACAGAATCTTAGGTTCAAACTTTGATCAAACTGACAGGAACTAGCTGTGGATTAAACGTTTTAATGCACAACTTCCTGCCAATAAGAAACTATTATTTATACAGATCATGGTATATTTGCTTTTATTGACCCTACAGGTCGGAGTAAAGAATCCAAATATAAGCTGTGTGGTACGAAAGGGACAAAATTACATATTTATTTGTGAATGATAGAGGTTCATTATGAGAGGTTTTCAATGGATTGGGAATAAATCAATGTTGTTTTCAATGTGTTTAGGGTTTCTACAAAATTACTCCAGCGAAGGACGAGAGTGAATCTCTGCAGATCTCTCCATCATGTCTTCAGAACGTTACTACACATGTGGCATTCAATCCAGCGCCCGCTGCCGCTCTCCTCTCTGCTTCAGTAACACCAGCCAGCGGTTCATCTGGAGGTCTTTCGCCCACACCTCTCTCTCTTCATCTCTCCTCCAGCACACACGTGTCTCCTGTCTGTCTCCAGCTGTACGCACTGTCTGTGATCATGTCACATCTTCCCATGATTCCTCCTCCTGCTCAAGACCCCTCCACTGACTCCAAGACCGCCTCAAAACATGAACTACAGGACGGTGACATCACTGTTGACGTCTCCGCTGATGACACAGGTGCACTGAGTCCAAATCTTATAATGGAACAAAACCCCAGAAGTAAATAATGATGTGTTTTTAAATATCAAATCATCATGTGTGTAATACACAGAAAGAGCAGCAGAGGATCTTCATCACTTGACACATTACATCAGCTATCGTTGTTTGATCAAATGTTGTTTAATTTTCCAATTAAAGATGATGAAGTTTTTAAAGAGTTGTTTGAGTCACAGGTGTTGGTGTGTGTTTGTTCTTGTGTTTGTCACAGATGTCTCCGGGTTCAGATTCTGGCCATCGTGTCCGTCAAGGCTGGCCTTCATAACAGCCCTCATACCCGCAGTCATCGTCCTCACCGTCTGTATCGCCATCACAGGTACACAACACACCTCAACACAACTTTGAAGTTTGTGATGTGTAACTCAAGGCTTCTCTTCATCAGTGAAGTTTGTGTGTTTCCCGAATAAATCACGAGATGTTTACACGAGCGCTGGAGACGCACAGAACTTCAGCATCACACAGACGCCCTTCTACTCTGTCAAATCTCCGTCTGATCTCAGCGTCAACATCACCTCAGGTAAAGTCAGCCAATCAGAGCAGAGATCTGCTGTAACATGTCATCGTGTTTGGTCATTAGATTAGATTAGATTCAACTTTATTGTCATTACACATATACAAGTACAGTGTAACGAAATGAAATTTAGGTCTAACCAGAAGTGCAATTAGCATGTGCAGATATACAGTGTGAATAAATACAGAATACAATATTAGGAAAATACTTTACAATGGCATGTACTATGTAAATATGACAGTCGGTATGTACTATGAACAATATATACAGAAGGCTATATACTGTGAACATTAATGTACAGGAGGTTATTAACAGATAACAATATAGACTATACAATAGTGCAAGTGACTTGAGTGTGCATTAATTACAGACATTAGCTATTAAAGGTACAGTGCAGTAGATGAGTTACTGCGGTTATTGAAGTTATGGTGCAATACATGAGTAGATGCAGATATACAGTAACAGTGCAGTAGATGAGTTAGTGCAGTTATTGAAGTTACAGTGCAGTACATGAGTTAATGCAGTTATTGAAGTTATAGTGCAATAGATGAGTAGATGCAGTTAGTTATGCGATAGATTCAGTAATGCAATAGATGAGTTACAGGGCAGTAGATGAGTTAATGCAGTTAGTTATGCGATAGATGCAGTAATGCAATAGATGAGTTACAGGGCAGTAGATGAGTTAATGCAGTTATGAAAGTAGTCCATTAGTGCAAATGAGCATTCAGTGTAATATTCATGGTGTGCAAGTGAGCAGTATAGAGTGCAAATGATGCTGTGTGTGTGTAAACAGTCCGGTAGAGCAGATAACATGAAGTACTGGTGTGTACAGTTCAGTCATGCATGGCAGCCCTGTAGTGCAATGTAAACAATGTAATAGCAGCATTACAGTTAAAGTTATGAGGGGTAGTGGAATCAGTGGGGAGCAGAGTTCAATAATGAAACAGTTCTGGGAAAAAAGCTGTTTCCTAGTCTGCTGGTTCTTGTCCGGAGGCACCTGAAGCGCCTACCGGAAGGCAGGAGAGTAAACAATCTACAGTCAGACAGCGTTTCTTCTGGATGTCCTCAATGGAAGAGAGTGTAGTTCCTGTGATGCGCTGGGCTGTTTTCACCACCCGCTGCAGTGCCTTGCGCTCAGCAACAGAACAGTTCCCGTACCAGACTGTGACACAGTTGGTCAGGATGCTCTCTATCGTGCAGCGATAGAAGTTCAAAAGGATAGCTGAAGACAGTTGGTTCTTCTTCAGTGTCCTCAGAAAGAAGAGACGCTGGTGAGCCTTCTTGACCAGGCATGAGGTGTTGGTGGTCCAGGACAGGTCCTCCAAAATATGGGTCCCCAGGAACTTAAAACTGGAAACACGTTCAACAGCCATCCCGTTAATGTGGATGGGGTCGTTTGTGCCTCCT
The DNA here is from genome assembly GCA_008369825.1 of Triplophysa tibetana. Taxonomy (NCBI): domain Eukaryota; kingdom Metazoa; phylum Chordata; class Actinopteri; order Cypriniformes; family Nemacheilidae; genus Triplophysa; species Triplophysa tibetana. The sequence continues at coordinate 706,232 of CM017916.1, read as the reverse complement.
TTCGCCTTCCTGAAGTCCACGATGATCTCCTTTGTCTTGGAGGTGTTAAGGAGCAGGTTGTTGTTTGAGCACCATGTGGCCAGGTGCCGTACCTCCTCCCTGTAAGCAGTCTCATCGTTGTTGCTGATGAGACCAATCACTGTTGTATCGTCTGCAAACTTGATGAAGGAGTTCGATCCATTCACAGGCCTGCAGTCGAGTGTGAAAAGGGAGTAGAGAAAGGGGCTCAGCACGCAGCCCTGTGGTACACCAGTGTTGAGGGTGATGGTGGTGGAGCAGATGTGGCCTAACCTAACAAGCTGAGGCCTGTTCGTCAGGAAATCCATAATCCAGTTGCAGGTTGAGTTGTTAATGCCTAGGTTTCCAAGTTTGATGATTAGCTTGGAAGGGATGACGGTATTGAATGCAGAGCTGAAGTCTACAAACAGCATGCGTGCATAAGTGTCCTTATTGTCCAGATGTGTGAGCACGGAGTGCAGCGCCATAGACACTGCATCATCTGTGCTCCTATTGCTACGGTAGGCAAATTGGTATGGGTCCAGTGTGGATGGTAAAGAGTCTTTTAGGTGTGACAGGACCAGCCGCTCAAAGCACTTCATAACAATGGGTGTGAGTGCTACAGGGCGGTAGTCGTTCAGGCATGTCGGGCTGGAATGTTTTGGAATGGGCACAATGGAGGTGGATTTAAAACATGCTGGAACCACTGCTTGGGCGAGGGACAGGTTGAAGATGTCCGTGAAGACCCAGCGAGCTGCTCCGCACATGCCCTGAGTACGCGACCAGGGATGCCATCAGGGCCAGCAGCCTTGCGTGCGTTTATCCGGCTTAGTGCAGTGTAAACATCTGTGGAGTTTAGTGTGATGATTGGGTGGTCAGTAGAAGGTGTGAGCCTTGTGGAAGGTTCCTTATTGTCTCTCTCAAAGCGTGCATAAAAGTCATTAAGCTCGTTCAGAAAGGCAGCATCTCTGGCTATGGGGGTGGAGTCGTTGGGTTTGTAGTCACTAATGGCCTGGATGCCCTGCCACATGCGTCGAGGGTCAGAATTGATAAAATGCTCCTCTAGCTTCAACTTGTAGCAGTGCTTGGCCTTTTTGATGCCCCTCTTCAGATTTGCCCTGGAAGTACTGTAGGCATGTGCATCACCTGATCTGAAGGCGGTGTTGCGTGCTTTCAACAGGAGGCGCACTTCCTTGTTCATCCATGGCTTCTGATTTGGGTATATGGTGATCTGCTTTTGAGCTGTGACACTATCAATGGTGGTATTGATGTAGTCCAATACAGAGGAGGTGTAGCTGTCTATGTCCGTGTGAGAGCCACTGGTTGCCTGAGAAGCAAACATACTCCAGTCTGTGTGTAAAAACCTTTCCTGGAGTGTGAAGTCTGCCCCCGCAGGCCACACCTTGATGGTCTTCACTGATGGCTTCACACGATTAATGAGAGGTGAATACTTGGGGTGAGGAACAAAGAAAGGTGATCAGATTGACCCAGGTGGGGGAGGGGGGTCGCTGCGTAAGTTTGAGCCATGTTTGTGTAGACATGATCCAAAGTTTTGTTTCCTCTTATGTGGCAGGAAACATGCTGGTGAAATTTAGGGAGCACTGTCTTTAAGTTAGAGTGATTAAAATCTCCCGCAACAATAAATGCAGCCTCCGGGTGAGCAATCTGTTGTTTACTGATGGCTGCATGAAGTTCTTTCATAGGAAAGCTTGGCATCAGCATCCGGTGGAATATAAGCAGCCGTTATAATGGTGGAAGTGAATTCCCGTGGCAGACATTTCAAATGCTATTAGATGGATAATGATAATCTTAAATCTATAATTTTTTATTTTTATTTAGCCTTGTTGTGCAAGCACTGTTGAGCTTGTGCAGAGGCAGCAGCTTTTGCCAGAGGGGAACTGGAATCCCCTGGTTGGACCTGGGTTCTCCTGAGTTTTTTTTTCTCGATTGGAGTTTTGGGTTCCTCACCACCGTTTGCATATTGTTCTGCACTATCTGCCTGGCCGGGGGGCTGCTTTAGAATTCAGAAATTAGACATAATTAATATTGCATATAAGAATTTATAGTCCGTTTAATATTTGACCTGTGGTTCTTTCTCCTTTATAGCCAATGTGTGCTTTCACTGTGTGTGTGCGTCTATGTCAATGTGTGTGTGTGTGTGTGTGTGTGTGTATGTATGTTTGCATATTGTGTGTGTGGAGCATTTGTATGTCTGTCTTTGTTGTTTTCACCTTTTTCTTGTTTTTACAGGTATATGCCTTTAGTTGTTTTACTTGTATTCAATGTGTCTCATGTACAGCTGCTTTGTAACAATGAACATTTTAAAAAGCGCTATATGTTTCTTCTCTACTCGTTTTTTCTCTACTCTAAACAAAAAAAAAAAAAAAAAAAAAAAATGTATGAATGTATGTTTCTGTATACTGTGTTAGGCTATATGAAACCTCTTCTTTTTGATTGCACTTATGCTCTTGTTGTACTTATGCTGTCCTAATTGCTTCCATTACCTACCCCACTTGTAAGTCCCTTTGGATAAAAGCGTCTGCTAAATGACTAAATGTAAATATAAATAAAGTTGAGCTGAGATAAAACGGTCTTCATTTAACCATGAGAAACTCAAGGTTAGCCGAGCAGTGTCTCCCGACAATAACAGAGTTCGTGCACCAAGCTTTATTGACATAAATGCACAGTCCACCTCCTCTTGTCTTACCGGATTCCTCTGCCGTTCTATCCGCCCGGTGTGTGTTGTAGCCCGCTAACTCAATAGCGTTGTCCGGTATGCTGCTGTGTAGCCATGTTTCCGTGAAGATTATGACATTGCAGTTCAAAAGTCTTTTGTTGTTGATGATGCGGAGTCGAATCTCATCCATTTTGTTCACTAATGATCGTAGCAAGGAAAAGGCTGGGTAAAGAGAGCCGGTGTGGTGTTAGCTTTAGCCTAGCTCTTAGCCCTCCGCGCTTCCCCCGCATTTGTTTACGATCTCGACGCCGCCGACGAGCACTTCCGCCCGGCCGTGTGGGGTGCGTAGCATCGGGTGTTTTGACGATCTCAGGGACGAGTTGAATGTTGCTGATATAACTTCCGGGAATGCGCAAACCGATATCCAAAAGCTCATGCCGGGTGTACGTTGTGAATGCACAACTGTTCTGAACGAACAGGCCCGAGATGAGCAAGAAATCACTATATAATTGCTAAAACTGGAGAGACGCTGAGCCTCGCGGTGTTCATGCGCCGCCATCTACGCTCGTTTGGTCATGACTCACACGTCTTCACAACTTCATCTGACTTTCTTTAGTAAAACACAAAATTCCAGAGACAAATGTTGTGTCTCAGATGTTTCTCTCGCATAGTAGCTCAGAAGATGTGATGGAGTTCAGAGTTAGTTTCAGATGTTTCTCTTAAAATTATTTCAGAAAATTATGTTTCAAAATGAGGTCAAATAATCTGGAGTAAATGTGATGAGATATTGAGATCTTCACAAAAATAGAGACAAATCTGATCTCAGTTTGACACATTGTTGACATCTCTTTACACATTTCTCAGATTTCTGACTCTTTTTCTCAGCAGAAATATCTGAGACACACATGAGACTTAACCAAGTTTTCATTTGCTCTCCATCAGATCTCACTGATATCTAGAACTAACAGTTTCAACAAATGAATGTTCCTAAATCACAACTATTCTCTCCCTGTTCCTCATTAACATTTCCTCAGTAACTTTTAATCAAAGTGAGTGAGTGAAGCTGTGTCACGAGACTGGTTTCTCCAGAGTTTTTTGTTTTAATTTTCAATACACATCGTGAAATGTGCTTTATAAATAAAAAAAATGAAATAATTGAGAATTTAAAGAGACGTCATCTGTGATTTGTCTTTCTTCTGGGATGAGACAGAATGTGTGACGTCCTCCTCTCATGCATGTAGATTCTTACAGTCACCAGAAACATCATTATTCACGCGTGATCTTTTCAAACATTCATCTTGCTTCCGTGTAATGACTGAAAACAGAATTTGAACATGAAGCTGTCACGTCTGCTGCTCTCGTGTTCTTGTCAGATTGCTCCTCGTCGATGAGCGGCGGGTCTCGTATTGTTGGTGGCACAGAGGCGGTGAGGGATCAGTGGGGGTGGCAGACCAGTTTACATTGGCAGGGCAAACACGTGTGTGGAGGGGCTATCCTCACCTCCCGATGGGTCATCACAGCCGCTCATTGCTTCATACAGTGAGTAGAAACGTTTCAGGAAGATCTCTGATTGATGATTGGATGAGCTGCATTTCAAGCCCTTAAAGCAGGGTTCTCAAACTCAGTTCCTGGAGGGCCGCAGCTCTGCACAGTTTAGCTCCAACCCTGATCCAACACACCCGATTCAGCTAATCAACATCTTCAGGATTACTAGAAACTTCCAAGCAGGTGTGGTTTAGAGCTGGTTGGAGCTAAACTTTGCAGAGCTGCGGCCCACCAGGAACTGAGTTTGAGATGCCTGCCTTAAAGGGACAGTTCAACCAAAAATGAAAATCCTGTCTTCATTTACTCACCCTCAGTTTGTTACAAACCTGTACAAATGTCTTTGTTCTGATGTCTTTGTCCTCATTCACTGCCATAGTAGGGAAAATATCTGGTTCCTGACATTCTCCCAAATATCTTCCTTTCTGTTTAGCAAAACAAAGACAGTTCTACAGGTTTGTAACAAACTGAGGGTGAGTGATTGATGACCGAATTTTCATTATCCGGTGTAAAAGTGAGAAACTATGTTTGTGTGAATATTTATCATAAGTGAAACATTAAGACAGTTATTAATATCATGATTATTATGAGACATCTAACCATCCCTCGGTTGTTGTTTTGTGTCATGTGACAGATATAACATGATGGAGAAGTCTGACTGGGTGGTGGTGATTGATACTGTGAGCGTGTCTGATCCGTCTCAAGGCAAACGCCACAACACATTAGAGATTCACCCTCACCCTCAATTCTCTGAGGACACCAACGACTACGACCTGTGTCTGCTGCGCACGCAGTCTGACATGATGATAGCAGGTACAGAAGACGAGTCTCATTCAACATTCTTTCTTCTAACAGTATCCTTTCATTCTAGTTTCAACAGAGCTGAATTAAATCAGTTTTTAACGTTCTGTCTTGTGTACTTGTTGTCTGTTGAGTTAGAAGAAAGAATGGACAATCGGTCCTGAGTGATGTTGTCATTACCTCCACAACACGCTTTAGAGAAATCATCAAGTAACATCAAAGTTACAAACAGACTTATTAAAAAAACATCTACTTTCATTTCTTTGAACTGATTTATTAAGCCATCATCTTTTGACCAGCATCATTTAAAATGCAAGCGGATGTGTTGTGTAGACGGTGTGAGACCCGTGTGTTTACCCCGTCCGAGAGATGCCTTTCCACCCGGATCCTCGTGTTGGGTCACAGGTTGGGGTTACACACTTGAAGGAGGTGAGCGCACATCATTCCACACCCCTGAGACTCAGATAGAGTTCATCAATCCAGTGCTGTTCTCCAACAGGTCCTCTGTCGTCACACCTGAGACAGGCTCTCGTTCAGGTCATCGATCAGTCAGTGTGCTCGCAGTCATCTGTCTATGGATCCCAACTCACTCCCAGAATGCTTTGTGCAGGTGTGATGGAGGGAGGAGTGGACTCGTGTAAGGTAAACATCTTCAGTTCTCGTCATTGTTGGATATGAGTTTGTAACAGCACATCAGGACGTCTGACGTTTGGATGATGATGATGATGTGATTGTGCGTCAGGGGGACAGCGGCGGACCTCTGGTGTGTAAAACTGAAGCAGGTGACTGGAGGTTGGCTGGTGTGGTGAGCTGGGGTGAAGGTTGTGCAAGACGCAACAAACCGGGCGTCTACACCCGAGTCACTCAACTTCTGCCATGGCTGGATCGTTACATCAATGTATGGGTGCACCGTTAACACAACTATGAAAAACTCAAGCAGTTGTTTCCAAAATAATAGAATTACTTTATAGATGAAATATATGGAGCGGTTTAAGTCTCATAAAATATTCACAGATAAAACAAGATGAACACTTTCACACCCATTAAAACCCTAATCACACTACACAAAAAACAATTCACGTGCCTAATATAAATTTACATTCACGTAAAATAACATTCACAAATCTAAATACATTTCACAGATGTACAACTGTGTTTGGAGATATTTGGAGTTGAAGTTTATTATGGAATGTGAACATGCAAATCATCACTCACGTGTGAATCGCCTTGAATTTGTGTATTTTGAGACTCTCTTGGCAGCGATGTTCCTCCCACTTGAGTTGTAATCTTGTTCAGCCAATCAGATTTAACCTTACCATTCAACCAATCATAATCGTGGAGAGCACAGAACTCATGGAGCACTAGTGTTAGCACTGATTGGCTAAACAGGAAGACAACTTAACTGAGAGGGACAGAGTCTAAAAATACACACACACTTCAGATAAACTTGTATATAAATATTGTACATAAATATTAAGCGTTTGTGAAAAGTATTTCATGAGAATGTCATTTTATTTTAGGCACGTGAATTGTTTTTTCTGAATGTGTCTACATATAGAATGTGTCTTAATAACCGCATTAACGCACATACTGCACTGTAACTTCAATAACTGCACTAACTCATCTAATACACTGTAACTGTATTATCTGCATCTACTCATGTATTGCACTATAACTTCAACAACTGCATTAACTCATGTACTGCACTGTACCTTTAATAACCGCATTAACTCATCTACTGCACTGTAACTTTAATAGCTAATGTCTGTAACTATTGCACACTCAAGTCACTTGCACTATTGTATTGTCTATATTGTTATCTGTTCATAACCACCTGTACATTAATGTTCACAGTATATAGCCTTCTGTATATATTGTTCATAGTACATACCGACTGTCATATTTTCATACAACATTTGTATAGTATTTTCCTAATATTGTATTCTGTATTTATTCACACTGTATATCTGCACTTGCTAATTGCACTTCTGGTTAGAGCTAAACTACATTTCGTTACACTGTACTTGTATATGTGTAATGACAATAAAGTTGAATCTAATCTAATCTAATCTAATATAATTTGTGCACATGAATGAGGTTTCATTCGTGTGAAACTGACTACGCAAGTGTACATTGTGTTTTATGTGTGAATACTTAATGAGACTTAAATCACTCTTTTGAAATAACACATTTTATATTATCATTATTCTTGTTTTAAATACATATCCAGGTTTTTTATTCCATCAATGTCCATTAACATTTATGATATTGTTGTTACAGGAAGAAAAATTCTCATTGACTACTTCAAGATAACTGAAAAGAAAAACAAGATCATTTAGTATTTGTATTATATTTAATGTTAACAGTTTAAACTTTTTTATTGTGTGTCTGTCCTGAATAAGAAATAAACAAAATCATCAGTCAGTCCTGAGTGGTGTGGTTCATATGTTTATCATGAAGTCATGCAAAAGAAAAGGGTTTGTAGTCAGAAAACTACTTAAGGAAACGAGAATGCCTGATTCTAGTGGTTCTCAACAGGGGGTCCAGCTGACTTCCAAGGGGACCTCTAGGTTTTTAAAATTGGACAAAATTAGCAGTGAAACAAAGATATTGAACAAAGATATAGGATAATGAAATGTAAATCGCTTTGGATTAAAGCGTCTGCCAAATGCATAAATGTAAATGGAGCAAAATAACATTTCTCACCGCGTCTTCAGTCGGTCGATCTCATGAATATTAATAAGCGAGAGCTGTGTAGTCGAATGACGTTATCCGTTTATCAACTGCGCATGCGCTCCCACGTCCGTGCAGTGGTGTCCAAAGGCACCTTCAATCATTTAAAAACAATCATTCCTGGGATCTACATACGTCTAGATGTACATGGTGACATGTAAAGGAACTCTATATAAAGCTGTTGCGTATGTCACATCTGACAGAAGCGCGCGCGCTTTCAGCAAGAGTTACGGAAGAGGGGGCGTCGTGTAAATACAGTTTAACTGCACGCGAGAGATCAGATTAGATATCTGTCAGTCCGGTTTGAGGTGGAGACTGAGTTTAACGCATAAAATGATCGCGTGTGTGCTGTTAAACACACTGAGATCCGCCGCAGCCGTGAGCAGCAAACTGACGCTTACTGATCCCGTCCGACGCGTCGCGTTCTCTCAGCGTCCAGCGCGATTTTACAGTGCGTTCATGGCGTCTACAGCTCCGATCTTCAGACAGGTGACATTATAACACAGATTTTAACCTCTCACCCTTCAAACATTTTCTTTGCGCAGTATTTTAGAAGTTTAAGACAGTTTGTGTATGTATTTGTGTATCGGAAGTGTCGCAACAGGAAGTAAATGCAGCAAATTGTAACTAATAATTGAAATAATATGATGTTTGATATGTTGCATTAACTTGCATAGAAACAAAGACACAAAATGAAAAATATTTGAAGAGTTTGGTTCCAAAATGAGGTAACATCGTTTTTAAACATTTTCTAAAATCATGTTTTGTATTATGTCATCGTGTTTTTATTTTGTTCGTTAGTCGAATTTTGTAGTTATTGTTGCTGAAACCAAACCAGGTGGAGTTTGATTGATAATAATTGGATTGCACAATAAACAACATGATTTTTGATCCATGTTAAAAACGGAGTTATCTCATTTTGTGCCCAAACTCTTCACGTGTTTTCTGAAGAAAAATCATTTTCAGACGCACACTGTAACAGCGGAGTTTACGTTTCTTTTCTGTTGATCGTTTAACAACATGCACGAAGTAAATAAACATTCAAGAAGTTTTGACAACCGAATTCAATTATTGAAAAGAGAAATAAATGAAATCTCAGTAAAGTTCAGTTGTTTTTATAAATGTCAACCAGAGTAGAGTTTCTTTTCCAGAAGTTTTATGTGTTAACATGTCAATTCTTTTCTGCTGCTCAGAATCAACTAACTTATCACAGATTCTGTCACTTATTGAGGTTTATGGCTGTAGAATCTGCTGTCAAAGTGCGTGATGTGATGTCGTTTATTGTATTACTGATGTTATGTTAAATCTTAGTTGTGTGTGTGAATGGAATGAAGTTCAGCTGACTCACTGTGACTCTCTCTCTCTCTCTCTCTCTCTCTCTCTCTCTCTCTCTCTCTACCTCTCGCTCGCTCTCTCTCTCTCTCTCTCTCTCTCTCTCTCTCTCTCACCCTCTCTCTCTCTCTCTCTCTCTCTCGCTACCTCTCGCTCTCTCTCTCTCGCTCTCTCTCTCTACCTCTCGCTACCTCTCGCTCTCTCTCTCTCTCTACCTCTCGCTACCTCTCGCTCTCTCTCTCTCTCTCTCTCTCTCTCTCTACCTCTCGCTCTCTCTCTCTCTCTCTCTCTCTCTCTCTTTCTGTGTTGTTGTTAAAGCTGTTTGAAGCTGAAAGCAGCACGTACACATACCTGCTGGCTGACACAGACACCAGAGAGGCTGTGCTGATAGATCCTGTGCTGGAAACTGTGGACAGAGATCTGAAGCTCATCAATGAACTGGGCCTGACGCTCAAAGTAGCCGGTAATCACACACACACACACACACACACACACACACACACACACACACACACACACACACACACACATACACACGTGTTGTGTTTCCATGAATTATGAGCCATAGACATACACACAATGACTTTCATACCGTCCAAACTGTGCATTCTACACCCTAAACCCAACTCTCAGAAGAAACGTTCAGCATTTTTACATTTTCAAATAAACATGATTTCATTTGATATGTTATTTTTGATATATTTTGGGGGCCCGAATGTCCCCACAAGGTAAAGAAATTAAAGATGAGATAACACACAGTTTCTGCCAATCTCATATTGGTCTTGAGTGTGAAGAGTATTTAGTTTGATCACATTTATAAAGGAATGAAACAGCTGTACCGTTATTTCTGGAAAAAGACGAGCACATGGAGGCATGCGGGGGGCATCCAGACTACAGCACAAGCACAAAACACATCGTCGCGTGATCCCTTCAGTGTTGATTCACTATAAACCGCACTACAGAGTTTGTGTTGTTTACATTATGCAGCCGAGTGAAGAGGCATTGATGGGCGTGCTCTTTCTCACACTTGCTGGATGACATGTGGGCGTGCTTTTCAAGGAGAATTGTCCAATAAGGGATTAGGAACCCTTGTTACCAAAGAGGAATCCATGATGGAAAAATCTTTCTGAAACCTGTGTGAACGCTGGTGGAGTGGATGGAGCAAATATTTACTTCATCATACGTTTTTGATAAGTTGGCCATGTTAAGCATGAGAAGCCAGCACATTTAACAGTGTAAAGAAGTCACAACGCATGAGCACGTTACCTCATCTTTAAGTTTGTCAGGTTTTGGGTGTATGCACGCACAGAGCGCTTCATATCACGAGGGGTTCAGTTTTCTGTGATCAGTTTTCATGATTCTGTGGAAGCACACTCTACCGTTTTGACCTCTGAAGCTTTATCTCTAGTCTAAAAAACACTTCATAAAACTATACTGCAGAGACAACAGTAATAAAATGTTTACCTTTGTACCTGTTAATGAAATCTTTTCAGAGTCTCTAATGCCCCTCCCTCTGAACCGTAAGCACCGCCCACATTTAGAAATGAAGCTTTCACGTAAACTAAAGCTTTGAAGTCAGACAGTGTCTCACAGAGAATCACAAATCAGTTGAGGCTGGAATACACTACAAGCCCTTTAAAAGCTCAACAGATTAAAAAAAACTTTTTATCTCTTTTAAAAGCATACTTTTTGAACGTTTGCATAGAAAAATATATGATAAAATCTGCAGACTGGCGCAGACTTTGTGCAATAACTCCAGACTGATAATCTGAGCAAACGTCTTGTAGTGTGTTCCAGCCATTAGGTCCTGCAGGTCAGTTTGTCTGATGATGATGAGACGTGTGTTTGTGTTTTCTGTCAGTAAACACTCACTGTCATGCGGATCACATCACTGGGACGGGACTGCTGAAGAAGAACGTGTTTGGACTGAAGAGCGCCATCTCCAAACACAGCGGAGCCGCAGCAGACATTCAGCTCTCAGATGGAGACAGCATCACTTTCGGAAAACATGTAAGAAACGTTACACAACACATCATGTTGTTTGATTTGCACTGCTAACAAATGTAAGCGCATATTGTTCCACAAAATATTTTATTCATTTGTGTGAAGTCTTTGAGTGTCGTTAAGTGGCGAAATAATTTAAGGGGTCATATGACACGGCTAAAAGGAATCTTAAGGTTTGTTTTAGATGTAACTCAATGTGTCAACAGGATTTAAGGTTTATAAACTCTGTGTTTTCCACACACTGTGTATGTTTGTATCTCCTCTTTGCTCCGCCTCTCTGAAACACACAGATTTTGAACAAAGCTCATGACACTGAAAAGTGAGGTGTGCTCTGATTGGTCAGTTCACCAGTGTGTAGTGATTGGTGGAATACTGCAAGCGTGTGAGGGAAATGTAACATCTCTGACCATATTTGGAACATCAGGTTCCTCTTCAATTTTACTGACAGGTACACCACCTTACTTGCGTCTACATTTGGACGGTCTTAGTCACATCAGACCACCAATTGATGTAGATTTGAGGGGGTGTGGTTACACCAGGTGTTTCAGACAGGTTATGGTGAGCATTCGCTTTTACACAGAATGAATCTTTTGTTCCCACATATTAATTTCTGCAATTTTACATATACAGATACTTAAACTAATACATGCATGGGCAAAAAACATGTATTCGCGCCATATGACCCCTTTAATACGCATAAATGTCAGTCTCACCACGTCTGTTACTACCCGACCTCCTAGTACTGAATTTCTGTAGTATAAGTGCTATTTATATGCAAAAGTACTTTATATGATATCTGCCCTGTTAACTCTGAGCTCTGGATTAGTGATGTGGCTTTGGTGCCTACAATACGCCACAGAATGCTTATGAATGCGTGCAAAAGGTTATTTCTGTGTTTACATAGCACCGAATAAACACGAATGTTATAGAGACACACTTTGTCGTGTGGGCATCACATTTGTTTAACAGTCAGTCTTGCAGGTCTGAAATTTCACTGATTAAATTTTTATAGTTGTATTAAAGTCCACGTGAACCAGAAGTTGCGATCGTATTAACTTCTGTATTCTGACACATTTTCAAGGGTTGCTGCTAGAAGGGATACAGCTACGGCCGGAAGTGCTGCAAAATCTCGCCATATTATTACAGTACAATAAAGACATTAGCTAACGCCTACACCTGCCCCAACCCTAAACATAACCTTAAAATAATAAAAAATATTCATCAACTGTTTTCAGCTTGACAAAAATGATGCAGTATTGAAGTGCGCATGCCCAGAGGAGGTAGCTGTATCCCTTCTTGTCAAAATCATTTCTGAATGAATGAATCGATGACCAGCTCAACTTCACAGATCAATTTGCCAGCACCACCCGGTCCTGTAGATTCATCCTCTACAATATCAGGAAAATTAGACCCTTCCTATCAGAGCATGCTACGCAAGTCCTAGTACAGGCTCTAGTGCTCTCCAGACTGGACTACTGCAATGCACTACTGGGAGGACTTCCAGCTTGCACAACCAAACCTCTACAGATGATCCAGAATGCTGCGGCAAGAGTTATCTTTAATGAACCGAAGAGAGCACATGTTCCTCCTCTACTCATTAAGCTGCATTGGCTCCCTATAGTCGCTCGCATCAAATTCAAGACTCTGCTCCTGGCCTACAAGACCACCACTGGTTTGGCACCACCTTATCTTCACTCACTACTGCAGACATATGTACCCGCCAGATCCCTACGCTCTGCAAACGAACGGCGTCTTGTGGTGCCATCCCATAAAGGTAGAAAATCTCTCTCGCGCACCTTCTCCGGATCTGTTCCACCTATGTGAAATGATCTGCCTGCTGCTACAAGATCTGCAGATTCTGTCGCCATCTTTAAGAATCGCCTGAAAACCCATCTCTTCCGCCAACATCTTACTGTTCTGTTCTGACTCAAGTTTCTTCTCTACTCTTTTCTTCTCTACTCTAAAAAAAAAAAAAATGTATGAATGAATGTTTCTGTATACTGTGTTAGGCTATATGAAACCTCTTCTTTTTGATTGCACTTATGCTCTTGTTGTACTTATGCTGTCCTAATTGCTTCCATTACCTACCCCACTTGTAAGTCGCTTTGGATAAAAGCGTCTGCTAAATCACTAAATGTAAATGTAAATGTAAATGAATGAAAAGGAATTTCAAAGGAGAAAATGAAGGGGCGTGGCTTGCATTGATTTTGAAATGAAACTGACAGCAGACTGCCGGTTGAAGGGGAGGAGTTAACGGATGCTCCGCCCACACCATCTAATTTATGTCATTTCAGGGCCCAAGTGCATTTTCAGATTTTAACTGAAGATTGTGAAGGTACATGGATTTTAAAAAGAAAATAACCCACATTGATTTATTTATTTACTATCAACGCTGCGATATTTCATGAAAATATAAGAAGAATTGTCATTTTTTATTTCACATTTTAAAAACACTTCTGCACTAGCCCACAGAGACCGATGCCCAGCACCTGCCTGGAGTGAGAGGTGAAGCGCTGATGGTCTTCTCATTATGTCTCTTATCATGTCATAACTGGTGACTTTTGATCTGTTCAGAATCTGACGGTGTTGGAGACGCCTGGACACACAGACGGTTGTGTGACTTATGTCACTGAAGATCATAGCATGGCCTTCACCGGTGACGCTCTGCTCATCAGAGGCTGCGGACGAACCGATTTTCAACAAGGTCACTGGATTATTAAACTTACATCAACACGACATTTCTGACTGAATTTATTTCCAAAACTGAAAAATATATCTCCAAATATTTCCTGTGGCTCAGTGGTTGGAGCATCCAACGCCATGCACATATTTGATAAAAACTAATGTATAGTACAAAGCAAAGCGTCTGCCAAATGCATATATATGAATTTTAATTATTTATTTATGATAATCAGTTTATATCTTTGCCAAATGAAAAGCACATAAAAATTCTGGCATTACTAAATCATTATGAATATATAGCAAATATTCAATCTATTTCTCAATCAGTGTGTGTTTTCAGGTGTGATTGGTCTTATTGATTTGTTGTACAGTAAGTGTCCACACGGTGGCAGTGCAGTAAAACTCTTTCTGTTTCTCATCTCAGGCTGTCCTAAGAGATTGTACCAGTCCATCCATAAGAAGATTTTCAGGCTTCCTGGGAGCTGTTTCATATATCCTGCACATGACTACAAGGGTACAGTGATTTATTATCAATTATTATCAGATTTATATTCCATTCGGTGAACACCAGAGAGCAAGATGAGTGTAGTGTTGTAATACACATGTGTTATGTGATGTTGTGTGGATCATTGCTAAACAAACACATAAAAACAAGATGAAGGAGGTGGCCAACTCATCACAAAGTCGCCATAGTTTATAAAAACACAAAGCAACACATTCTCTCCTGTGAAAAGAAATGTAAATCTCAGCAGGTTTAACAGTCGGAGGCTGTGCAGGTCACTGGTATAAAATAACACATGATTAAAGCAACAGAAATGTTGACTAGATCACAAAATTGACCCTTCATCATCATCTTCATCAGGACCAGACGATCTATGAGCTCTTTGACGTGTTGTTTATCTTCAGGTCAGACGGTGTCCACTGTGGACGAGGAGAAGAGGTTTAATCCACGCCTGACAAAATCACTGGATGAGTTTGTGAAAATCATGAACAATCTGAATCTGCCCAAACCCAAGAAATTAGGTACAGCAGTGATTTCTGATGACTGCTTGATATAATGACGGGATGAGTATTGACACGTCGTGTGTGTGAATGAGTAGATCAAGTCCTGACAGGTGCTTATATTCCGGTCTGACCGGATGAGGTGTGGCATGTTACTCAAATGACGAACAAATGTATTTTTCATCGTCTGAAATGTTCCTATTTTCACATGTTTTATGTCTTAAATCCACAGATATATCAGTGCCTGCAAACCTGGTCTGTGGACTTCATGATGTTTGAATGTGAAGAGCTGAAGATTTAGTTCTGATGTTTTACTACTACAGCACACACACATGTTTTACAATAATTGCCTTTAAGTCAGATGGAGATGATTGATTCATTGGTGAGCTGGAGTGATGTGGGATGAAACATCAGATGTTATTCTATATATCAGCCCTGAATCACACAAAGTAATGATAAATATTCCTCTTCTCTAGACACAAACACTTCACGTCACAAATGATTTTAAGCTTGAGATAATCAGAGTGCAACTGATATAAAACTAATGTCATGATTTATTAAGGGAACTGTCAAATAATTCATATTTAATCTTTCTAATAAATATGTTTGGTGAAACCACCAGTGTGTGTGTGTGTATGTGTATGTGTGTCTGTGTGTGTGTGTGTGTGCCTGTCTGTGTGTGTGCGTGTGTGTGTGTGTATGTGTGCCTGTCTGTGTGTGTGCGTGTCTGTGTGTTTCTGTCTGTCTGTGTGTTTGCGCCAGTGTGTGTGTGTCTGTCTGTTTGTGCGTGTTTGTGTCTGTGTGTGTGTCAGATGAGAACTGGTATCTGATTGGTCAGTGTGTTCAGGAGACACAGTCGGCAGCGGCACCTGTGTGATTTGCAAGTGAAATCAGGTGAAAGTTTCCTCGCAGCTCAACACTTTCAGTGTCATAAAGTTATTCTTTTGTATAAACTCCCTTTAAAGTCGTCACACCGGTGAGCTCTCAGTGTTCTTTATGTCGAGGGAACTCAATGACAGGACGTCAACAGGAGAACACTGTGGGCTGTTATTGTGTGTTCTTTAACCTACAAAACCAAAGTCACATGACGACACCGATCCTCTCATTACACACACACCTCTGGTGTTAATATGGTGTGACACTGTGTAGTGTACTGCAGATTTAGAGCTGTCAGCTGTCTATTCAGTGTACTTCTGTCAATCTGCTCACTGTCCCCCTCTCTCTCTCCCTCTCTCTCTTTCTCACTCACTCACTCTCTCACTCTTTCTCACTCACTCTATCTCTCTCACTCTCCCTCCCTCTGTCTACATTTACATTTAGTCATTTAGCAGACGCTTTTATCCAAAGCGACTTACAGTGAACTTATTACAGGGACAATCCCTCTGGAGCAACATGGAGTAAAGTGTCTTGCTCAAGGACACACTGGTGGTGGCTGCTGGGATCCAACCAGCAACCTTTGATTTACCAGTTCAGTGGTTTAACCCACTAGACCACCATCTCTCTTTCTCTCTCTGTCTCACTCTCTCTGTCTCTCACTCTCCCTCTCTCTCTCACTCCCTCTCTATCTCTCTCCCTCCCTCTCTCTCTCTGTCGCTCTCTCTCTATCTCTCTCACTCTCTCCCTCTCTCTCTATCTCTCTCACTCTCTCTTTCTCTCTCTGTCTCACTCTCTCTGTCTCTCCCTCTCTCTCTCTCACTCCCTCTCTCTCTCTCCCTCCCTCTCTCTGTCGCGCTCTCTCTATCTCTCTCACTCTCTCTTTCTCTCTCTGTCTCACTCTCTCCGTCTCTCACTCTCCCTCTCTCTCTCTCACTCCCTCTCTCTCTCTCTCTCTCTCTCTCTCTGTGTGTTTGTCACTGTGAGTTATATCTGCATATTAACACTCAACTGTGAACACCATCAACACACACTTCAGTTAGAATGTTGAACACGTGTGTAGCGTGTGACTTGTGTGTCCCTCATCACATTCTCTATCTTTATAAATGCTGAACTGACTTCATATTGTAATGATGAAAACTATAAAACTTTTGTTATGTGTTCAAGTTCTGCCTTAAAGATTTTGGAACTTTATATTTTATCCAAGATATTTATTATATATAAATGACCCCTAACCTTAGTTATTCTCTCCGATAACTGTTTTCATTAAAAGTATTATATGTATTGTATTATCAATAATTAACTCAGTTTATAGTGTGATTAAAGTCTTGATTGTGTGAGTTCAGTCGCTGAGGGTTTAGTTCGCTTTCACTTCACCTGTTGACGGGCGGTTGACATTATGGTCTGTGTGTCGTCCCCCCTCCCGAGTGAGCTGCTCATCTAGACCGAGATGTCAGGAATCATATTCGCGCGCTGGACACCGTCAGGGGCTCGAGGTGCTGTCTAGTTAGGGCGCTGACTCGTGTTTGAGACGCCGCCCGTGGACACACCGCTGACTCGTCGCGTTCGGTCACGCTGAGCGAAAGTTGGAAATCCCGATCACTGTAAAGATTCTTATCGCGGTAAAGAGTTCTTTAAACTTCACCAAGATATTTAATTTTCTCTCGTGTAATCAGGATTTAATGTTGTGGATTGTTGACTGCGGAGGTTTTGAACAGGTTAGATGTTTATTGATCGACAGTTAACACCTGAGGTAACGTTCACTTCGCGCTTTTCTCTTCGGTCTCTTCAGTTTAAGATAAAAACTTTATTCACTAAAGGACCGTTTAAATCGTGACGGCGTGAGTGATTGACAGATGTGTTGTCAGTGATTGACAGGACTTATTTTATTCTCAGCAACCGCTTTCTTCTCTTTTCTTTATTATTAAGCTCTCAGTGCTCGACTCCGAGACACACTTCATAGGGGCTGATACCTTTTTTACCCTCATTATGGTAATAAGTTACCATGTTTTTTTTTGCTATGTTGTGGTATTATCATGTCTTTATACTTTCCATGTCCATTTTATGGATGTCTTTAAGTATAATGGTATTATGTGAATGTAAAATACTCGACATGTTTTATGTAATGCTGTAACAGATAAGGAGTGTTTGTGGTTTTACAGTGTCATCATTATAATATAGTCATTAAATAATGTACATGTGTGATTTAATGATATTATTGACCAGCAGCGCCCTGTTCTCTCTTCTCTTCAGGTGACTTGTTTGTTCTGTCTAAGTGTCAAAGGTCACGCAGATATCTGTCCATTGATTGGTTTATGAGAACTGACCTGTTTGTTATTCTCTCTTAACTAGTGATGAGCGGTGTGGTGTGATGAAGAGGACATGTTGAGCGAAGGTGGAGGCCACAGCTGAGTGTTACACCTGTGAGGCGTGTTGAATCTCTCTCTCTCTCTCTCTCTCTCTCTCTCTCTCTCTCTCTCTCTCTCTCTCTCTCTCTCTCTCTCTCTCTCTCTCTCTCTCTCTCTATCTCTATCTCTCTCTCTATCTATCTATCTATCTCTCTCTCTCTCTATCTCTCTCTATTTCTCTCTCTCTCTCTCTCTCTCTCTCTCTCTATCTATCTATCTATCTATCTCTATCTCTCTCTCTCTCTATCTATCTATCTATCTATCTCTATCTCTCTCTCTCTCTCTCTCTCTCTCTCTCTCTCTCTCTCTCTCACACTGTTGGGTTTGTTTGAGTCGAGCTGTCAGTGTTTGGAATGTGTTTATGAGAGCTGCTCACCATGACAAACTTCACCTGAACATCAGCCTTTCACAGGTAAACCACATTATCATTATTAAAGCTTCTGATATCTTCAGACATAAATCTATAATAAAATAATTTAGAGTCAATGAAGTTTTACAGAAAGAGTTCTACAGTATGTTTGTGAACACAGTAGGGTTGGACACATACAGGTTTAAAGCAGGAGCAGTCATGTAAATATCACACTATACTATACATTGCAATAGTTTATTAATGTTTTATCTGTTTTTTACATGTTTTGTTTAAAAAGTGCTGCAGAAATAAATGTGCATTCAGATCAGGAGTATCATGGTATGACAACATTTTCTCTCAGTGCACCGCATTATCGACTCAGTGTTTTTTTCTGAGGGAGTTCATATCTAAACTGGTTTTGCAAGGAGCTTCGTTGGTTTTGATTGAAGTCTCAGTGAATTTGTGTTGTTTTTTAGGAACGGTGGGTTTTGTGGCAGCACCTGGAAGCTGTTTTGTTGACATAAATGCTTCAGCTCTGTTCCACTGTCTGCAACACAACACCCACCGTTGTGTCCTTGTTTGTCGTATTGTGGAGAAATGATGGAAGGAATGTGCTGGTGTTAGCAGTGGGTTTGTGTAGGATTTCACCTTCACACTCTTTCTCTTACTGAATCTTCTGCTTTTGTTTCGTGTCACGATTACCCAGAAATCACTAGAACTTTCACATCTGCAATCCATCCTGCTCGATCACTGCAGTGTTTTTGAGGACTTGGACCTTTTCTGTCCTGCATTGTTTGTGTTTGTTTGCATCTTAAAGGGACAGTTTTACACAAAAATCTACATTCTGTCGTCATTTATTCTCTCTCATGTGGTTGTAAATCTGTACATGAGTCTTTCTGCAGTGGAAAACAAAAGAAGATACTTTGAGAAATGTCTCTGTTGTTTTGTATTCATAGATTTCAATGTCTCTCTCTTTCTCTCTCTCTCTTTCTCTCTCTTTCTCTCTCTCTCTGTGGAAACATGAAACTGGTCTGTGACATTTTACAAGTCACTTCCTCCTGCACAACCGTGTGTGTGTGCTGCTGATATCAGAGGTTTATATTTATCCGTGTCGAGTCCTGTTTTCCTAATAAGGTTCTTCAGTAGGAAAGAGGGCATGATGGGAAAGCGTGTGGACAATGACGCATACAGGGTCTGTTCCCACACTGTTGTCTTTTGTTGTATGTGGTGTTTAGAGAGAAAGAGAGCGATACAGGTGCTGAAGTTCACAGACGGTTCGATACAAAAGCTTTAATGAACAAGAGTTTATATTCCAGTCGCTTGTAAGAACACCTGTATATGAGCTGAAGAGAAACTCGCTCGACACCATCAGAGTGATTTACTTCTTTTCACTTTCATCTTTTCTCTCAGGTGAAGACAACGCTGTTTCTTTTGTTGCTCTGTTGAGCTTTGATCTCATACAGAAATGAACCCTTGACATCCTACAGTTACCATGAAATTTGAAACTGTGGCTATACGACTGGAAATCAATCCATCAAAAAACTAAATGACTACTACACTTATGACTATAATATTTAAGACATACTTCACTTAGGGATTACATATTAAAAACTCAATTCTAATATTAGTTATGTAAGAGCTAATGTACAGACAGCCGATTGTTATGTCAGAAATAAGGGTCTTGTGTCACACTGAAGTGGATTATTTCATGATAACAGCCGGCTGCTTGTACATTATCCCGCTTATTACACGGCTACTTGACACATGAGAGAAAAACTGGACATGAAATGTGAATTTAAAATGTTTTATTAGCTCATTTTGACCGAATGCAGACCTTCTTACTTTTAGGTAAGAAGCGACATTCAGATGTCACGATATATCTATATATATAATATAATGTCATGTATGTCATTAAAAGACATATTTATATTTCATTTGTCAAAAAAACTGTCAAAATGATTTACTGCATTCGTGTTACCGTGTGTTATTAGTTTTGAGCAGTTGTTATCTGGGAATAACAACCCTGCAAATGTCACGATGGGCCAATCAGAATCAAGCATTTCAGTGAGCCATGTAATAAGTTAAAATATTTTTAAATAGAAGTTGAAATGTGTCCTTGTATTTAATTTCTTATCTATTTCGATGATATTTACTGCGATTGTTAGTATCTAACTAGTAAAACTGGTGAAGTTCTTGTAGTTCTGGTCTGACTGGAGGACCAGCAGAGCTCTTCAGTAATAACAGAGCTGATCAGTGATCACCGTGCATGACCTCACTGGTTAACCCAGTGTAGCGGGTTAATCTGGTTAAAGAGAACACATCTGCAACCAACATCTAAACAGAAAATATATTCTGGTTACCAGTCTCACCGGTCATACAGAGGAGCTTCCCACAGGAGAACCGGGTTTGGCTTGGATGTTTCTCTTTGATAGCTCAAGAGATTTGAGGGAGATCTCAGTTGTGTTTCATGGAAGTCTTAAAATTGCTCAGGGAGAATTAAAAAAAGAGAAACGGGTGGAGAGATGGAGTTGACTATTTGAGATCTTCAATAATAATATCTTTTAATTGCAGACAAGACAAATCTGAGCTCAGTTGGACACATTGTTGACATCTCTTGTCAACTCTAATGAAAGATTTCAGACTCTTTTTCTCTGGAAAAACATCTGAGATGTTAAAGAGGTCTCATCTGTGACTTGAGTCTTTCACTGCAGACATGTTATTAGCATGTTATCTGTTCACGTGTGGTCTCACACATTACTAATGTCCATTCATGTTTCATTAGACATGCCTAGACACAACATGGATCTCCAGAGGAGTCAGTGGGAGCCTGTCCAGAAATCACCTTGGATCACGCGATTGGCCACAGAGAAAAGTCCCGCCTCTTCAGGGGCGGAGTCAGACACCGAGGGCAGCAGCACAGAGAGTGAACGTGTAAATCACATCTTTCCTCTTTGAACTGACCCGAGCACCTCCACCTGCTGGTGTGTAAACCCCTCCCGCTCTCTCCGTCTCTTTCACAGTCTCAAATCAAAGAACCCAGAAGAGAAGCTGCAAAGTTCCTGACGTCACCCTCAGTGGTGCAGCAGCGAATCACAGAGCTCGACCAACAGAGAGAGGAGCTGAAAATTGAGGTGAGCAGAAGTGAGCTCATCATCATCATGTGTGTAAAGTGAGAGTGAGGTCATAGTGAGGTCATGTTGCTCTTCTGCAGCTGCAGCTGGAGGTCTCGCTGCTGCAAGGAGAGCTGCAGATGGAGCAGGAGCGTCTGCGCAGACACACAGAGCAGCTGGAGGTGTTGCAGGAGAAACAGAGAAAGTGCCAGCGCTTGGCCTGCAGACAGAAGGTTTGTGTTTGCTGCAGATGGATCAGGATGATGATGAGATTTGACTGATCCTCAGTTTGTCCCAGGAGCGTGTGCAGCTGGAGGAGGAACGTCTGAAGGTGGAGGAGATGAAGAGCAGGTGTGACGAGCTGGAGAAACAGATTCCCACGCAGCCGGAAGACCTGCGAGAACAGATGTTGCTTCAGCTGAAGAAGGTGGAAAACTTCTGACCGCTCGTCACTTTATCATCACTGCACTACAACACACTGACAAATTAAGTTTTGTTATTTATGTTGAAGGAATAAACACTTTTTTTTAAAGA
This sequence comes from Triplophysa tibetana, assembly GCA_008369825.1. Classification (NCBI taxonomy): domain Eukaryota; kingdom Metazoa; phylum Chordata; class Actinopteri; order Cypriniformes; family Nemacheilidae; genus Triplophysa; species Triplophysa tibetana. Next base: position 684,188 of record CM017916.1, on the reverse strand, counting down.
TTGAACCACCAGAGTAAGAAGGAGCAAACAGCTCTCAATGAAATAAATTGAGATCCAGGTTGAGGACAGATAAATGTTCCTCTGCTGGAGATGAAACCCAACTGAATTCAATTGGTCTATGACTCATGGCCTCTACTAGTGACAGAAATAATGTTTAAAACACAAGAGCCTCAAAACTCCAAATATGCGCTTGATGAAATTGTGTGTGCAGAACCTGATTTACTGCACGTGAGAAACATTCATGTGATGCTGGACGAGCGTGTTTGGGTTCACGGACATAAACTCTTGTTGTATTTCAGGACAGAGATGCTTTTGAAGTGTCGTTGAGAACGTTTGAAGACATGGAGTTTCGTGTTCTGGAGTTGGAAAGCGGACTAGAAGATGATGGAGAGGAGGGCGAGAGGAGCACGTGTGAGACGGTGATAGAGCAGGACATCTCCAGAGTCCAGCAGAACCTCCACACTTCACAGGTCAGCTGACACCCATTTCACACATGAAGATTATCAGACTGAACTCTGTTTACATCAAGCTGAACTTTGCAGACTAAAGTCTGACTGTAAATGATGTTCTGCACGTTTCTAAGCACATCTGGATGTATGTCAATGTAATATGATTCAGATGGGCATCTAGAGTATCTGTGCCGAGTGACGTCCATCATCTCTGAGTTCACACTGCACACGCCTCCATCTGCTCATTGACTCAGCTGTCACCTCTGACCCCGAGCTGTCAATCCACCAAACACCTTCACCCTGACACCAGAACCTGCTGCTTCGCGTCTGATGATGTAATGCTGGTGTGTGTCTGTTGTTCAGGAGCGGATCACAGAGCTGGAAGAACAGCTGATGAAGATGGAGAAAGAGCGAGACGATGAGCTGAACTCCCTCAGACAGGAGAAAAGAGAGCTCCTTCACAGATCCCAGAGGGTAACAGACTCACACTGACGGGGTGATGCGGGCGGTTGCTAGGGCGTAGCTGTGCAGTTGCTAGGGTAATTTGTTAATGTGTTGATGTCTGGTCGTTGTTTGGTTTCTTACTGAAACACTGCGTGCCATGTGCCAAAGTGTTTATTTATTTATTTGTTAAAATCGAATTTCCTTGTTGGTTTATTCAATCGCAGACGTGAATCCTGATTGGCGTAGAGCAGGGAGACATAATCATACCAGAGGTCATTTGATTGGATATAGATCTGCGTTGTCTCATACATTTGTGTTGTGTAAAAGCTTACATGGGAAACATACAGTTTATCTGCTAAAGCAAACAGACGTGTGTTCAACACTATCAAAACACAACATGGTGTTTAATATTGAGTGATCTGAAGTCAGCCGATCTGTGAGCAACACTGCTGGGACCTGCTGTGAGCGGAGCATTATGGGTTTGTGTGACTGAACATACTTATGATGAAAAAACACGTCTGTCACTGAGTGAACATCATGAGATCACATGGGTGGAGAGAGAGAGAGAGAGGGGGAGTGTATGTGTGAGAGAGAGGGCGAGAGAGAGCAGCATTCCCAGAAGAGGGCAGGACGAGATAGAACACACACTTACTGATCATTATGCAGCAAAACTCTACACACATCCTGGTGAGTTTAAGTGTGTGTGTGTGAGACAGAGATAGAGTGTGTGTGCGTGTGAAAGTTTGTGTGCATGATAGTTTGTGAGAGAGCGAGAGAGTGTGTGTGTGTGTGTGTCCTGGCAATGATAGTAATAATATGAATACCTTTAAAACTCATCAGGACATTCTTGGTCCTCATAAGGAAATCTGCTTATAAATCTAAATAAATGATGTTCATTTGAAATGTTCAAGCGCAGGATTTGTTGTGTTTGATGGGACAGTGTTTGTGTGATGATTGAGTTTATGACTGATGCTCATGAGAACGTCTGTCTGTACAGAATGTGCTGTGAAACCTGCAGATCCTTTAAATTACTCATGTGTGTGTGACTCAGAGAGAGAGAGATTTAACTCCATCATCTCTATTCTCACTAGCTGTGTGTTTCACGGAAACCAGTCTCTCAGGACGTTCACACTACAGACCATAACTATAAAAATCACATTTGAAAAATCATTGTAGATTTAAGAGAATAACAAAGTTCACAACTGTAGCGCTTGTTACACATTGAATGATATTGTTAGCTTTGCTTTCAGACTCCAGTGAGTTTTCTTTAGCTGATGAATGATAAACATGTCTGCTGGATCTCTGAATGTTGTGTGCCGATTGTGTTTATTATCTGAATTAAAGAGAGTTTCAGTCAGTAAGTTATGTGATTTGGGTGGGATCATCATATTATCATATTATATACTTTAATAAATACTATTTACTATAGTCTAAGCAAACTGGAAGTATATATGCTTTACATCCCAAAGCACAAGAGAGAGAGAGAGACACCCGCATGTCCAGTCAGCCTTTTTTATCGCTGTTACACTCCAGGGTGAGATCTGAGAAATTACATGATAGCATTTTTACCCTAGCAACAACCATTCAGTTTACCTTAGCAACCACATAGTCCTGACAACCATACACAACATGCTGATGTTAAGATTTAAATTTCCGGCCGATGGATTTTTTCGGACAAATTCTAAGACAGCATTGCATATTTCCTTCTCTCGGAATTCAATCCCATAAGGCATTGCATTGATGCAACCAAAGAGAGAAAAACATGTGCTGTGGATGTAACTCTGACACTGTTTGGAAGCAGCGCTGTTTGTTGTGTGATCTTGTGTGTTTGGTTGTTATTGCAGTAGCTTTATTAAAGCGTGTTTAGGTTTTTAGATTTACAGACATGACAGATGTTTCATGTGCACACTAAACATCAAGGACATTTTGTCTTTGTAGATTTTGAAAGAGAAGAAGCCTCTCACAGATTGGTCCAACATTACTGGCTCCACCCCCTGCGTGATGTCACTGTCCCCCGTGAGCGTTCACAGAGCGGCACAGGTAGGTTCTGTTGTTTGACATGTGTGGACGTGTGTTTATTTAACACGCTGACCGTGCTGTTGAAATGTGTCCAGGACTCACTGAAGGAGGCTTCCGGTATCCCTCGTAGACGTAGCTCGCACAGGAAAGTCCCAGACAGACCTCTCTCTGCACAAGGTGAGCGCATCAATCAACGTGTGATGAAACACACCGACACAATGAAGCTCGAACAGCAGTTTTTAATGGACGAAAGAAGAGCAAGTGCAGCGGTTTGTTCTGGTGAATTACTTGTGTAAAGCTTCAGGATTAAAGGTGTGTCTGTGTGAGGATTACTGGAAGAACAAGTGGAACCACTACAGTCCTGCGTCTGGTTTACATGAGTCGTTGGTCTCCTGAACAACATTAACACAACAACTACACACACACACACTACACACAATGTTACACACCACCCCTGTAGTGTATGTGTGTGTTGTGTGTATGTTTGTTTCAGGGTGTGTTTGAAGGTGTGTGTGTGTGAGTCAGTCTTGATAATCTAATGCGATGTTTAAACAACACTATCAGTAAGTAAGAAATCTTTTAACTGAATTATGGGATGTGACCTCATTATATTGTACGTAGGCAATTTAATACAAAGGTCATCCTAACCATGAATAAAAACACAATTTTTACAATCATACTGAGAACATTTGATGGTTAAAATAGCCTTGTCAAGGTTTTAAAGAATAGCCAAAATTGTCATGGTTGATATTCCTCACAAGTGGGCACATGTGAAAATTAAAATATAAACTCGGTTTTAAAGTTAAAACTGTTGTATAGACTGATATTTGTCCGACGTCTTTAGTCAAATATAAACAGATAATTTTATATATAGTTTATATTTCTAGTCTATATCCCTTATTGCCCCCTGAACTCTTTGTAAGGTGCTCTGGATAAAAGCGTCTGCTAAACCACTAAATGTAAATGAAGTCTTGACTAAAAACGTCACACCGCTGCATGCTCGCTTTCTGTTTCTGATGCTTAAGACTGATTGGATGAGTTGTGTGTGTAAATCTATTGTATAACACAAATAATCACACACCTGTATCTGTATCACACTGCTGTGTTGTCTGGCCTACAGGTGATGAACTTATATGTTTGTGTGTGTGTTGTTTCAGTGTTGGTGAGGATGACTCCGGCCAAACAGAGCTGTGATGTCGTGTCCCCTCGTCTTCATCACTCCTCTCACAGACTGAGTAACGGACTGAGAATGGTTCACAGCGATTCCTCACAGACGCCCTGCAACAGCACAAATACCTCCCGCGCTCCCAGGTGAGACGGAACATTTCCTGAAAAACTGCTCATTTGTGTTTCTAGGATCCATTATTTTCTTGGAGCTCTGTCTGTGGTCTGATCACGTGACCTCTCGTCCCCATAGTCCTCAGAGTCTGCTGGATCTGGTGGAGATGGAACGGAAGGTCAGAGAAGCCAAAGCAGAGAGAGAGCGTCTGCTGAGAGAGAGAGTGAGAGACAGCTGATACACGTGACCCTTAACACTGATCATAATAGCACTTTATTTATCACCTCTTGTCCTGCATGCCCATTGGTCAGTTCAGCTTTACATTACACGGGAAGAGTCGATATTTGCACCCCAGGTTTATAAGGGATTGTTCTTAGTTTGTCACAGCGATGTTATGTGCTGGAGGATAATCAGATTTTGTGTGGATGCAGGAGGAACGCCGCCATCTGCTGGAGGAACAACAGAAACCGAGACGGAGAGATGTAAACTCTTTAATAGTACAGACACATGAATCAACACCAGAAACAAACGCTGAGCAACACAACTCGACACACAGCTCACAGCTGGAGGTGCGTCTGCTGTTTTCTCAATTGTTTGTGTTATTCATGCTTTTATTGTGTTCAATCATCCTTGTTGTTCAGCAGAGCGTCCCGCTTTCTCTAAAGGCGAACTTTGACCTGCGCTCTCATGTGGAGGCTCTGGGTCACAACGTGAGCGGATGCATGGGAGTGAATTTGTCTCCGCGGAGGTGCGGCGGCTTTCTGACTAAGCGTGGAGGCCGCGTGAAAACATGGAGGAGAAGATGGTTCATCTTTGACCTGGACCACCAGCGCCTGGCGTATTACACTGGTGAGAACCAGAACCACACCACTGAGTTATAACTGGAGATCAGTGAATCACAGAGACCTGAGGGTGGAGCTGTTTGGTTCCTCAGCCAGATAACAAACACCCAGAACCCCTGAATGACTGCTCATTACACACCATGACACATGATATCTGATGATGTGTACTTTTATCAGCCACACAGCGAGAACACCCATCATTTATAACTTCATCAACACATTCCCCCCTTTATGCTTTATATGAATACGTCACAATTATCTGCCCTTTATTAAATCCATGTTCATGTTTTCTCAGAACTGGATGAGAAGAAACTGAAGGGGGTGATTTATTTTCAGGCTGTTGAGGAGGTTTATTATGATCATCTGAGAACAGCCACGACAGTGAGTCTTTTTTTTTAATCAAAACTGAAGCGCAACTCCAAAACTGCATCAATTACTATTGAACACATGACTTTTATTTGGCCAAGTTATTCATTTAAATATAAACATTAAAAACTGACTGTGGTCATTATATGAGGGCTGTCATAATCAATAGTTCTTAATTATTGTGGCCACTGGCCAGGAAAACTCATGATGTTATTATTGCCATATCTATATCAATATTTAAAGTCATTCTCAAAATATTGACACTTTGGGCTCAATTTGGATATTTTCACTTAGACACTTGTATTAGCAGAGGTTGAGTTTTTCTGAGGGGACGGCAAATTTTACACTGTTACACAAGCTGTACACTCACTAGTTTACAGCACAGTGTCATTTCTTCAGTGTTGTCACATGAAAATATATAATCATATATTTACTCAAATGTGAGGGGTGTCACTTCTGTGAGATACTGTTAAATTTGAATATAAAAGAAGTTGATATATAAAGATCAGGTGAACTCTCGGCATGTCTGTAATGAAACAGTGTTCATGTTTAAACTTTCATTTGTCCATGTGTGTGTGTGTGTTTATGTTAGTCTCCGCGGCCGAATCTCACCTTCTGTGTGAAAACATACGAGCGTCTTTTCTTCCTGGTGGCTCACAGCGCTGAAGCCATGAGGATCTGGATGGATGTGATTGTGACGGCCACAGATGAGCACAGTAGATACTGACCAGCAGTAAACACACTATTCAGTGCATTCAGTGTTAAATGTCAGCTCTGTTACTGGGCTGTCTGTCCTCTACTGTCCTCTGCTGTTACACCAACAGAACAACATCATACGCTGCACTGGCTCTCATTTCTTACACATTATTTATTATTGTCACAAATATTGTATATTTTGTAATGGTGGGAATTGGGGGATAAAAGTGACTGTTATGTTATGAAACATTTACATTCCAAACAGTTTGTGGGGACTTCTGCATGTGCCAAGGACTGATTCATGTCAAACCAATTGAATGGTTGTGGAAAATTATTTGCCAAGAATATTTACACACAATATCAAAATAAAAATGTTTTTTTCTATTTAATGTGACTAAATTGTTCTTGTAAAATACAATATGGCCTTTTAAAGTTGTATATTAGATGTACAACTGCTATTGTTCAGTGGATGAGAAGTCTTTTTGTATTGTTTTAAAGTTGTTAAGTGATATGAATGGAAACACCACTGAGTGCAGTCAAACCCACAGGAGATATAAAAACACTACAATTCATATGTTTATAGTCACTTTCCTTCACTTGATGGTTATTTTAGAATAACAGCAGTCATCACAAATATGAAATAACACAAATGTAACTTCGAGAATTATGTTGTGACTCAGGAAAATGCAAACTCATTCACAATAAAGTGTATAAAAGAATAATAATAAATAAATAAATGAAAGATAATTTATTTCATTACAAAAGTACATTTTATGTATTATTTTGAATGTGTTATGAATTTCTTAAAGAATTGTATTTCGAAAATCACATTCTCGTAAAAATAAAGACTTTTGATTAAAGAAATCATTTCTATGTAGTGACCCTAAACTGTTAAACGGTAGTGTACACTTTATCCTTCATATAGCTGCTCGTTATGAACGCGATACATGTTGTTTATTTATGATCTTGAATCTTTTAAATGTGTGATTTGCGTCGCGCGCTCGTTAGAATCGTTGAGAGTCAATGATTTGAGGTTTTGTGGTGAAGTTTCATGTGTGATGATGGAGATGATATCGAGGAGCTCTTCTCTGTATGTGGGCGATCTGGATGCGAGTGTGACAGAAGCGATGCTGCATGAGAAGCTCAGTCCGACGGGTCCGATTCTGTCTGTCCGAGTCTGCAGAGATAAACTCACGGGCTGCTCGCTCGGATACGCTTATGTCAACTTTCAACGACCTGAACATGGTAAACACTTTACACAATTCACATAGAATGAACTCTTATGATTTAGCATTTACTATAGTAAACTGTAGTAGGCTTTATTGTTTACTAGCCTACTATAGTGTTTTTGAACCTTACCATAGTACATGCTAAAGTAGCTCATACAACTGTATTTATCTATCAACACACTATAATTAATACTACAGAATATACATTAACAATGTGTAGTATTTCAAGTTAATACCTAATCATTTTAGGTTATTTATTTATTTACCTGACAACAACATTTAACAACATTTTTTATAAGTACAATTATAAAAAGTTACTCAGGTCACACTTGCACAATCCCGACAACCTTCTGCACATTTTAGAAAAAGGTTTATATTTTAAAAGATTTGCAGATGTTTTCCTTTAGCTCAACGCATCCACATTCATTTCTACATAAACAAGTGTTCATTTGGTAAAATCCATTTAAAGTGATATTCATATTTGTTTTTAAAGCAAAACATTTAATGTATGTAAAGATTATGAAACATTCTACTCTTTGAGTGTGTATACTGTAAGCATGTGCTTTAAATTCACAAAAAACGTTTTTTACTCCCAAGAGTTTTGCGCTTTAAAAAGTGACTTTTTATTTGTGCAGTAAGCAGTGTTGTTGCTTTTACCTGGACTACAATTCCCTAATCAGACAACTTGACCCGTCTTTCATTGAAACTATTTTTCATCATGACATCATGTTATATTTGTTATGTCAGCCGAGCGTGTATTAGACACCATGAACTTTGATGTGATGAATGGCAAACCCATGAGGATGATGTGGTGCCAGCGTGACCCGTCACTGCGCAAGAGTGGAGTGGGAAACATCTTCATCAAGAATCTGGAGAAATCCATGAGCAGTGAAGCCCTTCTGGACATCTTCTCACCCTTCGGTACAATCTTATCCTGCAAAGTAAGTGGTGTTAAAGAACCCAGGGTTGGTCTGAAGTGCAGCAGAAGTTCACGTCTCTCTTTCTGAAGGTGTCCTGTGATGAGAAAGGTTCCAAGGGCTTTGGATTTGTGCACTTTGAGACCCTTGAAGCCGCTGAAAAAGCCATCAGTCGATTGGACGGGATGCTGATCAATGAGCAGAAAGTGTAGGCAGTGACTCGCTGTTAATATAAGTATAATAACGCAAATATTGAGGCAAATAAGTCTCATGCGTTGTGTCTTGAAGGTTTGTCGGGCACTTCAAGTCCCGCAGAGAGCGCGAGGCTGAAGTGAAGGAGAGAGCCAAAGAATTCACCAACGTTTACATCAAGAACTTTGGATCAGAACTGGATAACAACTCTCTCTCTGAGATGTTCAGGGAATTCGGTGAATCTTTTGTGTATTTGTTGATTGTTTTTGGATGAGTGTTTAGTTTATTCGGTGAGGGTTTAGTGTAATTGTTGAGTGTTTAGTTTATTCTGTAAGTGTTTTGTTCAGTGTTTTGTTGAGTTTTTAGTGTATTTGTTGAGTGTTTAGTTTATTCGTTGAGTGTTTTGTTGAGTGTTTTGTATATTCTGTGAGTGTTTTGTTGAGTTTTTAGTGTATTTGTTGAGCGTTTGGTTTATTGTTTTGTGTATTTGTTGAGTGTTTTGTTAGACTTGCTCTCTTCTGCTGATCTCTGATGTCTCTCTACAGGTCACATCATGAGCGCTCACGTGATGACAGACGAGAGCGGGACATCCAGAGGATTTGGGTTTGTCGACTTTGAGAGGCACAGCTATGCTCTGAAGGTGTGTGACGTCGCCAAAGAAGATCCCTGTGGAGAAACAAATGAGTTAAGAATGAAATCTCTGCTCTCAGGCCGTGCAGCAGCTGAACGGGACAGAGTTTAAAGGCAAGCGGCTGTATGTGGGACGAGCTCAAAAGAGACGAGAGCGTCAAGCGGGGCTCAAGCGCATGTTTGAGAAGATGAAGCGGGAGCGCTTGGCTCTCTATCAGGTACCGACAGACAGCGTCTCATTGAGCATCTCTGAGTTGACTGTAATACACCCCTCTGACACGTGTAATCCGTCCCGCAGGGCGTCAATCTGTACTTGAAAAACCTGAGCGACTGCGTGGACTGTGAAGTTCTCCACAAAGAGTTCTCGCCGTACGGGACCATCACCAGTTGTAAGGTGGATGTCGGTCTTTATTTCTACAAGAGTGACAGAAGTGTTTTATCTGCTGAGTTTGAGGAGTGCAGTGTGTGGTGTGCAGGTGATGACGGCCGGAGGACGCAGCAGAGGATTCGGTTTCGTTTGTTTCTCATCTCCAGAAGAAGCCACTAAAGCCGTCTCTGAAATGAACGGCCTGCATCATCGCGAACAAGCCCTTATACGTGGCTCTCGCCCAGCGGAAGAAAGAGAGACAGGCCCACCTCATGGACCAAGACATGAGCAGAAAGATGTTCCAGAGACAGAGTCTGCAGCCCTACTCCACCGTCTACCATCCAAACTCAACATCTGGATTCTTCATGACTCCACAGGTCCTCCTTCTCCTGCTCAAGCTCACATCATCCGATTGATTGATGGAGGATAAATAAACGTTTGTTTGTGTTGATGTGCTTCACAGGTTCAGTCCTGCCCGCAATGGGAGCTGCCGGGTGTCAGCGCTCAGTGTGAGTATATCAGAGAAAGTCCATTCATTATTGAGAGGTCAAAGGTGAAAAGAGCCCTGATGAACTGTACAGATGCTGCTCTCTTCAGGCCTCTTCACCCAAACATCATCATCACTGATATTAATATTAATAAAGGATGATAATGATGACGGGGAAAACATGTTTTCTCAATCTACCTCAGACTATTTATTTATCTGCAGTATATCGAATCATCTGTTTATATTTTCTAAACCCCTGTGGATAGAGTCAGACATTTAGGGAATAAACATGTCATGGATGTGACATCCTTTTTGACACAGATTTTGAGTGACAACACACTTAATTGTATGATTTCTGTGAATGACACAAACCAGATATTAGCCCACAAATGGAGAAGGGACGACTTCGCATTAATGAGGAATATGAACATGAGGGAACACTTTCTTGACTATGAAAAGATTTCAAAAGAACTGTGAGAGGTCTGAGCTGTCAGTATGATGAAAACCTTTGTTAAAAACGTTCTTTTATCATGGTGAGGTTGACCTTGAATGGATTTGCTCTATAAGAAAAGTATAAGAAAATAGCGAAGTCTATACTGCTATTAAAGAAGAAGAGGAATGACAATCAAAATGTGATTTTAAGGGCTCACACATCAAAAGAATTCAGAATAAAGATCATGGAACAATGATTCTCATATCTCTTGTTTTGCTCATTTGTTGTTCGTTGTTGATCTGTGAATCTCAACATTTAAAGGTATTACACAAAATAAAGAACGTCATGATTTCAGCATTGCTAATGGTTTTGTTTGTCTGACTATCTTACAGCCAATCACGCTCATCCTCACTGGTCCAGCGCTTCAGGATTCATTCATGGTGTCAATTCAGTAAACGTCCAAACACCACAGATGCTGCAGGTCACAACACACACACACACACAATCTTGGGTTATCTTTGTACTTTATTCCGGGATAATGAAAGATTTCTTTCACATGTTTTCTTACAGCCTAATGTGTACCTGCAGTGTCAGAGCAATAATTCCGATCTCTTCCATTTCCTTCAATCCCATGATTCTATGAGCTCGAAGGTCAGTCCACAGGCATCATCTTAATATTATTCTTCAGCTGATGTGGTTTGGGTTTGATGGTTTGATTCATGACATTGTTTTGTGTTTGTTTAGGTAAATGAAGCGCTGGGTTCTTAAAAGTCAGTCAGATGATGGAAACCCATCACCTGTGAATTCTTCACCTGTCCTTTCATTCCTGCACCCCAGACTTCAGTCAAGACCATGTACACTTTATTTAGACCCTTTAAAAGATTTGTATTCATTTGAATGCTTCAATCTTCACTTTTTTAGTTCTATGTCAACATTTTAATAATTATAATAACTGTATTGTCCTATTTGTCATATGAATAGAAAATAAATATATTTCATGAAATGACACATTCGTTTTCTTCATTAGTCAACATGAAACACACCCAAACCTGAAGAGTGAATTTCTGGAGTGTAACATCCCATTATTTCAAGTTAAGCTAGTTTGGTATTTTATTGGACAGCAGGAATTTAGAGTTTGTTATTAATTACTTGAAAACTACTTTGGAAATGTTTTTCTATTGAACTGTACCGTTAGATGACTTAAATCAGAACACTCTTAAAAGGTATTTGCACATTGTTACATCTGTTTCTCCTTTTGTGCTGTGCGCTTGTGCCCATATCTACTTCGACACACATCTTATATAAGAAATATTACTCTAGGACAAAATATACACAAAGAAATCTACTTTTATTGCCGATGGAAGCAGGGTCCGCGGCACATTTGAGGAGTTGATTCGCGCAGCACCGCATCTCTTTGACTTCAGGAGGTCTGGGATGGCCTCCCTGTATGTGGGCGATCTCCACCCGTGTGTGAGGGAGGTCATGCTTTACCAGAAGTTCAGCCCAGCCGGCCACATTCTGTCGATTCGGGTGTGCAGCGACACGATGACCCGCTGCTCTCTGGGTTGCGGCTGTGTGAACTTCTGGCAAAAAGCTGACGGTGATGGACCAGTTGCTTTGGTTTTTGGGGATCTTCCATTACCAGAATTTAACTCTTGATGGTTTAACTTGACTCGTTTCAGCTGAACGTGCCTTGAACACCATGAACTTTGACATCATCATGGGCAGACCCGTCCGGATCATGTGGTGCCAGCGTGACGCTTCGCTGCGCAAGAGTGGGGTGGGCAACATCTTCATCAAGAACTTGGACAAATCCATTGACACCAAGTCTCTGTATGATGACTTCTCTGTGTTCGGCAACATTCTGTCCTGTAAGGTAATGAAGACACAAGCGTTGTGCTGCTCTCGTGTGAACACCCATCTGTGACGTCACGTGTTTGCTCTGTCGGTGTTGTTCTCCTCCCGCAGGTGGTTTGTGATAAAAATGGCTCGAAAGGCTTCGGCTTTGTGCACTTTGAGACACCGGAGGCTGCTGAAGAAGCCATTGAGAAAATGAATGACACGATGCTCAATGGACGCAAAGTGTAAGTGTGTTGTTGAACGACTTTTCAATAAACTCATTTTATTCTGTCGTAGTGTTTGGACCAAAGTCTCTCTCTGTTTGAGTACTAGACAAAGTCATGTCCTAACAGAAAGATCAAAGTCAGATTTTGCCAAAATCAACGTGAAAAAGTTTGTATGCCGTCTTATTTTCCATTCACCTCATTCAGAGAAACTTCAGGAGAGTTTTTTTTACAGAGTTGAAGAGTGTGTGCTTTGTTGTGATAGTGTTTTATGAGTGTTGTTTGGGGTGATGTGATATGTGAATAACAATGAAGTCGATTTGTCTCACTCTGAAGGTTTGTGTGTCATTTCAAGTGTCAGAAGGAGCGTCGGGTTGAGATGCTCAGAGCGCTGAGGAAATGATGCTGGACAAGTTCATTCCTATTATTTTGCTTATTAAATGTTCTGGATTGATTTAGTTTCTTTTTGATTGAGCGGTGCTCCACAATGACTTTCAGGAGAAAAGTCTCAACACATGTTTGTCTGTTCACTGAGGTCACGGTCTCTTCCCGCTCCTGCAGGACATGGACGGACCCTTGGCAGGTAAGATCACTGAAAGCCACAATTCTGAGCTCTTGTGTTTGCTTCAGTCTCATGAAGGTCAGTCCATGTGCGTCATGAAAACAGAATTATATTATAATTCTGATGTAGTTTCACTGAGGACAGACTGGTTTGGGTTTGATCATCTGATTGATGGTTTTATGTTTGTTCAGATAAATGAATCTCATCAGTGATGTAAATCCTTCTCCAGTCCTTCCATTCCTGCATGCTGCGAGTCATGCACACGTCATGCATTTTAAAAAGTCTTTATTTGATTTCAAGGACGGTTGTCACAATTATTCATATAACTAATAATTCATATAAATTGATTCTGTTTCGTTTTTTTACATCATTTTCACTTTTCTCAAAGTTTTCTTTTGTGAATACATTACTTTAATATTTAAAGATATTAAGTATGTAAATTACAATTTACAAATCATGAAATAAAAAAGATATATAGCCTTTTATAAACGAAGCAACTATCTCTTAAAATAGTCTACTGGTATATTTCTCGTGGACCAATCGAGCATCCTTCAGGTCATCAGGACTCCTCCCCTCCAGACTATAGAAACAAGTTTTTTTGCCTCCAGTCTTATACCCTAAACACCTGTGTTTCTGACATTCTCTTAACTCTTTCTGAGGTGATGAGCAGTCTTTAAACGCCCCGCTGATCTCAACGATTTGATCTTGAAACATCTACAGCGAAATGATCATACAAGGTTTCATCTCTTGCATACTTTGTAAAGATGCACTCTTAACCTCATGGTCTAATATTTTCAAGCAATTCATTTTTACCTTCAGTATTCTTGCACTGAGGTCAATGTTCCTTTCCAGTATTGGATCTAATAATTGTTGCATAAATAAACATTACAAAATTATTCCTGTTTCATTGTATTTATAGATCATACTTTTGTTATTTTCAACAATAAAAATAGTTATATTGTTTTCAGAGTAGTGTTTGGGATGTTTCACACAGTTTCTGATGATTACAGTATTGATCATGACTTTTTAATAATAAATACAGTTTGATCTTGGAGTTCTCATGGTCTATTTTATGAGTATGATCATCTCTTGTGCTTTTACGCTTTTTTACTTTGCAAATTTACAAATTTTACAAATTCGTTTTATAGCTAATTCTATTATAATGAAAATGTCCCTTTTCGATAACGTAACAAGTCACATTATTAATAAAGTCTATGAAGTATTTATTTATTTCCATGAGTTTATATCTGGTGGATAATGCATAAGACCTGAACGTAAAATAAAAGAACTATGAAATAGTAACAAGGATCTGAGAATGAAATGGATCTTGATAATCTAATATAACCTGAACAGTCAATGCGGTTTTTTAATCATTTAACACTTCCAAAAATCACCATATTCCAAAAACGAAGAATGTACTTTGCATGTAATAAATTATTTTCACAGAATGCTGCGTGGTTGTTCACGAGGGCTTTTATTTTGTCTTCACGTAAAACATATATATGTAAAAAAGCAACACGCAACTTCCGCCGAGAATGCCTCTTATCTGTGCGCTACTTCCGATTTTCTTCCCCTACCTTGTGCGGTGCGAGAGAAAGCGCGTGTGCCTCTGAGCCTCCGCACACATCTTATATAAAAAATCAAAAATACAAAAAAAAAATACAAAAACAAGAAAAAAACCCACAAACAAAGATCTACTTTTATTACCGAATATCTCGGTGAAGCAGAATCCGCGACAGATTTGAGGAGATTATTCGAGCAGCACCGCACGCTTTGACTTCAGTAGGCCTGAGGTAAATTTTAATCATCGTGTCTTGAGCGATACCGCGAACCCGTCGACGATAATTCGGTACCAAACGCGTTTTAATTGATCATTCAGTCTGTTTTCTTGCGGTTGTTTGTCGTTTGACCGTATTCGTGGAGACTGTCGAGCGCATTCGAGCTCGTCCGTCGCCATTACAGCCGCTCGGTAGCTTAACTCCTCCGCGTGTTTTCTGCTCCCTTTTTTCGGGTGTCGTGGTTCTCACCGCGTTGTCCTCTAGTGTATCGTTAATCGGTCGTACCATAACGTAAGTCGTTAAAGGAGATGAATCCTAGCGCTCCGAGTTACCCGATGGCGTCTCTATATGTGGGTGATCTCCACTCGGATGTGACCGAGGCCATGTTGTACGAGAAGTTCAGCCCAGCCGGGCCCATTCTGTCGATTCGGGTGTGCAGGGACATGATGACCCGTCGCTCTCTGGGTTATGCCTACGTGAACTTCCAGCAACCCGCTGACGGTAAGTTTATTTAATGTCTGTTTCAGGTTTTCGGATGTTTTATTTATGGGAAAACAAAACGGAAACTAGAGGTCGCGTGCAAAAATGGATTCTAGCCAATCTCGTTGCATCTAATAGAAGCGACAGATTTTATCTGCCTCTGTAATACATATCAGGTTCTGCAGAGTTTACGCAATTTATCAGCAGTACTTATTGTTTTTTGTGTATGAAGATCTGTCGTAACCAAAACTCGTGTTTCAGCCGAACGTGCTTTGGACACCATGAATTTTGACGTCATCAAGGGCAGACCCGTCCGGATCATGTGGTCTCAGCGCGACCCCTCGCTGCGCAAGAGTGGGGTGGGCAACATTTTTATCAAGAACTTGGACAAATCCATCGACAACAAGGCTCTGTACGATACCTTCTCCGCCTTCGGCAACATTCTGTCCTGCAAGGTAATAAAGACACATGCATGAGTTGTGCTGCTCTGGTGTGAACGCCTGTGTTTGACGTGTGTGCTGGGTGTGCTGTTCTCCTCCTGCAGGTGGTTTGTGATGAGAATGGCTCAAAAGGCTACGGCTTTGTGCACTTTGAGACCCATGAGGCGGCCGAAAGAGCCATTGAGAAAATGAATGGCATGTTGCTCAATGACCGCAAAGTGTAAGTGTGATTTTTAACTCGCCGATCTGTCATTTGTTTGATTGTGTGTTTCGATTAACTGCATCTCAATAAACATTTTATTGATTTCGTTAAATGTCAATCTCTGCAAACATCTGGGTCGTTATTTTTGGTCCGAAAATCAACAGTCTGTTTTGGGGTGATAGAGGATGGCTCGGTTGTGTTGTGGAGATGGAATAATAAAAAAGGATTCTTTCACTTTGCAGGTTTGTGGGTCGTTTCAAGTCTCGCAAGGAGCGTGAGGCCGAGATGGGAGCTCGTGCCAAAGAGTTCACCAATGTTTACATTAAGAACTTTGGAGAAGACATGGACGACGAGAAGCTGAGGGAGGTCTTCGGTCTATATGGTGAGTGTTTAGTTGGCAGTAAATTTGAACTTGTTTTGTCCTCGTGTGGAATCAGGTTTCTGACGTTTGCATGTTATTTCAGGTCCAGCTCTCAGTATTCGTGTCATGACCGACGAGAGCGGCAAATCAAGAGGCTTTGGTTTTGTCAGCTTCGAGCGGCATGAGGATGCACAGAGGGTGAGTATCCACATGGATTAATGTTCTCCGTCGGTACGACAGATTTCTGTCAACTGCAGGGTTCTGTCCTGTTATTAATGTCTTAAATTCACTTTTTATTTCATTCCTTTGACTGGCTCTGAACCAGAGACGGACTCAATCCTGTCACAGTGCTTATGATGTTTGTCGTAGGCTTCTGACATACACATGTGCCTACACGCACAAATACATCTAGAGTTTGTAAAATACACACTGATGTCTATGGAAGTGGCAATAACAATATCCTCACATATAATTTGACTGTGTTTTCACATCAGATACACAATATCCGCAATGTAAGCTATTATTAAAACCACTAGAATCTTCTACCAGATTGTGGTAGAATACTTTTGTGTATTTTGAGGGGAAGTGGGTGAACTTAGATGATGTGAATCTGACAGATCTCAGACGGCAAACTAGCGCGATCATTATAGAAGTGTTTAAACACATTCACATGCACATATTTGAATATTAGATATTTCATGACATAGTTAACAAGTTTGATTATTTTGAGGTAAAAAGAAAAATGTAAAAGCAGAACGTACAGTCAGTCGTACAGCTGCTGTAGCTCTGTGGTGTCACATAAGCAGTGCCACGTCATCGCCGTGGAAATGTTAGTGATAGGCTACCTTCTAGACGTCGCTCTGGAAAAGCTAGTCAAACACTAACTAGTGAAACACTGAAACAGGTGTCAGGTGTAACCAAGCTTCAGGAGTATAGTTTCACAGCCAAAAGGTTGAAAAATGAAAAGCACTCTGGAGACTTTTGCTCAAGAGGCACTTTTTGGTCTATAATGGTAGTGTTGTTACTTGTTCCCTGATAGAGATTCAGAAAACATTGAGTCTCATTCACTAAGCATGCGTACGCACAAATCATGATTCACAAAAACCTTCATACAGAAATTTATTCTTAATATAAGGGAAGTTGAAAGCTCACTTGCGCAAAAATCAGCAGTCTCTCTTAACTTTTCTCTCTCTCTGACAAAATGCATGTTTCATCTCAGGACAAGTTATATATATTAAATAATAGCCTATATATATATATACAATTACGTGTAGATTTATTTTTAATTTTACATTTATTTCATCATATAGAGTGAAAGAATAATAAAAGCTGTGTTAGACTATAGCTCGAGCTGCGAGGTTTCTCTGAATAGCAGCGCTTTTACAGGACAGAACTCTGCAAACTGTGTGTCTGTATAAAAGACGTTTTATTGTGAATGGGCTGAATTTGAGGACTGTGCAAATGGAATAACTTGCGAGAGTGCGTCTGTAGACAGCATCACGTGAAGAGTCACTTTGACTTAAGTGGCGACGGGTGGTAAAGGTAAGGTAAGGCGGAAAGCCCTGACATGGAGATGGCCTGGGTGTGTTTTAAGCAAATGACTAGACCTGTGTACGCGGCCGGTCATTTAGAACACTCCAAATTCACTAACATAAGGACGAGGTGAAGAACAAATTCTGTTGTGAACTAGGCTGGGAGGTTCAAATTTGCGTATAAAAATCTACCCAATTATAAGTGAATGAGACCCGTTGTATGGTAGTATTAGATAAATTAAAACATAACACACATCATGTAGATGGTTGATTATCTGTCAAGGTAAGTGTAATTTTTTCATAGATTAGAAACAGCTTTTCAAATACGCTAACTGGTAACATATTAAAGGGGTTTAAAACATATCCTCCTATAACACTATTGGTTTGGACTATTTAAATAAAGATAATTAAAGGAATGCGACTTGGCCTGAAAAACAATTTTAGTCAGAATTATTTTCACTTTGAACCACGTATCCATCTGCTGACTGATCTCTGGAGTTCTTCTGATCATCACTGAAGTGTTGTGGGATCTTCTCTCTGCTCCTCAGGCTGTGGATGAGATGAACGGGAAAGAGGTGAACGGGAAGCAGGTGTACGTGGGTCGTGCTCAGAAGAAAGGAGAGCGGCAGACGGAACTCAAGCGTAAATTTGAGCAAATGAAGCAGGACCGCATGACCCGCTATCAGGTGAGATGAGCAGCTCGACATCACTTTTCTGTGGATCAGTTCATCTGAACATTGCTGCCATCAGTGAGTTCAGAGTGAATAATCCTGCTGATGGTTTGTGCTTTTCAACAGGGAGTGAATCTCTACGTCAAGAATCTAGATGACGGCTTGGATGATGAACGTCTGCGAAAAGAATTTTCACCCTTCGGCACCATCACAAGTGCAAAGGTATAAACTCTTAGAAGACCACTTTGACATTATACATTTATGCTTATGACAGATGCCTTTATCTGGCGACTGACATGGTACTGCATTATACTATACATTTGTACCAGAGTATGTGCAATCCCTGCACTATAAAAAAGTCTGTTAAAATAATGGACATTTTCTGTGAAGTGGAAAATGTTTAATATTTTTTCCCCGTGTAGAATTATAAGATATATTAAATACCTTTCCCAGTTTTTTTTGTATTATTTTAAACATTTTATGTAGAAACCGAAAACACAGGTTTTTAGTAGTGTCGGTTCGAACCCATAACATTGGCATTGTTAGCGCCATAATCTAACCACTGAGCTACAGTTAAACCTTTGAACATTAAAATACTTTTCTCCTCATTGACATCCTTCTGTGTTTTGTTCAGGTTATGATGGAGGGCGGCAGAAGCAAAGGCTTTGGGTTCGTGTGCTTCTCTTCTCCAGAAGAAGCCACAAAGGCTGTGACTGAAATGAACGGCCGTATCGTCGCCACCAAACCTCTGTATGTGGCTCTGGCCCAGAGGAAAGAGGAGCGTCAGGCCCATCTCACCAGCCAGTACATGCAGAGGATGGCCACGGTCAGAGCTGTTCCAAACCCAGTCCTTAACCCCTACCAGCCCGCACCACCATCTGGATACTTCATGGCTGCTATTCCACAGGTCTGCCCTATTACCCCTCACATCAGTTTATTAATATAGAGCAGGTCCATTCAAGTTTAAGACCATCGAGATCATTTTACCCAATCGTCCAGACCGATCATGATATTGTGACTAATGTTGATGACTTTTGTGTTCACAGGCTCAGAATCGTGCTGCATACTATCCCACCAGTCAGCTGGCACAGCTCCGCCCCAGCCCTCGCTGGGCAACGCAAGGTGTCCGCCCTCAGCGTGAGTACACTGTCTAGTTGTCCTCCTATGTTGTGTGACAACGATTCACTTTTAATTTGTATTCCTTGTTTTCTCTGCAGATTTCCAGAACATGCCAAACGCCATCAGGCCTTCAGCCCCCCGCCCAGCCTTCGGTGGGGTGCGTCCCACGTCCTCGCAGGTTCCCCGAATGATGCAATCGCAGCGAATGAGTGAGTGACTCCTGCTATAATGCTTTATGGCTCATGACGATTTACCTTTTCGTTTTATTGATCCTGATGGCTCTTTATCGCAGCCTCTCAAGGAATGGGTCCTCGTCCCGCAGCTGCAGCCACAGGAACGGCTCCAGTGAGAGGTGTGCCACAGTACAAGTACGCACCTGGAGTCCGCAATCCACAGCAGCACATGCCCAGTCAACCTCAGGTCCCCATGCAGCAGGTATAATTCACTCTTCTTTTGGCTTCAGCTGCATGTTACGACCTTGTATAGTAAAAGCTGATCTGATCGGCCCGGTCTCATTTTTTTGCCCCACCACCAGCCTGCTGTACACGTTCAAGGTCAGGAGCCTCTGACTGCATCCATGTTGGCTGCCGCCCCACCACAGGAACAGAAGCAGATGCTGGGTAACAAATGATTACAGTATTCATTTGACGTTTAGTTGATGGGGTTGTTTAGATGATCCTGTGCTCTGTGTCTGTGGAGATTCTCATGCCCTCTGTCGTTCCGTTGCAGGTGAGCGTCTCTTCCCTCTCATTCAGAACATGCATCCCAGTCTGGCTGGAAAGATTACTGGAATGTTGCTGGAGATCGACAACTCTGAGCTGCTCCACATGCTGGAATCTCCAGAGTCTCTGCGCTCTAAGGTCTGTGATCACGCAATGCTCTCCGCTAACATCACACAGTTATTGAAACCATTGTGTGACCTTGACATGAAACTCAGACAGGCAGTTTGCCGATGTTAGTTGTACACGTATGATATATGATATTTGTAAACTTCGCAATGAATTTGATGAGAAATGCACAGGGCTTAATTGTGAGAGAATCATCAGCTGTTGTGTTCATGAGTGATTTGATGTGTTTTCAGGTTGATGAAGCTGTCGCTGTGTTACAAGCTCATCAGGCCAAAGAAGCCGCACAGAAATCAGTGCCCAACCCCGCCGCCCCAGCTGTCTGAGATAAAGTGAGTCCTCCATATGCCTTCAAAGCCTTTTTTCTGCTTTACAGAGTTTCTTTTTTTAACGCTTTGTCTCTTTTTTTATTTCAGAATGATGATTTGTAAGCCTGACTTAACCAGGACGGAAGCATTATAAAATTGATAAATATTGAAAAACCTGATACTCAAAAGTAAAAAATAATACAGTGGATACATAAAAATATTTTGCCAGGTCAAGAGGTTAAATCTGGACCTTGATTATATTAAAAAAATCTTAAAAAAATGGAAAAATTTTAATTTTGAAAATTCCAAAACATTCCTTTCTTTTATTCCTCTTAATGAATGCTCATTGTCAATTGTGTTCTTGCAGTTGATAGCTGAACATTTGGGAAATTGGATTTAACTGCTTGAATAAATAAAAACTTTAAACATGTGTTCTTGTTTGAGTTCTTTTCATTAAATGACTGTTGCATTGTTACACAGAACAGTTCATTTAAAAGCTAAAAGGTTGACACAGACTTGGGTTCATATGGAATGTAATTGTCTTAATCTCAACCTCATTCTGTAGTGCACAGTCATGCTCATTTAAGTTTGGTTATAATGGATGAAGTGATTTGGGATGTTATGTAAGAGTTCAGGCAAATTTTACTGGCTTTAGAAATTCCAGAAGGTTCTTGCTTTCGTTTCTCTGTTTTGAAAGGCTAAAAGGTTTTGTTTAAGGAAGCGATACGCTGCACTGTTAACACTGGAGGAATGTCGCATGTGCGCCAGATGGCAGCAGGAATCTACACGTGTGACGTGCGCAGCTGCGCGTGAGGTTAAAGCTCATCAACAGATCACCTCTGCGGGAGAACAATCTACATCTGACTGTTATATGACCATTTCATTTTAAACTGGTGCAAAGATCTTTCGGAGGTCAATCAAAGTATGATCAAGAATTTGTGTTTTTAGTTGCAATCTTTAGGCTAATTTTCATCTTTGACTTGACGCATCCTAAATAAACATTTTAGCAAATGAATATTCTAGATTAAACAAATTTTTATTAATCACGTGATATATTTTGCTCTTGTGAGTTTTCATAGACGATGTTGCTCGCTGCGGTTAAAATAAATTTAATTTAGGCAATAACATCCACGCCACACCCACCGTTTCCTAGATGATCCCTATTGGCTGTTCACGGCATACGTCAGCAGTTTGTGCACGCGCTGAGTGTAGATTCAAGGAAGTCAAATACTCTTGCGTTAAATAAATCTAGGTTACTTTGAATAAATTCATGAAATAAAACAATCAATATTGTTCGTTATTAATGTACTTTTTGTTTATGATGATTGTTGAGGTAACGTCAGTGTGATCTCTAGTCATCTCTTCATGTATTTAAAGAGTGTGTTTGTCCCGCAATGCACCTCAACAGCTGGACGTTTTATTCCATAATAACTCCACAGGAATGAATTGAAAACGCTCGCGCAGCTTTGCTCAAAACGCGCGTGTCCGCCAGTAGTCAGCGCATGCTCAGAGGAAGTAAAAGTGTGCAGGAATGACGGACGTGTTCAGGGTTCAAGTGCAGGTCAGTGTCATCTGTGCATCACGTTCTAACCACAAATTTCTGCCAAAACACAAAAACAGCTTAACTACCCACTGCACATATACGACGTTCATAATAAAGATCAATGTTATTGTCCTCAACATCTCAAACATTTCGATATCAAACCAATAACTAATATTTCATTCGTTGCAATATTCACTGTTTCATGATATTACAAGTCAAAGTTTTATGCATTCTTACTCATAACTACTTTAAGCAGTGTTTGAAGTGAAATGTGTCTTATGAGGTTCCCCACCTTGAGATGTTCTTTATTGGGTGGCACGAAAAATCTTAAAACTTTTAAAATAGAAAATAAAACAGTTCTGAATATATTATTGAATAGTCTATTTCACTTCAGTATCTGATCAGAATAGAGAAAATATAAGAACAACCCTATTAAATAACCTATGTTATGAGTTTGTCACACCACAAAGAAAGAGAGACAGACAGAAAATGACCCCTAAAAAGGCGTGTAAAACTTTCTATTTCAGAGATGACATGATATTTCAGAGCTTCTTTTAGAGAACCGCTAAACAACCATAAACAACATCAAGCACTTACATTTTTTAAGAAACATGAGTCACTTATAATATAAATATGTAATAGACTTTATCATTACAATAATTATTGTGTTGTTGTTTATCGGATCTTATTAGCACAAATTTTAGATTTGTAATTATTATTATTTAAAAATATATCTGAAGGACCCCTAATTCTGCTTGACATCTTATACGGGGTCTCTAATAAGGGGCTCCCGGATCTCTCCAGCTCCCTCTCAATTCAAGCACTGGCTGTAACTGTAGACAGTTTACTTTAGTTCAGTAACCGAATGAAATCCAAACCTTCTGGAATCTCGACCTGGCCTTCAACTTTACAGCTCTGTCATGTTTATGAGTGTCATAAAGCTGGAAATATAAATAGATTGAAGATGTTGCCCCATGTTCTTATGTGAAACTCTATTGAAGAATGTTTGATAGGAATAACTATCAATATAACTATAAAATAATACAGTCTAGTTAAAGTGTGTTATTATTTATTTCTTCATTTTGAATAATAACCAAGTATCAAAACTAGGACATAATATGGACGGATACACGTTATAGTAACTAATAAACACATCAGATGTCATCTTTCTGCAAGTTTTTCTGTCTGAAGATTATACGATCCTGATGAAAAATCTCAATCTGAGATAATCAAATCAAATGGAGATAGATTCAATCATTAAATCAATCCTGATAGACGATGTCATTGTGATCTTTTGTGTTTACTTCTCATTCTCATGTCTGAAATAAAGTTGATCTCTTGTCCTCTGGGTCAATAACTGCAAACTCTTCAAATCAACAACATCACATGTCTGTCGTTTAGCTCATTGACAAAATGTTCAATGCTCTCTCGTTTGTAACTTTGGATAAAACCTCCACCAAATGATTAAATGTCTATAAATATTTGACTCTTTAAAATAGAGAGTAAGAGCTGTTTTTCTGTTCAATAATGTTTCATCAGATACAAAGAAAGAGTTTCAATTCTGCCTCACACAGGAGCGCTTTCAATACAATAAAATATAATCATTATTAAACATGAAATATATTACATATACTTGTTTTCATTTTTGGAGTGATAAATCTAATTGTGTTTGGGAACTTCTTTTCTATTTTTAATGCATCACAAACATACATTAAGTTAAATTAAGTTGAACTTTTTTCAGCAGTCATAGACAGTTGAACCCCCCTCAAGATAAATATAAAGTGAGTTTTCCCTAAATCATGAAATAAGTCCTCACATACCACCATAAGCATGTTTATAGACCAGTCACCTGATGTTTTAATAGTTTAGTAAAGTTTTACATTTATTTGACTCTGAGAATTAAGCCTGAAGAGAGTAAGTCGTGCAGCTCGCTGACTATTTTCTCAAATGTGACGCAGTCTGTGAAAACCCCACCAAAGTCACGTTTTGGTGATTTACTGTTTTCTACTTAAAATTAGATGTATACAACATTCTGTGAATGAAATCTTCCCATCTTGTATATTGACTTAGTAAGACTGGATTTGAATTATGATGAAATGAACGGCTGAAAGAAACTGGGATGATCTTTATCTCAGAATTTTCAGATTTTTGATTTTCAGACTTTCCTCTGGTTTTCACAGACTGGGTCACACATGTCATCATTGTCAGAGTTTTTCTTTGAGCTCATGATTCCATGTACGTTCGGTCAGTCTGTAATGTTCTGTAACGTTACTATCAGACAGGAGATAAGAGGATGTCCTCTGTGTCTGTCTCAGAGCGACTCCATCATCAATAAACACTGACTTTATCAACACTCGTTTACAGCTCCATGATAAACGCTCGGTGACTTCATGTGTTCTGTAACGCCAATAAATAAATCACACATCAACTCTATTCTCTAATCTAAAAATAACATATGCTTGTCACAAATTTGCCACATTTATCTTCTGCAAATTAATCAGATTGTTATATTGATTTTTATTTAAAATATTCTAGCATTATACTGCGTAACCTATCACAAGGTTCTCCTAAAGAATATGCAGACGTAGTAAAAGAGTTTAGACCATAATAATTATAAAAAGATGAATGTCTTAATACAGTATATGAATGCGCATGTAGAGTAAATTCAAATTTCATAGACACAACAGCCAGCACAGAATTGATAAGTTTTAATCATGTGCAGTTGTATCATGGCAGAGAAGATCTGGCCCTCCCGCCTGAGACCAGTTTCTCCAAAAGTGTTTTTCTCCATTTATTCCTCATTGGAGTTCCTCGACACTGAGCCGTGTTGCTCACAGAGAGCCTCATCTATTAAACGTGCGTATGCACAGATTTGATCGTAAAGTAAGCGTATGCAAAAATCATGGCAATGTTCAAATTCTATGAATACGGTCGTTGACGTGATTAAGGCCCACGTCAGGGTCTTAGGAGACATAAGCACTTTTACTTCAGTTTTTTTGCATAGAATTTGGAGATTGACAGGTGATCTTTCATATATCAATGCCATTAATTCGACATCATGGATAGGCGAGGATCTGAAACTTTTCAGCTGCGTGCAATTTCACCATCATTTGTGATTTATAGATTTCACATCTGATAGAGAGGCTCACATGTGTTTTCTGTGCATACATTCATTCTATGAATCACATGTACGTACTCGAGTGGAAAAAAGGTTGCAAAATCAAATTTAGGACGGTTTCTATGCAAATGTTTAAAAATGAGACCCCAGGAGACTGCTGATATTAGATTCCATGAACATTGCTTTTATTAGAATGGTCTCACTCTTTCTATAGCGTGTTATGTGTTCTGTGACTTTCCTTTTGTTTGAAACAGATCAAATAGATTTAAATAAGTGTAACACTTTGCAAACAAGAACCTTTTTAATCACGTTTCTATTTATTTTAGTCTAATACTAGAAGCTTAAGAACAAACATGAAGCAGAAAGAGGAAGATCAAGACGTTTGCACTCTTAGAAAAAAATATTAAATCATTAAGTGTCTTCTGTGGACGTGTGATTTCTGTGATCAATGCCTTCCTTGATTTTGATGGCATTTTGTTTTTACCGTAGTGTTTTTATCTTTCTTCATCCGTCAACACTGATAGACGGTAAGTGATTTTGTTGTGTGTGTGTGGAAACAGAAGGTCATCATGAGAATGTGAGTGAATTACACGAGTAGCTCCTGTTGATGTGATTGAAAGCAATAAAATAATTCACTTATCTGCTTCATCTCTCTGTGCTAGGCACTGCTGAGATAATAAACCAGGACACAAAAACATGTCAATGACAGATGATAAACGCTCTCTCTCATCTCACAACCCTTCACAGGAAAACGAATTCACACCAAAATTCACTTTTTCCGCTGCCTTACATTTTTAAGTTCAATGAAATTGCCTTTTCAAATCCACTTTTTTTCCATGTTGGCCAATAATAAGTTGCTTTACATTTTAAACAACAGGTTTGGAACTTATCAAAACAACTTATAGAAAAACATTTTTTAAAATCTTTTTCAATAAGTTAATATAAATATATAGAAATATATAAAAATAAACGTTGCCATAATGACTTAAGAACATATTTTGTTCCAGTGTATCATCTGCAGGTCCTGAGAGATAGTCAGTGTTTTAAAACGATATAAAACCAGAAGTTGGCTTTGAATATGTTAAACATTGTTCAGGGTCATATCATAGCACTATATGATCTCAGTACTTTACATATTCTGTGTTTTTTAGAAGGTTAAGTCAAGTCCATTTAAATTTTATAGCATTTTTCACAATTTTATTGTTGCAAAGCAGCTTCACATACATCACATTTCAAAAATAATAAGAGAAATATATGAATAGAACAATTAAATTAAGATTACGCATTTGGTAGACGCTTTTATCCAAATTGTATTCTACAATGCTTTTTAAAATGAAAAATAAAAGACAGTATGTGATATTTAAAAACCTGGTCTTCACCTTGCAAGGTGCATTAGTGAAATGTAACCGTATATACTACACTGGATTATAAACTTTAAAGGTATAATATTATTCAAGATTTGTATTGTTACATACACAGTTGTATAGAGAATGTGAAGAGTTTGCTTCCAAATTGAGAATGACATTTTTTTTAAATCATTTTTTTATGATTATGGTGTTTTCTTATATTAGTTAGATGTGTTTTGTGAGTTCTTATGTCTTAAATCAAAACAAACCAACTGCACTTTGATTGATATTAATTGGAATGCACAATGAAAAAAGGGAGTTATCTCATTTTGGTACCAATCTCTTCACATATAAGTGTGTTTGTGCCGAAAAAATCCTGAATCCATTACAAAAAGGTTAATTGATTCTCAGACTCTGTGTCTCTATGTGTACAGTCACGTCTTCAGTTTGCTATGTTTCATGTGAGTCATGTGACAGTGAAGCAACCCTCAGCGCTCGACGTGTCTCGGAAGGTCATTGCCCTTCTGTCTCTTCCGGTTGGCGTTTGTCCCGCTCGTATGTCTGTGATGATAGCGGTCATATAAGTGAATACCTGAAGAGTCCTTGGTCGCTTGGTACAGCCTGGTGTAAGGACTATACGCTGGAGATAACATCACCTCACCTAAAATACATCTGGGCGACCTTATCACCATTCTCCTGATTGCTAAGTGCTTGTTTATCTGACACACGGACTGGGTCAAGGTTCAGAAGTTTACCCGCTGTGAGCTCCTTATAAATAGGAGCTCATTTCAGATACGGTGAGTGTCTCTGTTCTTCAGTCCACACGTGTCGCGCGCCGTCATGGATTCTGAATGTCACTGCTGCGGCGACTACAGCAAAGGACAGTCCAACGCCATCCTCTTCAACATCCTCAGCCGCCCCGAACCGAGCGCGCACAACTACGGCCGGGTTCCTCACGCCTGCCGCTGCGAGACGCGCAGGAAAGTGTGTTTGAGAACGCCGGACGACACGTGCCGGGTGGCGTCGGGCGTGCTGGTCAAGACCATGCACTTCATGAGGAGTTTGCCTGCGTTTCAACAGCTGCCGCCCAAAGACCAGCTGTCTCTGCTGCAGAACTGCTGGACGCCGCTCTTCATTCTGGGTCTGGCTCAGGACGGGGTCCACTTCGCCATCCACGACGCTCCGGCGGCCAGCATGCTGAAACAGATTCTCCTCAACCGCCCGGAGACGGACAAGTCGGAGCGCGAGCAGCCCACCCTGGGCGGCGTGCAAACTCTTAAAGCGTGTCTGAAGAAGTTCAGGAGTCTGGATTTGAGCCCTAAGGAGTACGCTTACTTAAAAGGCACCTTCATATTCAACCCCGGTAGGTCTTTTGCGGTCCCACTTTGCTCTTTTACTCCAGAGAAGAGATGTTTTCCTCACATGTGTGCTTGTTGTCTTGTTCTTCAGATGTGCCGGGTCTGAAGGCGTCTCTGTTTGTGGAGGGTCTGCAGTATGAAGCTCAACAGGCACTGAAGGAGGTCTTGGTTCCTCCTCATCCAGAAGACACGGGACGATTCGCCCGCATCCTCCTCGCCGCGTCCACGCTGAAGGTCATCACTCCCGCTCTCATTACAGAACTATTCTTCAGGCCGGTCATCGGTCAGGCGGATCTTCTGGATCTCTTGGTGGATATGCTGTTCACCAGGTAGTGACCTTCAACAGAACATTCGGCACCTTGGGAAGGGGTTACATGTGAAATATGATTCCAGAAGTTACAGGTTCTGTCATTGTTTACACTCTTTAATGAAATTACTGCATCTGTCTGACACGCCGTCTAGGTCACAAGTGTGTGATTTATTTCTTTGTGTCGTTGTTTTTGTTGGCTGTGTTAGAAGCACACTTATTTAGTACAGGAACTGAGTTTTTCTTGTAGATAAATACCTCTGTATGTGCTGGTGCTGTGTATTTTGTCTCTGTGAGAAATCTCTTTTTGTTTTTTGTATGTTCATCATTATTAAACCTATTTTTACACTAGTTTTGCTGTGTTTGGTTTTTATAAATGAGTTCAGGAAGTGGAGAGGCAGTGGTGTTTAGGGGCACAAATCGGTCAAATGTTTTTGGACACTTACTCACTTGTGTCTCTCATATTTTCTCCATATTTTATAATAATAATAAACTCATCAACATTATGAAATAAAACAAAGTTAACTATGGGAATTATGTTCTTACTAAAATATCATGTCATTTTCTCAATCAGCTTCTCGAGGTCTCGGCCTCAGATGCTTTTCAAACAACATTTAAGGACTTCCAATGTGTTCTGTGCTCTTATTGGCTGCCCTTTATTCAGTCAAACTCAAACCTGTTTCATAAAACATTTTTATTAATTAAAATGTTAGTTTTGTCATGTTTGTTTGCAAAATTATATTTCTGTTTAAAAAACTAATTTCCAACATTCAAGGACACACTTTCAAATCAAACGTTTTTTTAGATAACGAGAAATATTGCACCCGAAACTTTTGAATTGAATAAATTGTGTGATCAGATACTGTATATACAGTAGAAACACATATCTGAGCAAAATGAATTTAAAGGAACAGTTCATCCAAATCTGACAATCCTCTCATTATTCACTCATCCTCGTGTCTTCTCAGACATGAATGACTTTATTCTTTATTACTTTATTATTCACAAATGAATCATTTTATATTAAGATGCTGCCATGTTATCTTCTAATATGGGACTCGACATGTTGAAACTCCAGAAAGCACAAACATCATTAAAGTAAACACAAATGACTCAAGTGGGTTCTTAAACATTTAAAGTGAAACCGTACGTTTGTTCATCTAGTGTTCGTGTTGTTATGTTTTCACCAAAACAAAGATCATATCAGCACGACACAATGATAATCAATTTAAAATGTCCAACGGTAATGTTTGAGTTTGTGTTTGAATGAAGAAATGAAGTCATGTCCGTCTGGGATGAGAGATTTGTCATATTTGAGAGAACCATCCCTTTAAATATTCTCTGTGATGATGAGGTCATGTGATTACTATTCTTTGAGAACTTTGTCATAGCGTAACACAAAACAAACAGTGTATAGTGTAGAAATACATCCGTCTTAAGCTTCAGAGATCTACAGATGCTTTACCAGCATGAGTTACACATTTATTTCTTAGG
The DNA here is from genome assembly GCA_008369825.1 of Triplophysa tibetana. Taxonomy (NCBI): domain Eukaryota; kingdom Metazoa; phylum Chordata; class Actinopteri; order Cypriniformes; family Nemacheilidae; genus Triplophysa; species Triplophysa tibetana. The sequence goes on along the minus strand of CM017916.1, from coordinate 654,311 downwards.
AAAGGTCAAAATGACGTCATGAAGTGTGAAGTCACTGTTCCAGGGTCAGACACACAATCACACAATACACATCACCATTCTACCAGTGCATGTCACATCTGGACCTCTCCTTCCTCCAAAAACACACAATATAGGTAATGTTGTAACGTCTGAACTATGATGTGTGTGAAGTCAGTGGGCGTCACAGATCACATGATCACACTGACACACAACTCCAGGTTCAGGTGTGATGTGATGCCGCCCTCTTGTGCTGAACAACAATAAAACAAGACATGAAATACAAGCCACTGATACGCCAGATTACAAAAACACACATTTACAACATACAAATAGTTCTTGTTCCTGTCACATGACCTATTACATCACAGAAATCAAAGCAGTTGTGTGTGCTAAACGAAAGAGCACAAAGATATAGTTTGTCATACAGTTTTCAGTGATGTACATTGTGTTGTGCTGGCAAATGTAGTCCCATCAGCAGACCAACACAACAGAAGACCAACAACTTGAATGTGGTGTTTGCCTGAGGTAGAATGAACTCATTCATAAAGCGTTTCTCACATGAGCGAGTGAAACAGAAAAATAAACATTCGGCCGTCGTTTATTGGTTGTGAATCTGTATGCGAATCTTTCGTCAGTGAGGAAGATATTCTGAGAAATGTCTCATGAGGATGAATACATGATTCTTTTTGAGTGTTATATCACATTCAGAACTGAGTGTTGAATGACTGGAGTGCTTTAGAGATCTTGAGATAAACTTTACATGATTTGTGATGTTTCTAGAACTTCTGCCTCGTGAACTGCCTGTGTTTGTTGTATGTACGGTGTGAAGAAGAGGACAGTTGTAAGGGGAATTTTCCGCCCCTCCTCCCCAAACACTGGGATTTTATTTCCTTTCTACTGTCAAACCAGCCAAACAAGTTCATAACACAGTGACCTGAGGGAGGCAGAAGGGAGGAGGCGACAGCAATGCGATCTTGCCAGAAAAATGCTAGACGTTAAAGACGGAAAGAGAGAGAGAGAGGACAAACCTCATCTTAAAGGGGTCATATGACACGGCTAAAAGGAATCTTAAGGTTTGTTTTAGATGTAACTCAATGTGTCAACAGGATTTAAGGTTTATAAACTCTGTGTTTTCCACACACTGTGTATGTTTGTATCTCCTCTTTGCTCCACCTCTCTGAAACACACAGATTTTGAACAAAGCTCATGACACTGAAAAGTGAGGTGTGCTCTGATTGGCCAGTTCACCAGTGCTCAGTGATTGGTGGAATACTGCAAGCGTGTGAGGGAAATGTAACGTCTCTGACCATATTTGGCACATCAGGTTCCTCTTCAATTGTACTGACAGGTACTCCACCTTACTTGCGTCTACATTTGGGCGGTCTCAGTCATTCTAATACACCAGTCAGAAAAACACGTGTTGGAGCCATTTGACCCCTTTAAACAGCTGTAGGGCAGTCGTGGCCTAATGGTTAGAGAGTCGGACTCATGACCAGAAGGTTGCAGTTTTGATACTCAGGGCCAGCGGGTAACGACTGAGGTGCTCTTGAGCAAGGCACCTTCCCACTACTTGCCCCTGGCGCTGCAGTGATAGCTGCCCACTGTACGTGTGTCCACTACTCTCTGGATGGGTTAAAAGCAGAGGTCAGAGTTCAGGTATGGGTCACCATACCTGACAAACCGGTCACTTTCACTAAAAGCACGTAGATTTGTAAGTATGTCGGAGTAAATCCGCTCTGAAAGACTTCACTCCCACATCATCTGACAAAATGTTGCGCGTGCAGCGGTTGCTAAAATCACAGAAAAGAATGGGGATATTCCCTTTTTATTTCAATAAAAAAATCAACAACAAATCTTTACAAAGCATTTCAAGACTTTCCACGGCACAAAAGTGGCTTTTCAGTTCTGATGAAGGTATGAAAAAGAACAGAGAGGACCCGAGACTGAAGGACGGCGGATAGCACAGCATGACGCTGTCATTAATACACAACAGACACGACTTGTCGTAACAAAAGTGAAACGAGAACAAATACTCGACAACAGTCTTTGATGATTGTGTAACATTTGTTCAACATGTAACTGCACGGCACTGAAGTCAACGTGAGAACACGTAAGTGAATCCTTCAGACATCCGACACTCGGTGGGCAGCAAAAACCAATGGGACAGCAGCTAGCGTAACAGCGGAGCACCTGATGAATCTGTAGCTGAGCTGGAGTAGTAATCTGGGAAAGAAAAAACAGGTTTACATCTTATAAAAGCGCAACACTCAAAGACATGTCACATGTTCACAGGTCTGAAGCGGTTCCTGCTGGTTCTATAAAGACGGTGGCGACACGATACCACTGAATGAACTGCCTGCAGGAGTGTGAAGAATGTGTGAGGTAAGAAGAGAAGCGACCGTCACAGTTTATGTAGAGGGGATGGGCAGGAGAGGAGAGGGAAGATCAGTGAGAGAAAGAGTCCGAAAATGTTGGGAAATGGAACTGTTCCAATAGGGCAGTGACATAAAGATCACCCTGTCATCATCATCAGCCGACACATTCATGCCCCAAAACCGTAGAAATGAGGAGAAGCTGGACTTACGTTTCCCTCTCATGTCCCGGGCTCGCACGTCTGAGTCTGTCGGATCGGACATCAGTACCTCAGGTTCTTCATGAGAAAAGAGAAATGACGTTGAAATGAAACGCAGTCACGCACCGCTGAACTTTTCATAAAGGAACCAAGATTCTGTCGTTACGTCTTTCCAAACCCATACCAATGGAACACAAAGGGAGTAATTTATAATGTTCCATAGGATGAAAGCGAACGGTGACCAGGCCTGTCAAGCAAGAGTTCCAGCCCATAAACCCTTAAGTACACAAGGCTTCAAAGAGCTCCATGTCTTCTGACAGCCGCCGGCCACCGTCCACTTTCAGTGTTCCACAGCAGAAATAAAGTCGTAGGCTTTAGAAACCATCTCTTACCATCACGAAAGCTGAAGGTCATGGTCGCGTTCCCGCTGTCAGGCAGCGTTCCGTCCCTCCGCCCGTTCACCTCTTGCGTTTTATAGTCTTTGCTTTTGTAACCTTTGGTGGTTTTATTTCGGGTGCTGATGCGGATGACGCCGTGCACCAGGCGACACTCGGCCTCCTGCTCCTCCAGGTTGTAGTCATGCGCGATGCTGTTGATCAGGTCGCTGATCTCGTTGGTCTTCTGCGAGAACGACAAGTCGGACGTGCATTTGGCCAGCTGCTCGATCTGGTGCAGTTTATAAAGTTCCAGGAGCTTTTTGGTGATGAGCGAGTCGATGTCTGTGCCGCCGTCATCCAGGTCATCCAGATCCAAATCTTCCCGGGAGATGATGCTGCTGTGGCTGATGGGCCGCTGGCCGTCTCCCTTGGTCGTCGCCGCCGTCGTCGTCCTGGTCCGGCGCGGGGCCGCCTCAGAGGTCCCGGGGTACTCCACCACCCTCTTCCCTGCGATGTGGACGTCGCAGTACCTGAAGCTGCCGGAGCTGGGCAACTGCCTGGTTTTGCCATCTTCCGGACTCAGGCCGCACGTGGGGTTGGACAGCGCCAAGCCGTTGGGCTTCCTCAGCTCCACCTCAGCTTTGGAAGGGTTATCCGTGGAGCTCTCGTTGGCCGGCAGGCAGGGTTTGCGAGAGCCGTAGAGGCCGCAGGTGAGGACGCAACACAGCAGAGATTTACAGCCGCTCCAGCCGAGCGACGTGCACGAGCCACAGGCCTGAGTATTGACCGGATGAGAGTCCGCCGAGCCAGGGATGAAGCCCAGCGTTTCCGATCCTCGTCCGTTGCCGTAGTGAGGAAGGCTCTTGCGGGGAAACTGCGCATCTGTGCTGCGCGGCTGCTCGCCGTACGCCTCTCTGTGCTCCTCCTTACTCGTGCTGGTGAAGTAAACACGGCCCTGCCTGCAGCCATCGGATCGAGAGCGGCCCGAGCCGTGAGGATGACTCTTGGGATGAGTTCCTGTGCTGTGACCAGGCATAACTCAACACATTCACCACCTGTAGAACACACAAATGTTACCTCCAGCTTTATTCCAGACATGAAACACAGGAGTGAAACAGGGCTGTGCAATTCATCGAAAATGAATCGTAATCGTCTATTTTGGCCTTCAACAATTAAAACAACAAAATAATGGAGGTAAAAGGTTTTTGTAATAAACCGATGAATCACATTTAGCGTGGATCCTCTTTTTTTCTTGTGGTAAAAATCCCCAGTGCACCCCTTTCCTTTACAATACTTCAGCTGTGCTATTTCTTTTCATTTATTTTTCAGTTGAATTTACAGTTTAAAAACCAAGTTAAAATTTGGATACGTTGTTTTAAAAGTTAGTGAGTAATTGTGTTAAATAACCGGGATCTCAATATTGGCCAAAATAATTGTGTTCATAATTTCTGTCATAATCGAGCAGCCCTACAGTAAATGCAACGGGATTTGAAAAACAAAAACTGGAGGAGGATGCGAGCGGTGGTTGTGGTTTATAAATTCATTATTTCTTATCTCTTTGATGTCTGAGACACAATGTCAGAGAAATAAAGAGTCACTTTTCACAAATGTGTTTTTGCAAAGCAGCTTCACTGATAAAATTTGTGGGATTAAAAACATGGATCATAAAACATGAATTATCATTCAAACTCCCACATGTCTAATGGACTGATGTTTTCAGAGAATCTCTAAATGTGAAAAAGACAAACTTGATATCCCACGATTTCTTATTTTATGATCATTGCACAATAACACAAACCTGGAGACACACATGTATAAATTCATCACTTGAAATGGCTGCACATATTTGGGGACATCAGTGCTGAAAGCATCTCAAACACGAGATGTCAATCTAGACTCTATCTCTGTTTGTTTACAGACGTCTGTCAAAGGTAAACATGCAGTTACAAAAACAGAGACATGTTCAGATTTTAATATTCTGCATACAAATCTGAAGCCGCTGCATGTGATTGTCATGTTGGGTAGAAGGTTTTCTTTGGTGGGCAAGAATTACTTGATGATCAAGTTTGTGTTTACATGTATTCTAAATGCTCGAAATACCTCCAGACTGATGAGGATGAAAAGAAATACAAAAGTCAGATGGATTAAACTCACTATTGTTAGTTGTGTTGTGTTCTTCTAACACACAGAGAGATATAAACACGTTGACTGTCCACAGGCCTGTAAACACTTCATCTGAGATAACAGACGGAGTTTATTTCAACGTTACACTTTCATTATTATGTTTAGCATTCATTCGGTTGACCTGTACTGCGCCTTTAAGAGACACATTTATCGACTTTACATCGTGATGTTGGCTCGCAAAGCTCTAAAAGTCCCCACACAGCACACACATCAGTGTAATGTAAAGTATTGAGTGAGTTTGGGGCTGTATCACACACTTACCGCATAGGATCAGATGAATCTCTGTTGTTTAGAGCGCGAGAGGATCGCGGAAGTGTCGCGCGCCTGAACACGGGTCCTTTACAGAGAAATCAATTCCACTTCATCGATATCTGAATCGATTCATCGAGTGCACAAACACACACACACACAGCACGTATCGATCTGCCCGTTTCAGGTCGGACTCATACTGAAGCTCTGCTCGATTAGATTCGTGCCGTGTTTTACCTGCGGCTACAGGTAAACCACACCCACACTCAGGTGAGCCGTGACGTCACGCGGATGTGACGCTTCAATCCTTTTCATTCAGTTCAACTCAGATTTATTTTTACTGTGAAAAAAATAAAAAACCGTAGAGACATAAGAAAGAAAAGGATATGAAGAAATGATGCAAAAACATGATGATAACCACATTCATGATGTTAAGCTAGGCTACATGGTATTGTTGCGAATTTTTCAGATGTATATTATCACTATTTATTACACGGCTCGTTGGAATGCTTGATTCTGATTGGACAGT
>CM017916.1:550900-645900 GCA_008369825.1 Triplophysa tibetana | reverse complement strand
TCTGATGTCTAAAGGTTTGATCCATTTTTCTCTTCTACACACTGAAACACAACACACATCTCTAAAGACACACATCGCACACAGCAGTTATAACGTCACATCAGACAGAATCTGTGCGGCTGGGACCGCAGACGGCACACGTCCCACTCGCGTGTCAGCTTGAGCTTGATCCTGTGAGACCTGTTGCAGTCGTGGATCGGAGTCAATTTCATAGCGGTACTGATAACTCTCCAGCACGTCTCTGCAGGCTTCATAAAAGTCTGACATCCATTTCTTGATGCCCTTTCGGTTAAGATACAACACAAAGAGGAAGACAATTCCCACGAATCCCAGCACGAGTCCGAGGAACACGTAAGACGTCTGAAGGGTCAAGTGGATGACCTCTTCGCCCACAGGATTGACGTGACACCCGAGGGCCTGAGCGCTCAGAGCCTGCAGTGAGACGTGCCGCAGCGCCGCCGGGAACGCGCAAAACAGGGTCTCCGCATCACCCACCCTGACCCTCGAAGAGTTCAGCCAGCTCACAAACTCTTCCGTGTCACATGTGCACGCGTACGGATTCTGACTCAACAGCAGCCGGACGTGAGGCATGCGCTCCAGCTCCCGCAGACCCTCGCCGCTTAAACGGCGCATGGCGTTACGGGTCAGGTCCAGCTCCAGAAGCCGCTCCACGCCGGAGAATGTGCTGTTGTGCACGGCCGACAGAGAGTTCTCGCTCAGGTGGAGATGCTGCAGGTTGGGCAGAGGGGAAAACATGGCGGGAGGCAGAAGGACGAGGTGATTGGCTGACAGGTGGAGCCGCCGCAGGTTTGTGAGCTGACCCCAGCGCAGGGCAGTGATGAGGTCCGTCAGGGACGTGTAGTTATGAAGAGAAGACCTGAGGCTGAGCTCCTGCAGAGGACTTCCGGGAACGCAGAATGCTTCGGGATGGATGAGAACCAGACGGTTGTGGTTCAGGATCAGAGAACGCAGGGTCTGCAGAGACGAGAACGCGTGCGAGCCCAATTCCATAATTCTAAACGCAAAATACGAAGAAATGTATCATGTGATAACATTATTACAAATCACAGGTCGATGACGTCATGCACACTGACAATTTACAACAACAGACAGACAGACAGACAGACAGACAGCATTTCTCTGGATAAAAGTTTTTTTGTTACCCGTTACTGCTCAGGTTCAGGTGAGTGACATTCTGAAGCGCGTTGAACGCGCTCTGCTCGAGTCGCTGAATGGAGTTTCCGGTGATGCTCAGGCGCGTGGCGTCGCGCGGTATCGCGGCAGGTATCCGGGAGAGTCCTGCGGACGCGCAACTCACCGTGCGCTGCGTCTCCGAACACTCGCAGCGCGGCGGGCACAACGCCGCGACGCACGCGGAGACGCACAGCATCGCGCAGACGAGCGTCAGCGGCGGCATTCTCCAAACATTTACAATCATAATCCGGCACATGCGTCGCCTTCTTCACGCGCTGCTGTCTTGAGCGTAGTGCGCGTGCTGTAGTAAACATCATCTGACACGCGTGCAGCGCGCTCACTTTACATTATTATACAGCCAGCACGTGCGAATATATGTGGGTGGGGCTTCATGTTCTCTATAAGTTCATACAACATGACATTAATGCTGTAAGTCGTTTTTTTTACAAAATATCTTCTTTTGTGTTCCACTGAAGAAAAAGTCACATAACTGTTACCACCACATGATGGTGAAAAAAGAGAATTGCTTGAACTGTATGATGTGATGTGAACAAATACATTGAGATGAAAACAATAATAATGTATGTGTATATATTTAAAGTCCCAGTGAAATAAAAAATGACAATGCATATTTTTTCATGAAATATTGCAGCGTTTATTGTAAACAGTTTATCAATGTGGCTTATCATTATTTTTTTAAATGGTTTGCCCTCATAATCTTTGGTTAAAATCTGAAAATGCTCTTCCGCCCTGTAATGACTGTGATGACAGCAATGACTGCAATGACTGTGATGACTGTGATGACAGCAATGACTGTGATGACAGCAATGACTGCAATGACTGTGATGACTGTAATGACTGTGATGACTGTGATGACTGTGATGACTGTAATGACTGTCCGTCTTGGTTGACATATGTTAGACGGCTTGGGTGGATCATCCGTTAACTCCTCCCCTTCATCTCTCAGTTCCATTTCAAAATCCAACAGCTGTTTTTTTACACCTGATCAAGTCACAGAGAAGACGAAATCCACACCCACAATTTTTTATCATTTAAAATTCAATTTCGCTCTGAAATGCGTCAAAATACCGAAGTAAAAACGATCAAAATTTCCGGTTCACGGGACTTTAATCATATATTATAAATGAACATTAAAAAAAATAACTGAATGTATTAAAGGTAAATCGATCTGTCTGTGAGCATTCTAGAAAAAAAGCTCATGTGATATGATCACATGACATGAAGAGGTTTATCTAAGCAGAGATAAAAAAAACCCTGTAACGTTAATCCAGTAATTTCTGGTGGTACTGACAGTCTGCATGTGTTCTCAGAGCCGTCAGAAGCACAGTCTGTGTGACAGAACAGAGATCAGATTGGTTCTCTGTGATAGTCGGACGGCCGTACGACTGCAGCTCAATGTTTCAGTTCATGTCTGACGCTCGTGTCAGCTGTCATGCGAGTCATCGCAGGTGAACGGCGAGAGAGATCGTCACCATGACCCCACAGATCATCAGGAACGGCAGCCAGGTCTTCAGGAACCCCACAAAACTGTCAAGAAAGAGCAAAGACCTTCAGATAAACACAAACCATGAGCTTGAGAAATAAGCATCCTAAAGAGAGTCGTTTAGAAGAGAAGTGAACAATGATGGACTTTTAACGACTAAGTCAAATTTGACTCAATAACAGCCTTGTGGACTTTTTTACGACACTCTCCTTTGAGACATTTACAGTCTCTCTCTCTCTTGAGAGAGTCCCAGTGGACGTTTGTGCACATATGAGGACGCTGGTGATAAATCGCACAGGACACGTGACAATAAACACATCACAAACATCTACATGTGTCTCCTTACACGTACAAACTGAGAGGTCTTGTGTTAATTCACTCACTGTGTGCTTAACTGTCAGATGTGATTTCAGAAAAAAAAAATCATCACCTCATCATTAAAACACGAAATACAAAATCTTAAAGATCCTTGACATCATAGTGAATACTTTTGTCCAGTCCCAATACATAGAATAGTTATTTCAACGCAATTTTATTTCTGAAGCACTTTTTATAATTTGCATTATCGCAAAGCAGCTGTACAGAAAATAGTTCAGCAGAAAAACCGTAGGGACATGATTCAGAAAAATGAGCTCAGTTGATCAGTGCTGTTTAGCTGTGCAAAAAGTTGTGTGTTTAATTCCCAGAGGAAATGAACAGCATGAATTTCACTGTTTATAAAACATCTGCCTAATACATAAAAGTACATTTTGTACAAAATTATGAAAAATGAACATACAAACACAAGAATGATGAACATACGAATAAAACACGATGTGGGTTTTACAGTTTGTAATGTTAAGTCACAGCTACAGGATTCAAACTGTTGTATGAATAGAGTACATGTGTTTTGACATGTGTGTATCCGGTGTTATTGTTGTTGTACTTGATGTTGTTTTAATGAGACAGACTCACCTGACATGTTTACTGTAAATGAAGGACAGTAAACAGAGCTGGACCATATTCCACGAAGAGCTGTTGTCATAGCACATGAGATTCAGAGCCATGGCTACATGAGAGTGACAGTTATCACAACACAGATTGTGCTGCAATCACAGACACATGTAAACAAATAAACAAAAGAATTAATCACACAAACGTTTGTTTATGTAGTTAAGATGAAAACGTCTACATACAATTATACTATATTGTGTTTGCATAGCAATAATGATAATGACAATGAGATTTGATGAGTAATTCTGTGTTATATGATTCATGTAATGTCACATGACAGCGTTTAGACAGAGAGTAAAGGTCTCACCATTCTGGATTTGTATTCTTCAGACGCCTCATGCACAGCTACATCCCAGCCGTTAACTCCTCCACTGTACACACGCTTCTTATCCAGCCTCCAGTATCTGAAACAACATCACACATCAAACACACAACTGCACATGTGTGTTTGTGACAACAACATCAACTCGTTCCCTTATTCTCACTTTGTTGGTTTTCCAAAGGCCATGTTGTCCTCCTAAAGAGAAAAATATGAATATGAGTCATTACTAATAAAAGACAGTCAGGATCAACACATTTAATAATAATAATACAAACACTCACTGATACAAAGTATGGTCCTGCGAAATCTCTGATGACCCCCGTAGAGGTGCAGATGCCCATGTGTCCAATGAAGGGCAAAAACCACCTGTGGTCACAAAACACTTTACTGCCTCAACGTGTCGTGTTATGACACATACTTCAATATTGTGAGATGTATATATATATATATTTTTATGTATATTTTGAGAAACGAAACATTTATATGTACGGTTATAGTAGGACCCTTATATAATAACTATAAATCCCATATAGAAGTTGCGTATCAACATTTCCATTCATCTTCTGTATATAAATATAAATTGTTTATTAACAGCCGTGAATCTGAACGTGTGAAACATGATGACGTTTGTTTTGGTTTGTGCAGGACGCGTTTGCTTACGTCATCGCCGGAACATATTTGAGCTCGTTACTCACGTCAGTACCGGGATCGGTGTCCACACGATACAGTAAGGATAGCGACTCATTTCTTTGTCGATTTTCTCGAAACCTCCATGAAAGTGTTTCATCGTGTCGATCTCGTTGACATCCGCCATCACGCGCCGCCCATGATGACGTCATACGGTGCGGCTCCACGGGACGGGATGGGTCGTGACGTCAGGACGTTGTGCCGTTTTAACTTTAAAGAATTAAAAACTTTCTGTTTGGTGTTTTATAGAATCATCAAATAATTTACCATACTAGCAATTGTATTTATATTAATAATTTGATCCTTTTGTTAGCAAAGTTTCATATTCACACATGTACATGTTTTATTGCCTTTAAAAAAGATGTGGAACTTTATATTGACTCAATTCGATTTTCTTTGGAACCAAAAGGCACTTAAAACTTTAAAACTTTGTCATTTCTTTTAAATCTTTTTGTAAACTCCCAATAGTGTTTGTTTATGTCTATGTTTTGATACTGTATTACTGTCAATAAAAAAAAAAGAAAACAGCACCCGGACCCCCAACATAAGGGCAACGCTTTTAACTTGCTTTTAAAAATAAAATATTTTTACCAGCTTTTACCTTTTACCATGTATTATTTCTTTATGACCAGATGTTCGTGACAGGTCTGGTGTTTGAATGCATGAATGCTATCTTGTCATAATAATATACATTAAGTGTACAGTGTATTTCATCAGTGCCTGTGGTTGTATAAGATCACAGATGTGTCTTGAAACACCTGCATCTAGTTTCAGTATGTCAGGCTACTTCATCATCCCAATGACCACATGAAGTGCAACAAATAGAACACTTGCATACTTTACACTACTCTCTAAAACAGCATGTGAAAGAGTATGGATGCATCACTCCAAACAGTAGAATGTTGTCACATGATCTCGTGTGATTCATGTCCAGCACATATGTTCTACACACACTGATCATTTATACTGTGATCACAGCACTCATACTGTATGTATACTGCATACTTTATATACTAAAAGAATAGTGTTGTAATATACCTCTGTCTGTCGGAACAGGGCCGTGTCTTCTGGCCTACATGTAAACGCAACCTTCTTCATTATGGGATGTAGGTCACAGGTAAGACACATTATCTCCCCGCAGTTTATGACAGAAAATGAATTACGTTTGCAGAAAAAGACGAACTATTCAGCAAAAGGCAGACTTTGACAAATTGTTCACATGGAACATGTGCATTAGAACTCAGAAAGTAGAGCACAGGGACTCAAGAGGGGAGAGAAGCTGCGTCAATTCACAACATCCAACACAGACAGCGTGCTTACACCATCCCTGCGTCTGAGCATGCGCACTGCACTAGTATGCACCGTATTCAATGTGCAGAGCTGATAGACGGACGGGATAAAACTGTTACTTATGTTATAGTGCGGAAATAATGAAAATCAAATAATGATAAAATCCTGAGAATCGGTTGCGATTTCATCACATTTTGTACTTTTAAAGTGTTATAGATTACATCCCTTTATAAATAAATAAAATCCTGCTTTGTTTTGAACAGATATCATTTGCAGTAAAATTGTGTAGCGAAATAAATAAATGAAATATGAAATGTTCTGTATATAACTACAAAAACAAATGGGACAAAGTTCACACGCATGAATATTTGTAAATAAAATGAGTTTATTTAAGACTGTGGATGAAAGTGGCTCTTCAAGTACAAACAGCTTCGGTGAAATAAGATCAAATCTGGACTTGTTGTGTCCAGTCTGCACACAAAGTGTTAAGAGCGATTGGAAAAAAGCCAGACTGACTCAGATTTGAGATATTAGTCGTATGGCGTGTTCTTCTTCGAAGAAGAAAAAACAACACAAAGGATTATAAGAGCAAACACAAAGCTGTTGCAGAACTCAAAAGTGTCATTTATTTTTTTCAAACATTGCATTAAACTGCACTGAAATCACCGAACCAAAAATATAGAAACAAACAGACTGATGATGTGACACACAGACAGTTTCTGAACATCAGTGGAATTAGACCAACACTCATTATTCAATGCAAAAATATCATCTTTTATCTCTATTTATATCCTTTCTTCTGTGCAGAAGTATTTCTTATTCCAGCCATAATAATTATTAGGTGTTTAAATCGAACACATAAAGCAATTTTCAGCTGGCTCTTCCATCGAACACAAGAACTTCACGTGTGTAATCTTCTCAGGTTTAGACGACAGAGCAGCATTTGGCCTCCCAACAAGTGAAGATAAAGGTACAAAATAAAACATCTGATCACGAACATCATAAACAACAGAACACGCTTAGCCCCAGCAAACCTGCCGAGTAGTCAAAAAAACTCCAGAATAGACTGAAAAGAAAGTGCGGCAGTTCATTAAACGTACTGTCGTCTGACGCTCATCATCACGCTCGTTCTAAAAGAATGAAATGCAGAGCTAAAGTGGATGCAGCGCCTGTTTGCAAGCCCTGCGTTAGAGAGAACACTGAGCGCATTGTTAGCGAGCTTTAACCTGACCGTACGCCAACACTTTCGCATGGGCTGAAAGAGCTCTGACTTCACCGAGACGCGCACCTCACCGTGGGAAAGAGCGGACGGGAGGTCTTATTTGTGAAGGACTGAGAGAAGCTTCTCCGAACATCCGCTCTCCGTGCGTTCATTCCCTCACCGTCATGTGCAAGAACTGAAATGAAAAAGAAGAAATCTAAGGTGCTTTCCCCCTCTTCTCAAGGCGGTACGGTTGCAGCTGGAGGTCTGTGATGGAAGACTGAGTTCTAGCTGGAGCGACACTGAACCTGACCATCAGTGCTGTCGTCCTCGTCTGACGCGTCCGTGCCTCTGTTGCTCAGACCCGTGATGCGGTAACCCATGTTCAACAGCATCACCTCCAGTGGATCGGCGTTCATGCGTCTCTGGTTGGCCTGTGCCGCCCCCTCCATGTCCTCCACCACACGACAGTTCTCGCTCTCCGTCTGACGGAGAAAACAAACTGGTTAGTCATTTACTGTTTATCTAAATAGTGAGCTTTACAATTCAATGAGCAAATAAGCAATGCTGGATAATACTGGTGATTTTTATTCTAATGAGAGATAAAATAGTGTTCACCACGTCAGACGGGAAATATGAGTTTTGAATAATTAATGGGTTTGATGTGCTGAAACTCAAATGATGCCTGTTGTATAATGAATGATTAAATAAAGCAACATGTTGACCCGGGGTGTCATAAAGTCCAGAAGCACACGTTACATTTATTCATTTAGCACATGATTTTTTATCCAAAGTGACTTTTTTGCACAAGTAAGTCTTTATGTTTATGGAACTCAAACAAATAAATATGTAGCTATCACTTTTCTAGTACATTACTTTAATAAACAGAAACATTCAGACATCCTGAACTGCTCTTAAATGGAATCGCAGAGCCTGAATAAAAGTGATGTGACTGATACTGTACCTCTGGTCTGGGGTTCCACAGTCGCACCACAGGGTCGATTCCGCTGCTGGCCAGAAAACAGTAACTGGGGTGCGGCTGCAGGCAGTTCACGATGGACTCGTCTCCCTGTAAGATCCGCACCAGGTTCGTGGTTTCTTTCTCCCAGATGAAAAACGAGCCGTCGTCAGATCCGCTCACGATATACTGACCTTTACTGTACACGGAGACATTTCTCCATCAATCATCACATGACACACACAACACATGAATAAAGACAACATACGGTCACATTCAGCAACAAATGAAGAGTTTCGTCCCAAAATGAGAAATCATGTTTTTTGATGTTTTTATTGTGTTAGTCAGCAGTTTAAATCAAAACAAACCAACTGCAGTTTGATATTCATTGGAATGCACGGTAAAAAAAACATGACTTATGAATCTGATTTTGGAACAAACTCTTCAAATGATCCTTTAGTAGAAATAAACCCAAAAGTAAACACACAGATATTACAACTTCACACCGACCTTCCAAAGAAGTTTGCTTCTTTAATATCAGTGGTGGTGTTGCAGTGGCCGCAGTAGCGGTGTTTGTAGTCAAAGCTTCGCTCTCTCAGAATGATCTCGTCCTCAGGAATCGACTCTTTCCGACTGAAGTTGTGGAAGCGGACAGAGCCGTCTCTCTTTCTGTCCTCGGCTGTATCACATGCAGGGAGATATGCACAATGACGCTTCACAAACCAAAAGACCGGAAACATTTCGGAGACGTTGGTAAAGCAGTGCTTTTGAATCATGTTGTGTAATGCTGGACATGTGTTCTCCTTTTCCCTGCAGCACATGTGTGGTCACTGATCTCACAACCTACCGGACTCCGTCTTGGAGAAGAGAGCAGCTTTGATGTCCTTGTCCAGGGCGTCGCAGGCGCTGCTGTGGGCTTGTTCTGGAAACTTCCCCTTGAAGTCGTCTAGACACTCCAGAGCCTCGGCTACGTATCTGAGCTCAAACAGGCATCGTGCTAAGCGGAAGTGAGCTTTCAGATGTCCTGGGTTCAGCGTCAGAGCCTTCAGACAGTCTCGCAGGGCATCATAATGATCTCCGTCCCTGCCGCACACACACAACCACAGACAGGACGTGACACGTGCGAATAATAAACTACCCAAAACAAACTGTTCTGTGTGAAGCTGTTAACGTACCACTTGCGTTTCATGAACGCGGCGGCGCGGTTTCCGTACAGCATGGCATTGTGACTGGCTTTGTGGATGGCCAGACTGTACAGCTGAATGGCTTGAGTCCACTGCTGGCGGGCGAACGCATCATTGGCCTGCTGCTTGATGCTCTCCAGGTGAGGCGGCAGATCAGTGCAGTTACTGACACACACACACACACACAACTGTCAACACCAACACAAACACGACACAAACACTCATGAGTGATGAACCTTACCTGGAGACTTGAGCCAATCGCAGGCGGCTGGCAGGAAGGTGAATTCCATTGGACATTCCGTTTGTGGTTTTCCCGTTCTGTACCTCTGCAGTAAACACCAGTCACGTCACATGATCAAGGTCACATACTTTTCTCGTCAGATATTTCAACACAAGTTTTAAATCATCGTCAATCCACACGCGTGTGTTTACCTGATGGAGGATGACACTTTTTGGGCAGGAGAAACGTGTACGGCCTCTGTTTAAACGTCAGGTCAAATAAATACACCTGTAAACAAACACACAGTTGATGGACGATCCCCTCGTCGCTGTGTTTGTCACAATCAATGACACTGGTCAGGGGTCAGTCACCTGTTCTCCACCCATGTTGACCAGGAGCTCAGTGCCGTCAGGGCTGAACGTCACGTAAGTGGCCACCAGAACTCGTAATCTGTTGTTATAGTCTGGGAGCTTGACGGGCAGGTGACCTGAAACAGAGAACGGCAGCAGCTGGGGAATACACACACATTCTTTCATCTCACACCAGCGTGCAGCGGCTAACGGAGCACTAACCCGCCACGTAGTACTGCCCAGCGCCGTCTGGTATGGACTTCCGCTTGTCACAGAACGTGTGAATGCCCGCCGAGGTACTCTGACTCGAAGACTTTCTGGAGGAAGACAGAAAACACAGAACGCAAGAGTGCTGGGTGATACTCATTCACAAGACGTGTTTGACAGAGGAATTAGCTCTCGGTTCCCGTCTCACCTGTGATTGTGGATCATTCTGATGTCATAGAGCCGGACGAACGGCCCGTTTGCGCCCACAGCGAGATAGTTATTGTCACGAGGGTTGATGGCCAGACATTTGGCTTCCACCAGCTGCCCGCAAAACTCCGTCAGATCGATCAGAACCTCGGAGCGTTTGCTGTTCTCTCGCAGGTCATACTGCCTGAGGAGCAAACCAGACAACTGACACGTGAGCAAAATGAGTCTGATCAGAGTTCACGTGTTTGAACTTATTTCACTCATCCACTGGCTTAAAGATCACAGGACATAAAAGGAGAAAAACAGAAGTGACAGGTGACGAAACCAAAGCCATCTTTTCAAAAGTGACATCATCCAAAAAGGAACGTTTCACAGGCATCTGATGACCGACGTTACGACTGTAAATGTGAGTTAGGAACTAAACATGTTCAACACTTAACAGCTTGTGCGTGTGATATTTCTCAGCCCTTGTGTCCTCTAAACGGTCAGCACAGAAGACAACAGAGCTCTAAGCTTGGGCACTTGTCGGGGTACATTCTGCCCCCTGGTGGTCAACACAACATCTGGAGCGGGGCACTCGCGGATCACATGAACCTCGGGGCGAACACACGACTGACTCACCGAATGATCCCGTCCTCTGCCGCGCTCCAGAAGATGTTGGGCCACATGGGAGCCGTAGCGATGCGTTTGACGCGGTTGGTGTGCTCAGAGAACATGTGGATGGTCTCCTTCGCCTCCATGTCGTGGACGTGCACCTTAGTGTCCGCGGCCCCCGTGATCAAGATCCGGTCGCCCGAGTGAGGGAGAAACTTGACGGAGAAGATGTTTGCCGCATGTCCCGTGTGCATAGTGACCGAGCTTTTTGTGTCGGAAGGGATCCCAGATGATGACATGCTGATCATCTGAACCTGACGCCAGCAAACTGAGGAGGAGAAGAGAAAGTGTGAGCTCTCGTGGAGAGAGACACGTTATCAAACTCACTGAGAGACAAAGGCACTTACTCTCCCTTCTCATTCCACTCCAGACAGTTGACACACCCCGTGTGACCCTGAACACACACATTATACCTTTGTCAACATAAACACGAAAACAAATGCAAACAACAATCAAACTATTGAGCCAAATAATGTCCATATGGGGTTTGTCAACCTGTAGCTCCGCCTCCAGGCCCAGACGCTTTATCAGGGGATCCGTCACATGATGATGTCTCTGAAAATCCAGCGATCTGTGCTCCTGTACACACACACGTCAGAGTGAAGATATCTTCATGATTAACTCACAACACATCACAACACAGATGAAAACACAGGTTTAGTGTAGACTCTGTCTGTGTGTTGAAATACAGCCATGAAAATGTAATCTGTGGATCCAGTGCATCTACACAATATTCTAAAGTGTAATATAGAAATAAATAAACATGTTTCCTCACCCTGATCTTCCTCTGCATAAGATCGCTGGCGACGTTGCGTGCACACATGACGTCACAACACGTCTCAACACGTCACAGAGCGCCGAGATTCAGGTTCCGAAGGTCATCTGTGCAATTCAGAGACGCCCCCTTAGAGAAGCAGAGCTGAAACACAACATTGTCATTCACTCTTAACACAATAAATATATATGCTTGTATAAGTCCATTAAATGTGATTTTATTTATTGGAAAATAATGAAATTATTAAATCAACCTGAAAGTTGTTATTAATAGACACGCAGTAAATATTTGACAGAGAATTCACTGTTATTTCTCTTGACGTTCTCATCATGTCATAAATAATACTGTATACTTTATACATACTGTTCACCATTTCATTTAAATAAATCAAAGCATTTAAAAGCGTGTATTAATCAAACTAAATGAAAGTATTCACTCATATGTGTAATGTTGCTGACTGTCACTACTGCGATCGATCAAAACAACACCAGACTGCAGCACGCGACACCTCACAAACCAAAATCCTTCACATAACCCTTCACCTCTGACCTCGGGTCAGTTAAATCTCCAGCTATTCACAGATGTTATTAGAAAGACGTGAACTTAATTCGTGTGATTTATGCGTAAATGAAGCCGTTAGCTCAGTTAGCTCGTGTGTAATATCATCGCCTCACCTGTGTCGTGTGGCCTTATAACTGGAGCCCGATTTCAGCGCTGAAAAGATCAAGATCCCTTTAATAAGTTTGTTTCTTCACATCAGATCGGATCTTCGATCAATAAAACACTCGTTGTGATCAAGTGTTGTAGAAATGTTGAAGCCACAGCACGAACAAGCTTTCCTCACTGAGCGCTGACAGGTTGGGTTGCCAGATCCAGGAAATAACCACCAGAGTTTCTGTCGAAGAACCGGACGACAATTACACAAGAACTTGGGAAATAAAAGATTTAATGTGTCGTATATTCACTATATTCAAATTCAACAGTTCGAAATCTGTTAGCACTCATTATCAAATGTGGGGATGTCTCATCTTCATATTTATGCAATAACCTAAACTATAAATAAAAATAAATGTTGACTACCACAATACATAGCCTATTCAAAATTAACGTGGTTTAACTTGAATTTATACGAGTATTTAAAGTACACTGATTCAACGTGATTTTTATCTCGCAATAATTTTAGCCAAAACATTTGTTTTGCATTACAAACACTTTATAACATTACATTAACGTTGATCGATTTTATTTATAATTAGTGGTTATATATTTGAGAAAAAATGCTGCTTACATGTGTTTTAATGGTTTAAAAAAATCTCTCTCTTGTTTTATAAGTATTTGAAAGAGGGATAATAACATTTTGGCAACTCTCATAGTGTCAATGCATTTCCTGTTTTACCCTTCCTCTCCGTAAAATTACAAAACAAAAGTCCTCTGACTTAACAAACCTGAGCCTCGAATGAAGCCTGATTCATAACTAAAGAGATTTGACACAAATAATAAAACCACTGCGTTTGCATTGCAATAACTTTTAATTTCATGACATCACAGACTGTATATGTGTTAATCTGTCATTCAACCGGTCATGATGATACAGTATGTAACAGATGGAGATCAGACACATAAGGATTTGTTCTTCTTAACGTTACATAAAGAGTTTGGTTCCAAAACGAGATAAAAAATGTTGATAATATCACGTTTTTATTGTGTTAGTTAGCTGTATTTTTTGAGTTATTATGGCTTAAATAAAAAAAAACTGCCGTTTGATTGATACTCATTGGAATGCACAAAAGTAAAACATGTTTTTAGAAATGTTTTAAAACGGGCTTATCTCGTTTTGGAAATAACCCTTCCACATATGACATCATGTGATCAGCGCTTCTTGATCTGGGACACCTCATGTAAGAAGGAAATGAACAGCTTGGTTCCCTCTATGTAGTTGTATCTGCAAAATAAAAATAACAACAGAATCAAACCGGATTTTCTTTTTCCTAGGAGATTTCGTCTCTGTTTATCGCTGTGGATGGGTTGAACATTGGAAAGAAGAAGAGCGCACAGACTGAAGACAGACAGACAGACAGACAGATACCTGCTTATCTTCTCATTCTGGGAGTGCAGTCCATCATCAAAACCACCGATGGGAAGCATTATGATGCTCTTGCCCGTCACATCCTCAAAGGTTTTAGCAATGGGAATAGTTCCTCCCTCACGAATCATGTCCGGCTCCACGTCAAAAACTACAGGACAGAAATCCATCTTCACTCTCATAAAAGTGGAGAAATGAACTATCGTTTCAATGTGATTTGTGTGTGTAAACGTGTTTTTATTTCCAGACGCGGTGGATGTCATGCTTGTTTATAGCAGTGAGTGTGAGATCTTCACCTCTTCTGACTGCCGCTCTTCCGGCTTCGTACAGCGGGATATTGACATCAGCTAACCAAGGCTTGGCTCCAATCACCATGGTCACGTTGAGTTTATTCGGGCTCTTTCTCTTGGAGAACGCAGCGTTCAGATAATCCGTCACCTGGAGTAAAACACAAGCCGGTCAACTCATTCTACTACAGCGGATGAAGATGTTCAAATCAGTCCTCACCTGTCTTTCAACCACGCCTGGATCCATGTTGGGCACCTGGCGAATAGAGAACTTCCCCGTGACTTTGGCCGGTATGACGGTTTTGGTCCCGGGTGCAGAGAAAGCCCCCTCGATGCCGTGGATGGACACCGTCGGGTGACGCCAGCGATGGGCGAGCAGGTCAACCTTAAACATGAAAGTTCAGGCAAGAAAACAAAATGTGTCTCTCCTGATGACTGAACGATGCTTCACCTTGTTGTTGTACATGAGCTCGCTGATGCCGATGTCTTCTTTGTAGCGCTCCACATCAAAGTCGATGTCTTGGTAGATCTTCCATTCCTCGTCTGAGAGAGCAGCGACCGCTTCACGGATGCCCGGGATCAGGATCTCTCCGCTGGGACTGATGAGTTTGTCTGTGATGAAGAGAAACGGCTCCAGTATAACACGCTGCTGACTGAATATCAAAGTCTAAACATCATACTGGTTTAATGAGCACCCATAATGCCGATCAGATCCGTCATGGGTTCTACAACAGTGCCTCCATAAACACCCGAGTGTAAATCCTTCTTCGGTCCTGACACCTGACACACAAAACACAACAGTACTGACTCACACATGGTGTCCGTCAAACACATTTCCAGCAGCGTCACATGACTTCAGTACCTCAGCGAAGAAATAACAGTTTCCTCGAGTCCCGTATGTCACCGCGGGTCTTCTGCTCAACCAGCCGCAGTCAGAGATGATGATGTAATCCACGTCTGAGAAGAATGTGTCTCTCTGAGCCACGATCAGAGCGTCTAAACCATCAGATCCCGTCTCCTCCATGCCCTCGATGAGAAACTTAACATTCACAGGAAGCTCCTGCCCTTACAAGAAAAACGTTTTTTAGTCAAGTCAAGTATGCTCTTAGTATGCCTCTTTTCAACTATAAAATACAACTTATACTTTCGTTCGTCTTCATCTACTTTTGAGAAATATTCTAAAAATGAAACTTAAAGTGACAGTTCACCAAAAAATTTAACAAATTCTGTCATCGTTTACTCGCCCTCTTGTCACACCTGTATGATGTTCTTTCTTCAGCAGAACACAAAAGAAGATATTTAGAAAAATGTCGTCAACTGGCGCCCATTGACTTGCATTGGTTTTGTGTCCATCCAACAGAAGCAAATGGGGTCCAGTGATGTTCGGTCGCCATCTTTCTTCCAAATATCTTCTGTTGTGCTCTGCGGAAGAAAGAAATTCATACCTTTCTGAAATGACAAGAGGGAGAGTGAATGGGTGAAGCGTCACTTTAAGAATACTTGAGTCTGTAAAGATATATCGCTGTATACAAAGGGCACTTGATTTGTATTGGTGTTAACTTGAATGGTCGATTAAATTCATTTTTACATTTACAATAGGAAACAAGTATCATGTTGAGTCCTCTTGAAGAAAACAAGTATACAAGCAGTAGTCTAGAAAACCAGTAGTTTGCTGAGAGTTTACTTTCATGTGCTACAACTATTGAACAAGTACACTATCAGTAAACAGTTCACTAGCAGAACAAACCATAAAGCATAGGTGTGATGTTCTCAAACTTCACTAATGTTACACTTGAAATACACTCTTTTAAAAGTAAAAGTGTGCCAAGTCGAGATACTGAACTTACAAGTATACTACTAGTACATTGATATTAGTATATTTACTACTGAGAGTATGCTTGAGTATCCTTAATGAAATGAGCCTGAAGTACACTTGACTTGTTTTAAACCGTGAACTTCAATCGCTTGTATGACAATATAACAATATCTTCTCTAAAATCGTCTCTTTTTTTCAAAGAAATATTTCAGGGGATTTAATATTGCAATGACAGATGAGAACAGACAGGAAAGCATTGGATAGAGACAGGACACCCGAGACGGGAATCAGACTCTCTTACAATATTAAGGGCTCTGTAGACCTCCACCGTGTGAATCCAGGCCAACACCGGCGCTTTGTTATCAGACGCACCTCTTCCATACAGATTACCTGTGTGAAATAAATCACGTTGTGAAAGTGTGAAATGCTTTTCATGAAGACAAGTTTGAGGTTTACCATTAATATCTGTGAGTTGATAGGGATCAGTTTCCCATCCGTCCTCTTTCTTTGCTGGCTGGACGTCCACGTGACCGTAAATACAGATGGTGTGTTTGTCAGGATCACTGCCGAACTGAGCCGTCACCACCTTGGGCAGATCTATGGTGCTTCCATTGGCCAGCTGTGCGGGACACAAGAGAAAGTCTTCTTTCAACATTCACATGTGACTACAGTAAACAAATACACATAACAACATTGTGTAAAGAACATCTGACCGCCTGCACGCCCACGTCCACCATCGCCACACTTCCACCGATGACACGGAGCTTCTCTGCTGTCAGATCCATCATTCTGTGTAAATCTGATCGCTTCCCTATGTCACTCGAGTCACTTTCAACCGCGACCCACGTTCTCAAGGTCTGAAGAGAGAAAGAAAAACAGATTCATTTTGTTTTCACACCTTGTTATAGGTTTTAGGGTCAAACACAGGTGCTTAGTGTTAGACGGACTAAACACATGCTTTGGCTTACCTAAATGTTTACATTTTGAAATGAACATGTTTCAATCAAGTAATCAAGTAATTTAAGTTTCCTCAGTTCAGTTGAGTTCCTCACACATCAAGTATTTAAGTAGAGATAACATAACTCTATTGTGTGGAACCTCTGTCCATCATTACATTCAGCTAGTTTAAAATATCATTTTTGATCTGAAAGTGTTTGAAATGATAAGAAATCTTTATTTTTGAAGTGTTTTTGATTTATGCGTAAAATGTTGTTTATTCTAATGAAAAGTGTGAATCATAACAATATGTTTTTTATATATAAACAAATAACTTGAAAAATGAAGATGAGGGGCCAGAATCATGTTTAAAATCATCTGAGGACGAGAACACATTAAACAACATACTTCATTCCTTTCACACAAATTTTGTAACTGTTTTGTTTATTCAAATTCATGAAGTGAAAAGTCTTAAGTTAATTTATCACGTGACCCCCCAAAAACAGCATTGATTTGCTCAACACAACACAGATAAGATGAATCGATAACACCTGATAAACATTTCATGACATCAGCAGGTCAATCTGAACTACCATGCAATTCATGGAATAATAAATCTGACACTTGATTTAAATCCAGAATTTACCTCCACAAACTCTTCTTCATGGCTGTTGACGTAATGAGTCAAATTATCAAATCTGAAACCACCGACTCCCGTCCACATCAGGAACACAAACACAAAACTAAAGCCGATCATCTGTGGAGATCAACGCCAGCTCCAGATTAAAACAAGTTTGGCATAAACATCACATACGTTTCAAAAGAAATACTTGCCATTTCAAGACAGCGTCCGTTCCTGAGAAACTGGGTCTGTGTGTGAATGAGGCGATGTTAAATAGATTCCATGACAGGGAACTCCTGTTGAGATAAGGTCACTGAAATCTCCTCCACGGGGAAAAAAGAGCTTACAGCTGTCAAAATGAGTTCTTGTAAATCCTTAAATCAAAGAGGAGAGAAACCTTCACGCTGAGATCAGCTTAGGAACAAAGTACAAACATCTACAAAACCCAAAGACCTGATTTTGCTAAGTGGTTGATGTCCTCAGGACAACATATTTTGTTGACCTAAGGACGACATTTTTATAAATAAAACCTAAACTCACACCAAACCATAACCCTGACCATAACTTGCCCCTAAAATCAGAAGGAAGTAAGAAGTGAACACAGAGGTCTAGAAGCACCTAATCCTGGTTAAAGTAAACTGTAAACTCATTTCTGAAATCTTATCGGTTGATTTAAATGTTGTCCCAGGATCAAGATGATGTTGTCCTGAGGATATTTTTCATGTAAACTGAGCTTAAAAACACAACAACATGACTCAAAGATTTGATCGTTTTCAAACAAAACACCAACATAAAAGAAAGAGAGATTCGCCTTCTAAACAAACATTTTCAACGACATCAGAGTCAATCTGTGAGAATTTGGATTTCGTCTGTGTCCTCTTCAACATTGCATCTGTGTTTAATACAATATTCATATATCATATGTATTCATTCATCTTAGTATAAGCTTCTATTCACAGAATATGTGCCTTACTGTCCTGTTGTTTAACCTCGTTGAGAGTTGTATCGTATCTTATGCTGTTTTATGCTGTTTTATGCTGATATAAGTATCTGTTGTCTCCATCTCAAGGTTCCTAATGATGTCAAGGGACAATTGTTTTGATACTGTAACATTGAGTACGTATATTGAATACGTACTTTGTGATATCATGTCTGATTGTTCGCAGGAGGAATAAGAATGTCTGGTGATTTTCCATGACAAATGTTACCTCCTGTTACAAGCATATAAATATCGGTCCTTAATATAATAGACTTTGGACTCTGATTGAACAAGACTCCTGTGTCTGTGTCAAACTTTGTCTCCAGGATCCTGAAACTCTGTGTGTTCCGTCGACTAGACTCTTCAACCGTAGAATAATGTTTAGACAAGGGGACATAAGAAGTTTACATACATAATAAAATGCTAAAAACTGATTATTTATATTTTATATTTTTAATGGTATGTTTATGAGAATAAAAGCTTTTTTACCTTTACTGTACTGGAAAATTCCCTCTGAATCTTTTGAAGTGTATTATTTTTGCCAACAAGTATACCACACTTTGTTTCTAATTAGGTAATATTTTTATTTACATTTACATTTACATTTAGGCATTTGGCAGACGCTTTTATCCACAGTGACTTACATTGCTTTATCCTTTACATTTATACATGAGTATGTGGAATCCCCTGGGATCGAACCCACATCCTTGCGTTGTTAACACAATGCTCTTACCACTGAGCTACAGGAAAGAAAAATGTTTATCTTTTAAGTGTACTAGTTTTATTTACTATATTATCTTGAACCTGTACGTTTGTGGAACTGTAAAACAACGTGAAACAAGTATTTAATAGACTGAATATCTGCTGATCTCACTATTAACAAATGTAAAATAAAAGTCCTAAAGATTAATGTTGTCATGATTAACTACAGTATATACAGCACAATGATAGAGAACAGAAGTGTTTTAGTGTTAACCCATGGGGTCTCATTACCGGATCAACAAATTCTTTCATTTTGTCGATAGCTTCAGTGCACAATTATTTAATGAGGAGAGAGGATATCCTCTTCTTTAAACTTCTGCAGATTTTCTCAGCATGCGTCACACAATATAACTTCAGTGCTTGTTAGACAAACCTTCAGTGCTTCTGTGTGAAGTTTAACTCACCCCAGAAACCACTGAAGACTCCAGCAGGTGGAGCTCTGACAAATGTTTTCTTTCACTCAACAAGAAAATCATTCAAAATGTTTGTCCAATAGACCCTACAGTGAATAAATATTAGATTAAACAAGACATGTCATTTAAATGTAAATAATTGCATACTTTGCAGTGTGCAATGTGTACTAAAGAAACTTCTTAATTTATCTCTAGCTTTATACTTATTTAATATGTATTACTTGTATTATTGTCTCAGATGAAATATGATAATCATTATCAATCTGTTTTTTCCCCTAAAATCACAAGGAGCTCTGGTAGAGAGTTGTGAGTCACATGACATTTACAGCTCATCTGATTGGCTGAACGTGCTAAGATGTGGTGCATGTCCGAGCTCAAACCGGTGCACAACGTTTTGCTGGAAACAATTTGCAACAGTGTTTGAGAAACGTTTTCTCTTGTTTGATGGGTGTGTCAAGAATGTCCGCCCAATCAGCATCAACATGAATATAACCAACGCCGTATTAAAGAGACATCTTCCTCAATGGATCCAAGTAAAGTCGTTTAAATGTGTCCGCTGGAGCTCGGTACACGCAACAAAATCACAAAATCAAAGAAGAATAAGTGCCAACTAAAAATCTGTATAAAACAACAGTTTAATTTGCATATGTCATATTAATATTTATTAACTTTATTTATAGAATGTTCTGTTAAACTTTAACAATCAAAGTTCAGTTAACTGAGAGCTTAATGCTTGTCTCAGCTTTAAATGTCTCTTGTTCACTATGGCATCAGAATAAAATGCAAGAAATGCATTACAGTCATTTGTTTGGTCAGTTACAAAAGAACTTTACAATTGTGTTTTACTAGTTAACAATGCATTAACTACTGTACATTAAAAATGAGCAATTTAGGCCCGGTTTCACATGCTTGGGCTAAACCAGCACTATTCCATAGATAAATAATGAGGTTTAACTTGCTTTTATTAAAATGCTTTTGAAAAAAATATTATTTGGCACTGAAATAATTTAGTCTGTCTAGAAACTAGGCTAGTTTTTCACCAGTCATTATTCCTTGTTATTAAACTGCTCTTTTGAATGCTTGATTCTGATTGGCCAGTCGCGACATTCCAAAAGTTGTTATCTTCGAATATCAACCCCTCGAAACTAATAAAACCCTGCAAAAATTTTGAGAGGGGCAGTTTAATATTACACGAAAATAATGATATGTCTTTTAATAACATATATGACATAATATTTACAAATGATTACACCAATTTGCCTGTTCGTGACGTTTGAACGTCGTTTCTTACTCTAAAACCAAAAGTAAACGTCTTTTCCTCGCGTAAGGTCTGGATTCAGTAAATATAAGCTCATAAAATATTTCACATTTCATGTCCAGTTTTTTTCTCATGTGTCAATTAGCCGTGTAATGTTAGTTAATTTCAACACAATTAATCATGTTTTTTCATGGTTCATGGTGAAATTGATTTTAATTTTAAATTTTAAATATGAATGAATAAATGCTGAAATGAACATGAACTAAGATTAAGTCTGTGCTTCATTGTTCATTGTGTGCTAATTAAAGCATTGACTAGCCTAATTAAAAACAAATAAAACCTTTATTTAAAGTAGAGTATGGTAGAGAACATTACAATCTTCTGTCATTTGCTTGAGATAAAAGCAGAATCAGGTCAGTCTGGTGAAGTGGCCTCAGATGCTCGGGTACAAGGGTGGGTGGGTGTCTGTAAAACGTTTTTATGCTGACTTAAGTTTTTCAGTTCAGTCACCTTTACAAGTTATTTCAACTTACTATTTTACATTTTGCCAAACGGTAAATGCGACTTATTCAAAATAAGTTGAAATTGTTGTTGAATTTATTTTGATGAGTTAAAGTAATGTAAAGGCATTGACAAGATGTATAGTAAGTTGAAATCAGTTTGATTGTCACGAAAAACCCTAAGGCTGTTTAAAGCGCGTGCACCAGGCTCGTGCACCAGCGCGTGCACCAGACTGGAGATGTTGTGTAGGTTGAGCTCTAATTCCAGATGTTTACACAAACTACAACACGGATAGTCTGCACAACACAGATGTCAATCAAACTCATTGAGTATTTGTAATTATACTTAATTAAACAACAATATTTGAAGAAATTTCAACATCTTTGTAATAACTCAGTGGGTCATAGTAGGCGGGGCTACGAAAGCCGCTGCGGTTGTCGATCATTCCAGCGCAAGCACGTCACGTACGCAACAGTTATCAAACGTAGGGAAAACAAATGGGAAAATAAAAATCCCTCCATTTCAGTTTAATAAAGCACTTCGTACACATAACGTGTGTATTCAACACGAACGACTTTTCTAAGTTTTCCGTATGAGTTTCGCTAGTAAATCTGGAAGCAGCAGCACGTTTCCTCGCGCATAAAGCCACACAGGCGAGAACATGATATTATTATTATCTTCGTTGACGAGAATAATGATGACAATACATAGAGACGAATGCTTAACGAGAACGCGCATTAATAATGACGGAGGCTGCACTGATCCGCAAGTTAGTTTGAAGCGAACTGATTTGTAAAAACAATATTCATATTCCCTGCATGATTTGCATAAGCATTAAGTTACACCTGAAGGTATTGTATAATGTATAGTAAAGTTATTATTACTTTCTGGACTCAAAAAAGGCTTGCTTGGGTATGCATGGCATGCGCAGTTTAATGCACAGATAGCACAGATACATCTGTAAGACGGAGATCTGAAGCAAAAACATCTGCTAAACATCTTAGAAAGAGCTGTCGGACATCCATTCTAAATCACACGTCTCACAGACGTCTTCTAGAGGTATGACATCTGACAGCAGACGTCTCAGAGATGAGCCAACAACATCTGCCAGATGTATTGCAGATCTAAATGCAGACATCAAATAGACGTCTGCCAGATGTATGTGTGCTGTCAGGGCTTCAAGAACTTTTCTAAAGAGCTTTCTGGTTCTGCTTAAAAGAAATGATTGATTATGAATAATGACGAAAAGGATTTTTAGCTGTTTTCAAAAGGTAGTCAGCCTGGACCCAAGAAGATTTGGGCTAAATGTGGTTAGGCACCCCTGTTAAAAAAACAGCACATGCTAGTTTAGTAATGTTTTGATGCTGGTTTGAGCAGCTTAAACTAGCTATGAACCAGCACATGACCTTCTTAAACCAGCATCAACTCAACTTTATTTATATAGCGCTTTTTACAATTTTCATTGTTACAAAGCAGCTGTACATGAGACACATTGAATACAAGTAAAACAACTAAAGGCATATACCTGTAAAAACAAGAAAAAGGTAAAAACAACAAAGACAGACATACAAATACTCCACACACAATATGCAAACATACATACACACACATTGACATAGACGGACACACACAGTGAAAGCACACATTGGCGATAAAGGAGAAGGTACCACAGGTCAAATATGAAACGGACTATAAATTCTTATATGCAATATTAATTATGTCTAATTTCTGAATTCTAAAGCAGCCCCCCCGGCCAGACAAATTTGCAAACGGTGGTGATGAACCCAAAACTCCCATCGAGAAAAAAAACCTCAGGTTTCACAACAAACCAAAGTAGCATATGCTGGTTTCTTTCATCTTCTCCAGCTGTTTTCATACATGCTATACGAGCTGCTCCACAGATACTGAGCTTCACAATCCAGCACTCATTCATTCACTGAGAAAGAGTTTAATGAAGACATATCACACACACACACACGGATGTGAACGTGTAGCTTCATCAGAGAGTGTGTGTGTGTTATCCAGTAGGTGTGTGCGGGGACTTTCGGCTTCTCTCCTGAAGCTGTGGTGGTGTTCTCATGACTCACTGTGAAACTCAATCTTTTCTCCATTGTGGCTGATGGGGAAAATACAACCTCAACCTCAACCTGTATATGAACCTATATATATATATGTTTGTCTCACGGAAGAAATCATTGTTGCTTTACTCTGATGTTCAACACTCAAACACTAAACGAATTTACTAAGAAATCTCATCTGACCGCAGTCTAAACCAGAGGATGCTCATCATGGTGCTTATTCTATGAAGCGGCACAAAGTAGGTCAGTGTTTTTTTTCCCTCCATCTTCCTGGCATCTTACAGCTCAAGTAGCTGCTTTATTTGTAATTCACCTTATTTTTGATGTAAATGTGGGCGATGGCATCTGTGAGCTGTTTGTCTTTAAACTTCCCGTGAGCCACTATAAACTGTACAACTTTACTGTAGTTTTTGCAACATGTTTGTGAGTTACTTACTGTAGAGTTAGTTACGGCTTAATTTACTTTCCAGTTAGTACTGTTTTCAATGACTTTAATTCAAATTACTTTGACTTTGAGATTCAAAATGAGCAAGAACAGACTGGCATTAGCACAGCAGCACTGCAAAAAGATGACATTCTTCCTAAGCCTTTTTCTTTTGTTTTCTGTGAAAGTATTTAAAACTTCCTAAATTACAATTTATTACATATAAATAACAAAGTGACCGAGATATTTAGTCTTGTTTTATAAAAGAAAAATATATATACTAGGTAAGTTTATGCTGTAAACAGAATACACTGTACACTTACTGTACATTAAATCTACAGTAAGTTACTGGCAAACCTGCTGTTAAACTGCGGCAAAATGTTACACTACAGCTAATGACAGTGGTATTGTGAGTGAGACGAATGTGCTGATTTGACTGGCAAGTTAATATTTATTATAGAACCCAAAGGTACACGTGTAATGTGTGCAGTGTGCAGCTTGCTATATTAGCCGGTAGAAAGTGCAAAAAAGGTAAACAAAACATAGGTTTAGACCGTAATCCTCACACTTTATGAGCTGCATCCATTATTCATTATTTTAGCCTATGGTTGCCCTTTCTTCTGGACAATTCACCTTCTTGACTACAATAACTGATAAACATCATTCAAAGGCAGACATTAATGGGGAGAGTGACACTAATGTAGAAAGATATCTTGTGACCCTGGATCATCAAAGCAGTCTTAAGTAGCACGGGAACATTTTTACTAAAAGAAAAAAACTAGGGCTGTCAAAATTAACGCGTTAACGCGAGATGATTAATTTCTGGAATTAACGGCGATAATTTTATTAACGCATTCCCGCCATGTTTTACCCACAATTCAACCCCCGCCGCGTTTATTCCTCGTCGCGCAAACAGCATGGGTGACACGAGCGACATGGAGGTGTCGGAAGAACCCGTTGGCCCTCTGGATGGACAAGAACTGTAAACTGAATAATATTGTCGAGGACACGGGCCTCGCAGAAGTTTTGAAAGCAGCAACTTTAGACGCATTCTACAAGCTACCGTTGAGAGGCACAGTGATGACTAAAATCAACTGACGCTAAAAAGAAAACGAAGGAATAGGATTTGGCTTCATCGGAATATGTTGCTTTGACAGGAGGCCACTGGACCTCCGTTACTAACAACAATTATCTGGTGTGACAGCGCATCACATCACTAAAACCTGGAAAGTAATGTCGTTTGCTTTAACCTTAATGAAAACAGAAGAGCTTCACGTTGTAGAGGTATGTGCTCAACAGTTTCAAATCGTGGCACACAAGTGAAAAATTGAAGAAAAAAATAGATTTTCTCGAAAAGAAAACACTTTACATTCACCTATTTGCTAAGAGCAATGGCTAAATTGCCAAAGTTGTTTAGAATTAAAATAGTTTTTTGGATTTGACAATAATAAAAAAGATGAGACAAATGTAATATCCCCTTCTTGTCATTTATCTTACTGTTCTGAGAAGAAACACAGAAAACGTGAATTTTTCAATCATATTTAGTATTGTGATTAATCGAAATTAATTCAAGAAACCTTGTGATTAATTAGATTAAAAATTGTAATCGTTTGACAGCCCTAAAAAAAATACATTGTATGGGTCAAATTGAGAGATTTTTCTTTTGTGCCAAAAACCATTCGAAAGTATAGATCATGTTTCATGACGATGTTTTGTAATTTTCCTACCTTAAATATATAAAAACGTTCTTTTTGCGAGCGGATGACCTCTGATTAACAACTTCAAATGTGATTTTCTCAATATTTTGTTCTTTTTGCTCCCTCAGATTCCAGAGATTTAAACTGTTGTATCTCAGGCAGATATTGTCTTATCCTAAAAAACATATATCTTTTACGCAATTAGCAGCGATTTTATCCAAAGCAACTTACATTGCTTTATCTTATACATTTTACATAGGTATTTGCAATCCCCTGGAATCAAACCCACAACCTTGTGTTGTTAACACAATGCTCTTACCACTGAGCTACAGGAAAGCTGATCATTAGAAAGCTTAACTATAATATTATAATAGCTTTCAGATGATGTAATAAACTCAATATCGAAAAATTAACCCATGAGATTGGTTTTGTTGTCAAGAGTCACATATGTCATAGATTACAAATAAACAAAACATATGTAGCAAAAGTAAATCAACAGTATGCAAATAGTGGTATAATAATATTATCAGGAGTTAGCTGTCATCATTTTATTTGTATTTAGCCGTTTTACAGTTTTTGCCCGTTGCTTGAACACTATAGACCCATGCTTAGACTAAAGTAACACAACTTGAAGCTTTTGTTACAATACCTCAAAGACATGTACCCATACCTTAAACAAAAGCGCTGCTTTGCACACTAGTTGCAATTCTGCAACACACTTACTCCTTTATGCAACACACTTGGTCCTGCATACTACACCCTATTTCATACATAAGACACTTTGTTCAAAAATGAAATCTCAGGGTGCCATTTGGAAAACACATATATCCAAAATACAAAACACATCGGGTAATTGCAACCACTCAAATACACACCCGAAGGCACTTACTTGCAAAACTGAACACCAATCAGCCAGCTACAAAAAGCCCTCAATTTAGCCATTTCAAGAACTTTGATAGCATGGATGGAGGGAGAGAAAGAGGCAGGGGTAGAGGAGGAGGAGGACGAGCTCAAGGTCGAAGAGGCCATGCACCGACCCCTATGTCTGATGATATAAGATCAACTTTGGTGGACCATGTCTTCAACCATGGCCTGACTAATTGGGAAGCTGGGCAGAGAGTCCACCCACATCTAAGCCGCTTCACAGTGGCATCTGTAATAAGAACATTCCGACTAGAAAACAGGTATGTCTTCACCTCTCTACCTTCTACTCTACTCAGATGGTATTTACAACACTGTACTACAGTATATCACATTACCACATCACGTGTATAGGGTATTGCAGGGTGCTAATGCTCCTTTTGCAGCCAAAGTGGTAGTTTTTGTGAAACATTTACATTGTTTATTTGTTTATTTCAGGCAATGGCACAAAAAAAGTACAAAGTAGACAAATATAGTTAAGTCATATAGTGCAAAAAAAAATGGAATATACAGTATTTTAAATACAAGTGAAACATTTACATTACATTTAGTCATTTAGCAGACGCTTTTATCCAAAGCGACTTACAAGTGGGGTAGGTAATGGAAGCAGTTAGGACAGCATAAGTACAACAAGAGCATAAGTGCAATCAAAAAGAAGACTTGTTTCATATAGCCTAACACAGTATACAGAGCATTTTTTTTTAGAGTAAGAAACGAGTAGAGAAGAAAAGAGTAGAGAAGAAACTTGAGTCAGAACATATCAGTCAGATGTTGGCGGAAGAGATGTGTTTTCGGTCGTTTCTTAAAGATGGGTACAGAATCTGCAGATCTTGTAGCAGCAGGCAGATCATTTCACATAGGTGGAACAGATCCGGAGAAGGTGCGCGAGAGAGATTTTCTACCTTTATGGGATGGCACCACAAGACGCCGTTCGTTTGCAGAGCGTAGGGATCTGGCGGGTACATATGTCTGCATTAGTGAGTGAAGATAAGGTGGTGCCAGTGGAGGGGTGACGTGTGCTCTCTTCGGTTCATTAAAGATGACTCTTGCCGCAGCATTCTGGATCATCTGTAGAGGTTTGGTTGTGCAAGCTGGAAGTCCTCCCAGTAGTGCATTGCAGTAGTCCAGTCTGGAGAGCACTAGAGCCTGTACTAGGACTTGCGTAGCATGCTCTGATAGGAAGGGTCTAATTTTCCTGATATTGTAGAGGATGAATCTACAGGACCGGGCGGTGCTGGCAACTTGATCTGTGAAGTTGAGCTGATCATCGATCACCACTCCCAGGTTTCTTGCCTTTCTGGAAGGTGTGATGGTTGATGAGCCCAGTTGAATGGAAAGGTTGTGATAAGTCTTTATATCAGCCGGGATTACAAGCAGTTCTGTTTTTGAAAGGTTCAGCTGCAGGTGATGGCCGTTCATCCAGAGTGAGATGTCGGCTAGGCAAGCTGAGATGCGTGTAGAGACAGTCGGATCGTCTGGGCGAAAAGACAGGTAGAGTTGTGTATCATCCGCATAGCAGTGATAGGAAAAGCCATGTTTCCTAATGACAAAGCCAAGGGATATCATGTATATGTAACCGGTCCTTCCTGACCGCTGTCACGACTGATAACTCTGCGTTGTGTGTTGAAAAGAACTGGACAACCAACAGCTCTGGAGATCTCAATGAGGTTTATTTGCCATGTGGTCTCTCCCAAACGCTCAAAGCATGAACTGCAAATGATCAGAATACAAATGTCACCATCAGACACGACACAAACCTTGTTCACCTCCTCTCCCAAACGCTCAAAGCATGAACTGAACAATTATCAAATGTAAAACACAGATGGTCACCAAATCCATCATATAATACATCACCGGAATAAATCAAACAATAAAATGAACAAAATATAAAGCAGATGAATAAAGTACATTAAAGAAAAGACATACCTGCAAATGATCAGAATACAAATGTCACCATCAGACACGACACAAACCTTGTTCACCTCCTACACAATATAAAATGCATTACAAGGCCTGCACTCATCGTGAACATACCAATTCACACAACATGCCTGATACATTTCCTGACTAATACCATTCACACACAAAACAAACGACAAAACACTATAAATCTCCATATAACATATATTACATGAACATATAAGCATATTTTCCCCATAACAAGTGAATTTGATCACTTTTAAAGAGACCTCATAAATCGCTTACCTCTCCCAAACGCTCAAAGCATGAACTGAAGAGGAGCGCCAAAATAACGTCAAATTCACCACAGATAGTGTCAAAATAAAAGTCCCCAAAATCGTTTAAACAAAAGATCTTGCAAATTTCACAAAAAAAACTGAATTCAATCAAATTAATTGTGAGGAGGATTTTAGTGAATACACAATAAATGCCTACATCAAAAGTATTATGTTTTAACCCGTTACATATACAGAGAATAGCAACGGACCAAGCACTGAGCCCTGAGGCACACCTGTGTC
The DNA here is from genome assembly GCA_008369825.1 of Triplophysa tibetana. Classification (NCBI taxonomy): domain Eukaryota; kingdom Metazoa; phylum Chordata; class Actinopteri; order Cypriniformes; family Nemacheilidae; genus Triplophysa; species Triplophysa tibetana. The sequence continues at coordinate 616,900 of CM017916.1, read as the reverse complement.
GAGATGTTGGGACTCAGACACCTCACCCCTCCAAGATACTCTAAATGACCTACCTGAGAGGTAAGACCTGAACCATTGTAGCACCATTCCGGAGACCACCATAGCCTTGAGAGTGGACAGGAGGATGTGATGGTTAACAGTGTCAAAGGCGGCAGATAGATCCAGTAGGATGAGAACAGATGAGTTAGAGGAAGCTCTTTCCAGTCTCAGGGCTTCGATAACAGAGAGCAGCGCAGTCTCAGTGGAATGACCGCTCTTGAACCCAGACTGGTTGCTGTCCAGGAGGTTGTTCTGGATGAGGAAGGATAAGAGCTGGTTACATACAACACGTTCTAGAGTTTTAGCAGCGAAGGGGAGTAGGGATACCGGTCTGTAGTTTTCTAACAGTGCAGGATTAAGAGTAGGCTTCTTTAGTAGTGGGGTAATACGGGCCTCTTTGAAGAGAGTAGGAAATGTGCCAGTGGTGAGGGACGAGTTGATAATATGAGTCAGAGGGGGTACAACTGATGGAGAGATGGCCTGGAGGAGATGGGTGGGGATGGGATCTAGAGGGCAGGTAGTCGGGTGGTTAGAAGAAATTGCCTTGGAAACTTCCTCTTCAGATAGGAGAGAGAACGAGGGGAACGAGCATGTGTCTGGGGATTGACTGTGGTCAAGAGGTGGTGGCGCAGAGAAATGATTGCTGATGGTGTTCGTTTTTCTTTACAAAGAACGATGCAAAATCGTCAGCTGTTAAGTCTGATGGAGGTGAGGGGGTAGGCGGGCAAAGGAGAGCAGAAAAGGTTTTAAAGAGAGTACGAGGGTCAGGAGAGTTGTTGATTTTAGTGTGGTAATATTGGGTTTTCGCAGAGGAGACATCCGCAGAGAAGGAAGAGAGAATAGACTGGTAGAGAGAGAGGTCATACCATGAAACATACCATGGCATGATTACTTACAGTATATTGAGATGTTTCAGTATAGTGGATGATACAGTATATACAGAAAAGTACTGTAAGAAAAAGAAGCAAACCAATGACAATTTGTGGTTGTTTTTCTCTAGAATGACTAGAAGAACAGCAGGAACTTGCCGTTGTGGACCTAGTGAGGGCAGACAATGCCATCCGTCTCCACCAGCTACGACAGAAAATACTTGCAGACAGGCAAGTGTTCAACAACATAAACCACGTGAGCATCACCACCATCAGACGCATCTTGGGAAAACACAACATCACCATGAAGCAGCTCTACAGGGTCCCATTTGAGAGGAACAGTGTCAGGGTCAAAGGACTTCGAGCTGAATATGTACAGGTAAGTGTAAATGTCATTTACATTTACAATACAGTATTGGAGAAATCCAGTAGCAGCTGAATATGTACCATATCAGTACCACATGGATCCATTCGGAGAGCTATACCTGTGTGATGGGGTGAGGGGTCTGTATGTCTAGCACTGTAGTACAGTAGGCCTAATATGTTTTTTTGTTACAGAGAATCTTCGCCATGGATGGAGCTGCACAGCCTCATGAATTCATTTTCATTGATAAAGCTGGATTCGACCTGAACAAAACAAGACGACGGGGTCGTAATGTAATTGGCCAAAAGGCAATTGTGCACGTCCCAGGGCAGCGCGGGGGAAATATTAGATTAGATTAGATTCAACTTTATTGTCATTACACATATACAAGTACAGTGTAACGAGATGTAGTTTAGGTCTAACCAGAAGTGCAATTAGCAAGTGCAGGATATACAGCGTGAATAAATACAGAATACAATATTAGGGAAATACTATACAAATGTTCTATGACAATATGACAGTCGGTATGTACTATGAACAATATATACAGAAGGATATATACTGTGAACATTAATGTGCAAGTGGTTATGAACAGATAACAATTTAGACTATACAATAGTGCAAGTGACTTAAGTGTGCATTAATAATAGACATTAGTTATTAAGGTTACAGTGCAGTAGATGAGTTAATGTGGTAATCAAAGGTACGGTGCAGTACACGAGTTAATGCAGTTATTGAAGTTATGGTGCAATAGATGTGTAGATGCTGTTAATGGAGTTACAGTGCAGTAGATGAGTTAATGCAGTTACTGAAGTTACAGTGCAGTAGATGAGTTAATGCAGTTATGAGAGTGGTCCATTAGTGCAAATGAGCATTCAGTATAATATTACTGGTGTGCAAGTGAGCAGTATAGAGTGCAAATGATGCTGTGTGTGTAAACAGTCCGGTAGAGCAGATAACATGAAGTACTGGTGTGTACAGTTTGGTCATGCATGGCAGCCCTGTAGTGCAATGTAAACAATGTAATAGGAGCATTAAAGTTAAAGTTCTGAGGGGTAGTGAAATCAGTGGGGAGCAGAGTTCACTAATGAAACAGCTCTGGCAAAAAAGCTGTTTCCTAGTCTGCTGGTTCTTGTCTGGAGGCACCTGAAGCGCCTACCGGAAGGCAGGAGAGTAAACAGTCTATGAGCGGGGTGAAAGGAGTCCTTGAGAATGCTGCGAGCTCGACGCAGACAGCGTTTCTTCTGGATGTCCTCAATGGAAGAGAGTGTAGTCCCTGTGATGCGCTGGGCTGTTTTCACCACCCGCTGCAGTGCCTTGCGCTCAGCAACAGAACAGTTCCTATACCAGACTGTGACACAGTTGGTCAGGATGCTCTCTATCGTGCTGCTATAGAAGTTCACCAGGATAGTTGAAGACAGTTGTTTATTCTTCAGTGTCCTCAGAAAGAAGAGACGCTGGTGAGCCTTCTTGACCAGGCTGGGTGGTCCAGGACAGGTCCTCCGAAATATGGGTTCCCAGAACCTTAAAACTGGAAACACGTTCAACAGCCATCCCGTTAATGTGGATGGGGTCGTGTGTGCCTCCTTTCGCCTTCCTGAAGTCCACGATGATCTCCTTTGTCTTGGAGGTGTTAAGGAGCAGGTTGTTGTTTGAGCACCATGTGGCCAGGTGCCGTACCTCCTCCCTGTAAGCAGTCTCATCGTTGTTGCTGATGAGACCAATCACTGTTGTATCGTCTGCGAACTTGGTGAAGGAGTTAGATCCATTCACAGGTCTGCAGTCTAGTGTGAAAAGGGAGTAGAGAAAGGGGCTCAGTACGCAGCCCTGTGGTACACCAGTATTGAGGGTGATTGTGGTGGAGCAGATGTTGCCTAACCTAACAAGCTGAGGCCCGTTCATCAGGAAATCCATAATCCAGTTGCAGGTTGAGTTGTTAATGCCTAGGTTTCCAAGTTTGATGATTAAATTGGAAGGGATGACGGTATTGAATGCAGAGCTGAAGTCTACAAACAGCATGCGTGCATAAGTGTCCTTATTGTCCAGATGTGTGAGCACAGAGTGCAGCGCCATAGACACTGCATCATCTGTGCTCCTATTGCTGTGGTAGGCAAATTGGTATGGGTCCAGTGTGGATGGTAAAGAGTCTTTTAGGTGTGACAGGACCAGCCGCTCGAAGCACTTCATAACAATGGGTGTGAGTGCCACAGGGCGGTAGTCATTCAGGCATGTCGGGCTGGAATTTTTTGGAATGGGCACAATGGAGGTGGATTTAAAACATGCTGGAACCACTGCTTGGGCGAGGGACACGTTAAAGATGTCCGTGAAGACCCGAGCGAGCTGTTCCGCACATGCCCTGAGTACGCGACCAGGGATGCCATCAGGGCCAGCAGCCTTGCGTGCGTTTATCCGGCTTAGTGCAGTGAAAACATCTTTGGAATTTAGTTTGATGATTGGGTGGTCAGTAGAAGATGTGAGCCTGGTGGCGGGTTCCTTATTGTCTCTCTCAAAGCGTGCATAAAAGTCATTAAGCTCGCTCAGGAAGGCAGCATCTGTGGCTATGGGGGTGGAGTGGTTGGGTTTGTAGTCGCTAATGGCCTGGATGCCCTGCCACATGCGTCGAGGGTCAGAATTGGAAAAATGCTCCTCTAGCTTCAACTTGTAGCAGTGCTTGGCCTTTCTGATGCCCCTCATCAGATTCGGCATGGAAGTACTGTAGGCATGTGCATCACCTGATCTGAAGGCAGTGTTGCGTACTTTCAACAGGAGGCGCACTTCCTTGTTCGTCCATGGTTTCTGATTAGGGTATATGGTGATCTGCTTCTGAGTTGTGACACTATCAATGGTGGTATTGATGTAGTCCAATACAGAGGAGGTGTAGCTGTCTATGTCCGTGTGAGAGCCACTGGTTGCCTGAGAAGCAAACATACTCCAGTCTGTGTGTAGAAACCTTTCCTGGAGTGTGAAGTCTGCCCCCGCAGGCCACACCTTGATGGTCTTCACCGACGGCTTCACACGATTAATGAGAGGTGAATACTTGGGGGTGAGGAACAAATATCACATTGTCTATGCACTATTGCCATGATTTTCTGTGTTTACAGTATAGTGTTTTTTCTATTTAATTTTTTTTTGCTTTACTTCCTCCTCAAACTGTGTAATACATCACGGGTGTGAGAAATATTTCACCAGAGCCTTTTTATTTGTGTTTTGAGCGTCCTCCCGCGACTACACCTCCATTGTTTTCTACCGGCCGTTTAAGATATCATTCACGATTCACGGAAGTATCAAGACAAAAGGGAAGTACGTCACATCGTAAACTTCAACTGACAATGGAAACGTGAACTATATTAAAAGATATTCTTAATGTACATAGTCATTTAAAGGAACACATGTTATAACATCAGAACCCAGTTTCTCCTGCATTTATAGAAATATTGAGTAGTAAGGACAGATTATGGGTCCAAACCTTTCTTACACAAGTCAAGCCATTAGATCCTGAAACACACCAGCAATTCTTTGAGTTACAGACATTTGTTACGTCATTATCCCATCTGGACTCTTGTGAGTGTTTAAGAAAAGAAAGTAGCGTCGAAAAAGTTTCGAACTTAAAAACGTGGTTTTGTGACGACTAAACAATAAAACATTGTATGATCAATGATATGGCCAAAATATACCTAATTGAACGAGAACTGATATTGACTTCAGTGAATCTGAGCAGATTGTGAGACATTGTTGAGATTTGGTCTGACACACTTGAGAGGACTGTCCATCATTCCAAGGAAACATCTGAGATGCAGGACACTTCATTTGTCCAGACTGGACTACTGCAATACCCTACTGGCTGGACTCCAAGCTCGCACCAGGGCTGTAGTCAAATCCTCCTTTGTTGAGTCAAAGACCAGGACTAGTGGAGACCAAATCCAAAGAAATTTGGGTCCAAGTCAAGACCGAGTCTAAAAAGGTTTGAGTCCAAGTCAAGACCGAGTCTGAAGAGGTTTCACTGTAAGTTCAAAGAGGTTTGAGTCCAAGTCAAGACCGAGTCTAAAAAGGTTTGAGTCCAATTCAAGACAGAGTCTGAAGAGGTTTCAGTCCAATTCAAGACCGAGTCTGAAGAGGTTTCGGTCCAAGTCAAGACCGAGTCCAAAGAGGTTTAAGTCCAGGTCCAAAGAGGTTTGAGTCCAAGTCCAAAGAGGTTTGAGTCCAAGTCAAGACCAAGTCCGAAGAGGTTTCAATCCAAGTTCAAAGAGGTTTGAGACCAAGTCAAGACCGAGTCTGATGAGGTTTAAGTCCAGGTCCAAAGAGGTTTGAGTCCAAGTCCAAAGAGGTTTGAGTCCAAGTCAAGACCAAGTCCGAAGAGGTTTCAATCCAAGTTCAAAGAGGTTTGAGACCAAGTCAAGACCGAGTCTGATGAGGTTTCAATCCAAGTTCAAAGAGGTTTGAGACCAAGTCAAGACCGAGTCTATAGAGGTTTCAATCCAAGTCAAGACCGAGTCTGAAGAGGTTTCAGTCCAAGTTCAAAGAGGTTTGAGTCCATGTCCAAAGAGGTTTGAGTCCAAGTCAAGACCAAGTCCAAAGAGGTTTGAATCCAAGTCAAGACCGAGTCTGAAGAGGTTTCAGTCCAAGTTCAAAGAGGTTTGAGACCAAGTCAAGACCGAGTCTGAAGAGGTTTCAGTCCAAGTCAAGACCGAGTCCAAAGAGGTTTAAGTCCAGTTCCAAAGAGGTTTGAGTCCATGTCCAAAGAGGTTTGAATCCAAGTCAAGACCAAATCCAAAGAGGTTTGAGTCCAAGTCAAGACCGAGTCCAAATGAGACGGTCAAGACAGAGACAGAAAAAATAACTGCATTGAATCAAAATCACTTTTGCCACTGCAATTAATGTGGAAAAAATGTGGAAGTTTCAACAAACGTCAATTATTGTGATCAGTTTTTGCTTTAGTTGGGTTCCTGATTCTTGTGGTTTACAGTTTTTCTCGTTTGCTAACACACAATTCATGAAACAATTCACCATTTTCTGACAACTTTAAACACATTCTCAGAACAATGCACCAACTTTTATAAACACCAAACAAAAACAGCTCCGGTTTGCAACGGTTGAAGCATGATCTCGTTCAGAAAACACAGACACACAATGAGCTGAAGAGTAAAGATGTAAACTCAATAGCACACATTTGTCCATCAGTAAACATTCAGAAGCAAAACTGATGAAACACCAATCAGAATCTCAGGATCATATCAAGAGGGATAGTGATATGAAATAGGATCCTAGAATCATCTACAGGGCTTCATAAGATTGAATCCAAACACTGCTGACAGATTAAAGGGAGTTGGAGGGAGAGGAAGGGGACGAGGAACAAGAAGAGTGTTCTCCAGTGAGATTAGGGCTACAGTCATTGATCATGTGATAAATGGTTTACAGTAACAACGAGAGAGACGGTACAGAGAGTTCAGCCTCATTTGAGTGGATTAACAGTGGCAGATATAATTCAAACCTTTAGAAATGAGAACAGCTGTGTAACAATCGACTGTAATGTACTGTACACATACTGTAGAGCTAATTCAGCATAACAAACAGTAGGCTATAAAACATGTATTTTACAGTAGGACCCTTGCGTTCATAGACTAGAGGGCACTGCATGGGTCACAATCTGGTGAGGAATGGTTATGGGGTTACAGCCCACTGTAAGACATTCTGACCATATTGTATATGTAAAAAAGTTGATTATGTTATAGTTTATGGCACACACTCAGACTGTTCATGAATCTTCTACAAAGTGGAAAACTGAAAGCCATGAATCTGGTTTTGGACAATAATGCAATTAGAATTTGTGAGATACACAACCATATCCTTAATGATGCCACAATTTGAGTCCCTCCAGAAAAAAACATCTGTATATTTTGTAGTGTGTACAGTACTACTGAATTCACAACCACAAATGCTTACAGCAACAACAACAAAAATAAATTAAATAAAAAGTTTTGTTTCAATCTTGTTTTTGATTGAGTGAATTTTCTACATCTCTGTCAATGACCTTCAATATTGTGCAGAAATATACAGAGGAGCTCATGAAAGAAGAGCTTTAGGTTTTGAATAGCTGTGTATGATATATCATAACATATAACATTATTGTAGAGATGTTTGCAACGGAAGACAAATGTTTGCTTTTGTGATCCTTTTATTGTAATATTTCATTCTGCAAGAGATGGACACTTTGCATTTGTGTGTGCAATTCTTGGATTTGTGTCAAGTTTTGAAAAAAGAGGCAAAGTTTTAAAAGTGTGTAAAAGCAGTAAAAATAAACTAAGAAAAGGATGTGATTAATTATACTTTATAAAGTTCATTTAATGTATTATCTCTCGGCCTCTACACCAGAATGATGTCTTTATGTTGTAAGAGAATTGTCTCATTAGATTTTGTGTTGGTGATTTGAGGGGAGACAGAGTTACGGCTCTGGAGAGAGAAGCAGGATCACCGTGACAGAGAGCTGAAGTTAATGTGTGACTGGATGGGGAGTTGAGCCAGAGAAAGAGCTTATCTCAGCTGAAGCTCTCATATAAAACACAGCCAGCGGCTGCTGACACGTCTCAGTCCAACACAGAAACTTTCTCTGATACTCAACATGGGTGTTGCATACAGTGTGGGAGAGTGAGTATCATCTCTTATCTCTTATTTCATTACAGTCTAAAAGATGTCATGTATAGAAACACATGCAGGAAATGTTTGACATTGTTTATTGAGGTCAGACGAGGTCTATTGTGTACGAGTAAAACTGACTCGCATTCTTATTCTGACAGGTGAAAACCACCACATAGATCAACCACTGAATGTGGAATGTTTTGTAGGCGGTGTGTGTGTGAGTGTGTTTATGTGTGCGTCTGTGTGTTTGTGCATTAGTGCGTTTGTGTGTGCGTTTATTTGTGTGTGTGTGTTTGTGCGTCTGTGCGTTTGTGTGTGCATGTGTGTGTGTTTGTGCGTTTGTGCGTTTGTGTGTGCGTGTGTGTGTGTGTGTTTGTGTGTGTGTGTGTGTGTGTGTGTGTGTGTATGTGTGTGCGTTTGTGTGTGTGTGTGTAGGTGTGTTTGTGTGTGCGTTTGTGTGTTTGTTTGTGCGTGCATTTGTGTGTATGTGTGTTTGTTTGTGTGTGTGCGTTTGTGTGTGCATTTGTGTGTATGTGTGTTTGTGTGTGTGCGTTTGTGTGTGCATTTGTGTGTATGTGTGTTTGTGTGTGTGTGTGCGTTCGTGTGTGCATTTGTGTGTATGTGTGTTTGTGTGTGTACTTGTACATCTATCTTCATGAGGACCAGTTTGAGTTTTAGACCAGCAGAGTGAGGACTAAGAGAGTAAAGTGAGGACATGTTGGCAGGTCCTCACTTTCTGAGACCCCTTTAAAGGGCTGTTTGAGGGTCAAGACCTGGTTTTAGGGTTCAGTTTAGGTTATATCAGGTTTAGGTTATAATCAGGTTTAGGATATAATCAGGTTTAGGTTAGGTTTAGGGTGAGGGTCAGGTACTCACTTCTGATGGTTGGGTCAGGGGCTAGAGATTGCATTGCGTCAATGTATGTCCTCATACCTGTCCTCGTAAAGATAGCTGTGCAAACATGTGTGTGAATGTGTTTTTGTGTGTGTGTGTGTGTGTGTTTGTGCGTGTGCATGTGTTTGTGCGTGTTTACAAAGTAATTGTATCTTAAGTAAGTATGTCTTGATAATTGTATTGGAAAACAAAAGTCAAACATTAAGTAAGAAGTTGATTTTATTGATGTATTTCCTGCAGTGTGGCCATTGAAAGGTCATCCAGGTTTTATCTGTTTAATGGTCATTTCACAATATGTCGTTTTTCTTTTAGAGTCGACCACCTGTACACTTTCTTTGTCCAGTGGTCTCCAGAGATCTACTACAACAAACACGACAATGAGAAGAATGTGATAACGGTTGACACAGTTACACACGTCTCTGTGATTGACACACTGCTCATTAACCCCGCCTCCAAACCCTGGCAGGTAAGTGATTGACATGTCAATAAAAAACACTCCTTCGAGTCAGTTAAATGTGCAGCTTTCTCTTCAAATGAGAAACATTTGAGTTCATATGGAGAGGTGTGAGTGTTTCTCGTTCAATCAGAGCTCAGTTTCAGACATTAGTAGTCAACTCCAGACGTGAATGATGTGTAATGTGCGGCGGTCTGTGTGCTCTCTGGATATTGCTCTCAAGTTTAGTTTGTTTATCAGAGAAACATCAGTTTCTTCTGCGTTTAAACCCAATCATGCACCCTGATGAACAGCTCCACATGTGTAAGGACACACTTCCCCTCAGACCATATTTGTTGGCACTTCCCTTTTTGTTCAAACGGTTCAGCTGAAAACGAAACTCAAACCCTCGATAAGAGGAAGAGCTGAACCAATCACAGGTGAGAGGATCTCCACATAAACAGCGGGAGAGCAGAGGAACAGACAGATGAGCTCCTGACACACAACAGCACATTTCACAGAGAAAAACTCAACATGAGAGCAATTCCAGAGAGCGTGAAGATCTTGTACTATGCCAACACGTCAGATGAGCCGTATGTGGAGGTGAGAGCTCTGTGTGCATCAGCGCCAATGAAGAACAATCAGAAGAAAACATAAACGCAGAAGCTGGAGGTGCATTAAATACAAGAGTGTGTGTGTAGTTAAACAGATGGCTTGTCATGTGTGTGTCTTCAGATTGTGACTGTCACGCAACAGAAGAGTCGTCTGAGGAGTGTCTGCAGCTCTCTGGACTCTCTGGACTCTCAAGACCTGCTGCCGGTTTTATTAGACCTCAGTCAGGTGTTGAAAGAACATCACCTGGACAAAGTAAGTGATGATAGTTCTGCGATGTGATCGTGAGCGTGATGTGCTGCAGGTTTCATTTCATTTTCATCCTCGCAGCTGTTCGCTCACATGCCAGTGCGGACTCAAGAATATCACTGGAAACTGATGTACAGCACGGCCGAGCACGGGACCAGCTTGAAAACACTCTACAGAAACATGACGGACGTCGACAGACCTGTTCTCTTGGTCGTCAAAGACATGGACAACCAGGTAACATTAGGAAGAATTATGAGAAAAACATCATCTGAATGAAGAACCGGTAGAAAACGATTAGTGTGTCTTTCTTTATCTTATGGACATTAATGCAGTGCAAACTGTACAATACAGATGAAACAACTGTAAGAATGAGTTATACCTATTAATACGGTACAGTACAGATTTTTTTAGTGTGTGGAAATAAATGGTCCTAAAAAGAAAGAAAGAAAGAAAGAAATAGTGTCTGCACTGAAACTGATGATGCGTGTCTCTCCAGGTGTTTGGAGCGTTCTCATCCGACCCGTTTAAAGTGAGCACCTGCTGTTACGGGACGGGCGAGACGTTTCTCTACAGCTTCAGTCCTGACTTTCAGGTACCTCGTGTTCCAATGTTTTCATGTGTGTCGAGACACGCGCGACTGTAAGGTCATGTCATCTCATGTGTGTTCACACAGGTCTTCCGCTGGAGCGGGAAAAACTCCTACTTCATCCGAGGATTCTTCGACTCCCTTCAGATGGGAGCTGGCGGGTACGAATTCTGTGTCACAAAATATACCACATTACGTTTTCTCACCCTGATGCTGTTCTGACCTGTTCAACTGTCTGTGTTCTGTGATGCACGGAGTAGATTGTCTGGGCTTGTCGTTGCTATTAAATGAGAGATGCAGAATTCACACGCCAAGTGCCGAACTTAAATCTGAGATACAAACACGCAGAATATATATTTAAGATATACAAAACTATGAGTCAAATACATTTGATTTATCGTCTCAGGTTAGGAAGAGGTTTTCTCCTGTACATGGATCTGATGATGATGTTTGTGTTTTCAGGGGACACTTTGGTTTGTGGCTGGATGCTGACCTTCATCGCGGCTCCAGTTATTCCTGCAACACTTTCTGCAATCGACCTCTTTCTATCCATCAGGATTTCATCATCCAGGATGTGGAGGTGTGGACCTTCATTTAAAGAGAGATCGGATTCACGGCTGTGGAGTGATGAAACGCTCGACTCTAAAACCAGTGTAACTCGTCTCTTAACGCTCAGTTTGAAACAGGAGAACAGGTTGAGACAGGATTACAGTTCAGAGTTTCCAGTTTCAGTAAAGAGGATTGACAAAAAATGAAACTGACAAAATGAAAGCTAAACAGCAAGAGAACTCACTGGATTTAGAAACTACTCCTTTAACAAGGATGCTTTGTAGAGATACTCACTGACACAAATTCACTGTCTTTACTGTCACGTGCACTTCTTAGCGAAAAATGATTGACATGTCATTCCTGTAGCTCAGTGGTTAGAGCTTAGCGTTAGCAACACCAGCGTCATGGGCTCCATCTCAGGGATACACATACTTAAAAAAACGAATGTATAGCATGATGCAATGTAAGTCGCTTTGGATAAAAGCGTCTGCTAAGTGCATTCATGTAAATGTAATGTAATGTCATAAAGAGAAAATGCTTGGCCATTTAAAAAGGGAAAGTGCTTGGGTGTTTTTTACAATAAATTATTTTTGTGCTCTTTTTATATTTAATGATGTCATGTTTAACATGTTGAATCGTGTGAGTGTGTTTCATTCAGTGCCGGCACTAAATTTATACAGCTAATAAAAAAACATTGTTTTTTCTAAAGACTGAATGTGTTTTGGATATTCTTGTTAAACAACACCTTCACATTAAACTTAAACCAGTCAAAAGGTCTGTTGGAAATAAAAAGAAAGAGATAAAACTACAGTAGATTACCAGGTAAACATTTGTTCAATAAATGAAGCCCACTATACTAAACGTAAATTTACGTTTATTCATTTACACAGAATATAACACACCTGTTTGAGCACAGTATTATGCAAATCCTCAACATGTTAGAATAAACCTTTGCTTGTGTTAGGCAAAGTTAAAAAACTTCTTCTCTCGAAGATTTAAAACAATTGTCTTGTATCTACTGTTTTGTATTTCTTAGTCACAGTTACATACTGTAAAAAATCTACTTAAAAACACACTTGAAACTGACTGGATTTTTAAGTCATTCGAATTAAAATGATATTAAACTGACTTCGAAATAAATTTAGGATAACTTCATAAGTTCATACTTCATAACAAAAAAAGTGTAATATCGTTTAAATAACTAAAGTTGATCTTAAGTTTTTAAGTAGATTGTTTTTGCAGCACAGTGGTTCATTATTAGGCGTGTTTATGTCGCCCTCGTGTGACAGACTGCTGTAAACACACGTTTGCACACACTGAACACTATAATTATAACACGTTAATAATCGGTGGTTTAATTTTGACAACTAATAATAATGAATTAATCTGGCTCATGATCATCTGATGTTATGTTTCTTCTGTTCTACTTTCTGCGGCGCTGCGCAGACCGAGCTGCGCGTGACATCAAAGTGTCGCGAGAGCGTTTCGAACGCTATATTTTGTAACTAAGCATGTTTTCTCATTTAAGAACAACGTGCTGTCAAAATGTTGTTTATGTATAATGTTATCAGCATTAACAAAAAAGTCAAGCGCGCCGTTTCCGTCGGAAGCACTGACGTCACGCAGATTTCCTTCCTGGACAGTGTTTGTGTTGCTACTTGATTTTCTTCAGCGTGTCGTGTTTGCGTTTATCGTCAAATCTCATTGAAACGTCGTGTTTTTACTCTCTATCATGGTCTATATCTGTATTCCTCTCTGCTGTCCAAACTGACTGCCGTCCGGTAAGTGTGTCACCTTAATAGTGTGCTGTATCAGGCTAAATAGACAACACAACATTGAGCTCATATCTGACAACGTCCAACATTTAACAGTTCATCTATAGAACGTGAATGAAAACACGCGCTAGAAAACACGAGTGTCTGTGGGATGTGAGAGTGTTTCTTTGTTTATTGTGCTGCTGATAAATGACAAATACGAATACAGTAATATGACAACAATATACAGTAATGTGTTTTTATTTACCTCAGATAATTATAACAGAAAAGATTGTGATACTTCACGTCATGTTTTATTTGACATTATCGTGTTGCTCTTTACTCGCATTAAACACTTTCTGTTTCGCTTTTAAAAACATTCAAGTCATTCAGTTCAAAGAAAATGTCCCTCAGCTTCTGGATCTGAAAATAAATAATAAAAGTCCTTTAATAATAATACGTCGCTTTATTTAATTAAAGAAAGCTGTTATTATTATTATTAAAATGATTGTAAGGAACAACTGAAAGACAGAACAGAGCAGCATCACCTAAAACAAAACATTTCAATATTATTTATTTACATTCATTTATTAGTATAAGATTGTAAGTGAAAATGGAGGACACGGGAGAACACAATGGTGATTTAATGATTCCATCACTTACATATAATAATATTTACAGGATAAAGCTGAATATATGAGTCAGTTGTGAGTCTGTCAGTAACGGTTGTGTTGTTGTAGGTCTGGTATGGAGTCCGCAGCGGTGGATGATGACATCTGTATTCTGAAGCATGAGACGGCGTACGGGCCGACGGAGAGCCCTGTGTCTGTGTGTGCCGGTGATGAATCTGTGGCGTCTCACTTCGCTCTGGTCACGGCCTATGAGGACATCAAGAAGAGACTGAGAGACACCGAGAAAGAGAACGCACTGCTCAGGAGAAAAGTCAAACAACTGGAAGACAAAGTCTGTTCAGCATCACATGACTGAGCTCAACTTGTTTGAAACGTTTCAGATATTTCAGAAATGTTGAATGTGTTTGTTGTGTTTCGCCCGCAGCACTTCCGCCCCGAAGCCCCTCCGGCAGAAGGACCGCAGTACATGAACAAAGCCTTCAGTGCATACCGCGGTATCTATATCGAGAAGGAGGACTTACAGTTGGAGCTGAACAAACTGGTAAGTGTTCATCAAACACTTGATTCATAATACGTGCACATGGTGACAGCGCTGTTGTGATGTGTTCCAGAGGAAAGAGAAAAGCGACATGGAGAGATGTTTGACGGAGCAGTTACAGGCCAGAGAGCTTGAACTACTGCAACTGCGTTCAGAAGTAGAAACCAATCAAGGTACAGACCACACAAACTCAACACTCGTCAGTCAAAGCATCCTTCATTCTATCAGACATCACATGATGTGTTGTGTTCTCTCAGTTATGAAGAGTCTGAATCATACAGCAGATTACTGGCGGGTGGAGAGAGACGACAGTCAGCTCATTCACTCTCTACACAACTTCTGCAGCTCAACACAGGTGTGTGGGACTCGCTCACAGATATCATCAATTATATCTCAAGTTCAGTGTAACATTATTGTCATGACGTGTGTGGTGGCGATGTTGTCCAAGTATGTGAGGAGTGTCATTCATATGATTTCTCTTACGGTATCAACGCTTTGAGTCCGTTTATATAAAACTTCACACGATTCAGAAGTGAAATAAATGTGTGCGGAGGATGTGCTCTTGAGAGAATTACTTTCACATTCGCACTATGAACTAAATGAACTTTTCTTCACAGGGTGTGTCTGAAGACTGTAGTGGTCTTCATGATGACCAGAGCGGTGACCTCACAGACTCCAGGTACTCCTGTGATTTGTGTCAGTGCACTAAACGGACACTAGATGGAGAGATTGCAACAGATACCAGACACTCTCATGTGCACAAACAGTCAATTAATACGCTTCAGTTTTCACTCAGAATTTTATATAATGTGGTTTTGCGTGAAACGTCGAACATCCTCACAAGAATTCATTTGATTGTAGACATAAATAATAATACATTTGCATGATTGATATAGTTTTGACATCACATTGATGCATGTGCAGGGTTATAGTGATTCGTGAGCAACTGGAAGTTCTATTTTTGGTTTAGAATAATAGATTATATTAGTTTTTAAATATATCTTCATCAGTAATCATTCATGAACGTAACCCTGATTTGAACATTTGTGAAGAAGAGCCGCAGTAAAACTGAAGAGATCACTCCAGTTGGCCTTAAATCATCATGTATTTGTTTGATCAATCCGGTGTTTCTTTACTTTTAACAAAAATAACACACAAAATAAGTCACACAACAGAAATGATAAGACAAAATCATATATTCATTTTTGAACTGATCCTAAAATACATGTAAAAACATTAGCATAGTGTCGTTCATTTGCATTTTTTTCTTATTTTGACCAATATGTTCAATTTTCTTTAGATAATTGCAAATAAATAATAAAAATTATAATTTGCCCTTAAACCTGTTCTTATAAATGGTGAATTCAGAAAAGCTGAAAATGGTTTTGTCATGATCTCTTCCGCTGTATAACGTTTGATTTGTTGTGTGTTAGGACTCTGGCCGTTGTGCAGTCTTATCATGATGTGCTCAGTGAAGCGTCACGCTTACACACGGTCATACGCTCACAGTCAGACCTCATGAAGAAGTTAAGAGAGAGACACATGGTGACGGGACTCAGACGAGGTGACTCATTCTCTGCCTATAACTTTACTGATAAAACACTGTATTCAACCAGATACAACATTAAACTTATCGAAGAAAACAAAACTGAGGAGCTGCAGGTCATATATATATATAACGTATAGAAGAACAGAAGAGCCTTATAGATATTTACAGTTAGTCATTTAGCAGACGCTTTTATCCAAAGCGACTTACAGGTGGGGTAAACAATGGAAGCAATTAGGACAGCTGGAGGAAAACAAAAGCATAAGTGCAATCAAAAGAAGAAGACTGGTCTCATATAACCTAACACAATATGTAACGTACAGAAGAACATGAAGCAGTATAGATATATGACGCATAGAAGATGTAAACTAAGAGTGAGGTGGAAATGAAGAGATTTTCAATATAAGGTGAAAGAATGCAAATATATATGTGTGTGTGTGTGTGTGTGTGTGTGTGTATGTGTGTGTTGATATTCTCTGTGAATTTGTGAGTGTCTCAGATGGGCAAACGAGAACAAGTGTTTTTTTACCTCATATATTCCTCTGAGAGATCTGCCACATAATCAGTTTTCAAATGAACCTCTCATCCTTTCTTAAGACTAGTGTGCTGTACTACATACATAACATCACCTGACACACTAAAGGATGTCTGTGTCGTCTGTCTGAACTCTATATTATAAACAATAGTGTTTTCTGTCATTAATGTATCTCTTCTTCTTCTAAGGTTGTGTTGTCTGTTTCACAACACCAATGTTTCACACAAAGCAAACTGTGGATTATAAAGCCAGTCTGTTTCAGATCAGAGAGTGTTGTTCTTGATCTAGATGTGTTATTCCACCTCATGTGAATCAAACACAGATAACATGAAGCTCGTATGTTCTAGATCAGCTTCTGCATGTCAGTATCATGACGCTCGCATGTGTTGTAAATTGTTTGGGCAGATTCGGCCGTTCCCGTGCAGTGTCTGGATGATGTGGAGAAGATTACAGAGCCAGCGAGAGGATCCCCGTCTCGACCTCCCAGCGCACCTCCTCTGCCCTCGGGATCAGGCACTCAAGCTGTGGAGGGAGCGCAGGAGAACTGCTTGAAGGACCCTTGGCCCGTACCTCGTCCCGCTCCTCTGGGCAGCCCTGGCGTCCGTCTGGCCCGGCCTCAGCGAATGGGCTCGCTGGACGACAGCTCATGGTCATTTCCCAGTCCACCCAGACCGAACGACGCGTTATTCTGGGACAAGAGCGCCCCTGCTGACTGGAGCCAACCGTACTGATCCACACGGTCCCCGCTGACGCCACACCACACACCTTAACCTGCCTTAACATGTCCCCTCGCCGGATGATCATATACCTCGAGCGATCAAGACCGGGACTCGCGTCCGGGGACGAAGGTTTCACTTGAGTTAAAGACCAGAGAGGTGGATGTGTATGAATGTGTGTATGAATGTGTGTTTTCCTGCATTACATCCACTCCCATAGCTTTGTGTAAAGAATGTGTGTGTGTGTGTATGTGTGTATGTATGTGTGTGTGTGTGCGTGCGTGTGCGTGCGTGCGTGCATGTATTTGTGCGTGCATGTGTGACATCACTATAGCCACGTCTCTCTGTGATCCTATAAGCTTCTGTTTCATCATCTCTTAACTCACAGGACTGTTCCTGTGACTGATGTTTCCATCGGGTAGTTGACGAATCTACCCGTCTAAATTATTTAATAAGTGAATTGTGATGGATTGTGTCTTGTATTATGAACGTCTAAAGAGAAGTTTAGTAGTCTTGTTTCACTCTGAAAGAAATGATTAGAAAGGTTCTAATAGCTGTTCAAACCCACCAAATCAAGTCATTGTTTTAGCCTTTAGATTTACTTCACTGAGTTGTCAATATATATTGGCAGCAGCTGTTTATAAGAGATTGTCTTTTTTTTCCACTTTTAAGCAGAATTCCCATGATACCTGAACTGTCAGGAACTTTTAAATTGTGATTTTGTTCCAGGCCTGAAAAAGTCATCCATTATACAAACATATAGAAATGTGTTTCTGTGAAAATAAATTACGCTCAGCCTGAATATATTTCATTGTTCTTCGTCTTACAAATCAGCTGCTTTATTGATGTTTGGGGAACACTGTTTATAGTCTAAATGAAATGTCATTTCTGTATCGATGCAGTTTCAGATTTTATTCATCGGTCACTGTTAGAAAGATGAACGTGTCTCTCTTTATTTGAATCTTGGTCTGTTTAAAGATGAAAAAAACATTGAAGTTCATTGAAAAAGTCAATATAGGTTCAATATCGAAGATTTATATATTTATAGTTGAATAAATCCAATTAAATGGATGAAAATCTGCAAACACACAACTCCAATATAACCTAATTTGAAGAGTTTGGTTCCAAAACGAGATAAATTTC
The DNA here is from genome assembly GCA_008369825.1 of Triplophysa tibetana. Taxonomy (NCBI): domain Eukaryota; kingdom Metazoa; phylum Chordata; class Actinopteri; order Cypriniformes; family Nemacheilidae; genus Triplophysa; species Triplophysa tibetana. Next base: position 598,808 of record CM017916.1, on the reverse strand, counting down.
AAACTCATGTTTTTATTGTGTTGGTCAGCTGTATTTTGAGATATGATGGCTTAAATCTAAACAAACCAACTGCAGTTTGATTGATATTCATTGATATAAAACAGGGTTATCTTATTTAGGAAACAAACTCTTCATATCTAAATGTGTACAGAGGCTTATATTTGTACACGTTTAAATACATATTTCTCAAATTAGGATGATAAATAACATCAAAGCTGTTGAACTTATATTAGAAAACATCTGTTAACATCAAAACTGATTCCGCTGTCTCGACTGAATGTCTGTGATAAAAATCTGCAGACTCTTAAAAGATCATTCTTATTAAAAATCAAAGAGGAAGAAACTGATATTGTGCATCATTTAATGAATGTGAATCACAATGTAATGTACAGAGATTCTATTAGACTCAATACTGAAACTTTGTAAATAATCAATAAAGGAATTAATGTCAACACTATTTATTATTAAATGAAAGAATAAGAGTTATTGTATGATGACTAGTGTGACAGCAATGCTAACGCACTGTCAGTGTGATTTTCTTTTCTTTGTTAAACACATCACCACGTCATCTGTCCAAATCCATGTGTTCTTGACAAATATGTATTTATTTATGTGTTCAAATGCATATATTTGTATGCATGTTTTAATTTGCATCCATAGTTTTCATCAATTTTTTTATCTCATAAATGTTTCGCACAATTTAATGCACAAGGTAAACGTTTTTCACAAAAAAAATATATATATATTGTTTAGCTTTAAAGTCAAACTGTATAGACACGAGCAGTCATTTATAGACACTTGATGTCAATAAACATTGTTTAATTCTATCCATGGTGCTTCTGTACACGCAAGGATCATTTACACATTTGACTTCAAAGTGCAAAAATGTGTTTATTTATTTAGAATAAAACTTTGAGGAAAATGATGAGAATGAATAAATGTAGAAGTCACACATTCAAACATTGTGAGTTTAATGATTTCTGTATTTCTCTTCTGCTTCTTTTCAAACGGATCCAAACACATCAAATGACTTCGTCTTTTTAAACAACAACAAAGAAGCCCACATTATTTTACATGATATGAAAGTAATTCTCCAGGGTCAGAGAGCGATGCACACACATCTATCTGATGTGATTCTCTATGAATTTTTATTAGGTTTAGATGCTACGAGTTAATCATGAATATAAACAGAAGAGATGAACTCGTGTCAGCAGTGACGAGTCCAGACTGAACAAACAACAACAAACACATCGTCTACATGCTGGTGGGTAACTTCTGTTTCCGGCTCTTGTTTGGGATTCCGGTGCGTTCATAATCCAGTTTCCCCTGAATATATTCCTGCTTACACTCCTGGAAGAATTCAGGATCTTGATAGCTGTAACACAAGAATAAATATTCATCTGGACATCTCAGAAAACTCTAAATATCTACATCAATGTCTGTTTAGATCATGCCTTCAAAAAACTCAAGATCTTCAACCAAAGTTTTAATGTATTTAAAAACGCCTAGCCGAATGAGCATCATGTGCATTTAACATCAGTGGTCTTTGAGATGTTATTTAAAGAGGTTTTTCAGGCGTTTGAGCACCTACACTACATGCTCTCTTCAAAATAAAAGTGTGTTAAAGGTTATTCACAGCGATGCCACAGAAGAACCAGTTTTGCATTCAGTCAAAGGTTCTTAAAAAAACATCTCTTTCTTAACTTTTTATAATCTGATGAACCTTTTGTTAGACAGAAAAGTTCTTGGATGTTAAAGGTTCTTCTATGGCATTGTGAAGCATCTTTGTTTTAAAGAAATCCAAACCTGTACATCAGGTGTACTGAAGGCCCTGTGTGCGCGCATAAGTGATGTTTTATGTGTCTTTGGATAAACCGAGAGACGTGACAGTGAAACACTTACTGGCGTGTCAGACACTCTTTGAGAGCGGCGTTTTCCTCACGACATTTAAACACCATGAAGAAACCGGTGTCTTTACAGCAGGCAGTAAACGCTAAAGATGAGACATCAGAAGAAAAGTTTGTGAGAGACAAAAGTAAAAGAGCTCCCCGTACAAAACTATACCTCAGGTTGTTTCAGTTTATTAAGTCTACTTGAGTTATGTTAACTAGTGTGCAGTAAGTTGTTAGGACACTTATATGAGTGCACTAGTCGTGAGTGTTCTCACTAAACTGGCGAACTACAAAAGCAAAACACTTAAACTTCTGTCAGTCGAAGGCGAGTGTGTTTCTAAGTTCACTTCTGAGAAGTACATCAAAATTTGACTGAAGGTGTACTTTCTTATATTTAGTTTGAAAGAAGTATACTAAGAGCAATGACACACTGACACACAAACACATCATCACTACACATTTATGAGTATTTGTTTTCTTTGATTTAGCCGTGACCCAAAGATGTGTGACGTGTGATTGAAGAGCATCAGATGGAGTCGTGCTGTGTGTTGGTCAAGCATTCAGTTCTGTGTGATGTTTATTGAATAACTCAAACAGGTGTAGTGTGGCTGTCGAGGGGTTTTCTCTTCTGTTAAACATTCATGAGCTCCTCCTTCCCTAAGTCATGTGATTCTCTCGTGTGTCATCTGTATGCAGAAGAGATCCAACAAAAGCAATTGCAGAAATCACAACCCTGAGACTAATGTAATACATAGAAACCTCATGGCCTCTCACGCATAAACATCTATTCCCTCATGTGTCCTCCGCTTACATCTCAAGACAAACAGCAGTAAGAAACTGATGTTAAAGATCTTTAACATAATGACCTTGGTCACTGTTAAGATAAAACACTACTCCACGGCACACTTCACAAAATATACGCCATTGATTATTTTATTGCTATTTTACAGCCAATTAAAAAGTCTTCCTTCAGTGGAACACAAAAGAAGATAGTTTGAGAAATGTCTCAAGGGTTTTGTGTTCATACAATGGAAGTTGAGGTTCAGTGATGTTTGATTCTCAACATTCTTCAAAATATCTTCTGTTGTGTTCTGAAGGAGAAAGAAACTCATGCAGGACCGGAGGACTTTTTTGTGAAGTATCTCTTTAAAAAGGAATTTGAATTGAATTGACATGTATTTTTATGACATGTTCACAATAGTTTCAAAACAGCTTTGATGTTTGTATGTTACAAAGAGAAATCAAAGAAATGGTGCAGTTAGTTCACATCATGTCATATAAGCAGCAGAATGAAGAAGAGCGTGTTAAAGCGATGATAAAGAAGGTTTTTAATGGATCACAATCTCTTCATCTCTCTCATGAAGCAGAAAATCTCGTATTGTTTCTTGTTCACAGAATATAAAACACAAGTTCCTCATACGGATCATGTCATTAATGTTCATTTCATGGAAGATTTGTAATAATATCATGTATTCTAATATACAGCTTTTAATGATAATGATTTCTGTTTTTATGGGCTGTTATTATTGTCTGTTTTGTCTACAACTGTTTGTTCTGTAGATATGCTTTTCAATCATGTTTAATTGTTATACACAACAGAAATACAGTTGAGCTTTATTTGATCATTTGATATTGAAATGAGAGTGTAATAATCCTGCTGATATCTGAAGGGTTTACATATGAGGACGGAAGTTCATGCATGAAATCTACACATGAACACATGACACGACGCTGCCGGCGGTCTATTCTACATCAATCTGTGAGTCAATCTCTTTCTTCTGGATGACTGACCTGCAGCCGGCGCTCCAAACTCAATTAATCCTCACATGATTATAAAGAAGTCAATCTCCTCTCCTGATTCTACGATGAAACACTACAACAAACAACACTAACACACCTTGTGCTGTCTACAGAGGCAGCGTGTGATGTGCACTTTCTAGGACACTGACTTACTGACCTCTGTTAACACACACTGACCCTGACACAACCTCCATCTTAATAATGACATTCATCACATGTTCAACTCATCATGATGACACTGATCACCGCTCCTTTTGTCTTTGAGTTACAATAATGTTAAAATCTTGGGAATAAAATCGACTCATTCCGGTTTTTAAGACTTCATTATTTTGTTTGAGTAATTTTAATTGACCAAATTATGAAGTAAATCCAACTCAATTTGATTATGTTAAACCCATTTAAATTGGTCAAATTAAGTTTACTTACATATTTTGTGAGGAGACTATGAACGATTTGAGTCATGAAGTGTTTACTTCACTTATTGAGCAGTAACCGTGCTTATGTCCGTACACAGACCACTGGTCTCATCTTACTTGACCATATATGCTGTAAAACAATAGTATATATATATATGAATGTTCCGTGAAGTTTGAGTTAAACACATGTTTTTGGACAGCTTAGTTTTTTGTTTACATTAAGTAACATGTACTTGATATTTGAACAAAAACGTATAAATGTATTTAATAAGTACAATTTACTTTATTGTGTTACTTGAATTATAGCAGCATATTTTACTTAATTAAATTTGTCATAATTTGCACAAATTTTTGTTCAAGTAAATTCAACATGTTCTTTTTTCCACTGTGTCTGTGTGTTGTGTGAACTGTGAAGTCAGTTGTTGTGGTCTTACTGATGCACACAAGAAGATGCTGCACGACGACTGCAGATGGGCACAGGTGTGAATTCAATGGGCAAACTCCTGGACAGGGGTGATGGGGGGTTTCCACTGCAGGTGTGGAGACTACAGGACGACCAATCACAACGACACCAGCCGAGAGCATGATGTGTTACACCACAAACTAAACCAACACGTGTGTCACACCTCAGTCAGAGTTCAAAAGAGAGGAAACTGTCATGACACACACTCACTCCCACACAAAATACACACAAAATCCTCACAAACACATACACAAAACAAACAATCATCACATACACACACACATTCCACATTCAAAATCATCACACACATCCCAAACTCACATACACACAAAACAAACAATCATCACAAACACAATCATCACACACATCCCAAACTCACACACACACACTCACATCAACACCTACACAACCATCACACACACACACAAAACAAACAATCGTCACATGCACACATATCCCAAACACACACACTATCATCACACACACACAAAACAAACAATCATCTCATATACAATCATCACACACATCCCAAACTCACACACACACACTCACATCAACACCTACACAATCATCACACACACACACACACAAAACAAACAATCATCACACACACACACAAAACAAACAATCATCACACACACTCAAAACAAACAATCATCACATACACACACTCACATCAACACCTACACAATCATCACATACACACACACACAAAACAAACAATCATCACACACACTCAAAACAAACAATCATCACATACACACACACACACTCACATCAACACCTACACAATCATCACATACACACACACATCCCAAACACACACACACAATCATCACACACCCACACACACAAAAACAATCATCACACACATCCCAAACACACACACACAATCATCACACACCCACACACACAAAAACAATCATCACACACATCCCAAACACACACACAAACACTTACAGGATCATCTCACACAAAACAACAGAGACACAGATGTGTAGGAGTGGGATGATCACAGTGGTGTTGGTGTGTGAGATGATGAGGATTTGATGATGAAACATTGATGAGTGTCAGAGTAGTGTGTCTCTAGTTTTGTGCTTTGAAAACAAACATTTCCACAGAAGTTTCTCACAATGTCACAAAGCTAGAAACTGTAGAATCACTTCACCATTTTAAACCCTTGAGATCTGACTGGAGCTCAAGAGAGAGTGTGTGTTCTAACACACAGTGACTGCACATGATCCACTGAACATGACAAACAACACATGCAGAAATAAAGTGACGAGATGAGACCGGTGAGGGTCTGTCACGTGTCACCTGTGATGACCTGAACATGATGTCACACATCTGTGAGTGAGTCTTGTCAGATCTCTCTCATTCACACATAACAGAAACACATGAAGACGAGTGTGAGACTCATACCCTCCACATTCTGAACACATCTCTCTCGTGCTTTCTCTCGCATCATCTTTGGAATGAGCACATCTGTCTCCACGTGTCTCAGTTGAGGCTCATCTGTGAAGGCAAAAGAAATCAAGTTCACATCACGTCTCAAACACACTCCTCATGATAAACACACTTCACAGAGAATCTCCGATGATTTAACCCAACAACACAGAGGTGAGCGGAGGAGCCTGATTGGATAAGCAGTGTGTGAGAGGTGTTGTGCAGTGGGCATCATGTCATTGTGCTGATGTGGGCAGTGGTATAGCAGACGGGCACACACTGCTCCGCTGAGAATATGATTTATGATGTAGAGAAATGTGAGAGTTTAGGATTGTGTAGTGAACCACCGGCGCACATGAGCGTGAGGTGTGACTATGACCCCGATTGATCTGAAATGTAACTGTAAACATCAATAAAAGCTTTAACTTGGCAAATAACCATGGTATAAGCGGGATAATCCACGGCTATCCGTGCAGTAAAGGATTTGAATGTACTTTGCAGAGGTGTCGGGTGATTCTTCATTAAGATCCTTTACTGCCGGCTAGCCGTGGATCCCCCCTAACTAGAGATGCAGTGATACCCATACCAGTGCTATGAAGTCAGTCGTGCAGTTTGACAAACACGTTGGTTCAACTGATGATTTTTGTTTCGTGTTTAGAGTTGTAAGAAAAAGTAAGTGAAGTGAACCATCGTCAATTTCCTGTTCTTCTGCTTGAATCATGAAAAGTGATCTGATCTTCACAACATCTCTGAGCTGACATTACACAAACGGTCATGACTGCTCATTAAACATACAAAGTGATGGTGGACGTGTGAGAGAAACACTAGACTTCTGGTGTCACAGGGGTCAGGTGTTGAAGGTTTGGTTCAGACTTCTATCAACACACAAACAGTGTCAGTGAGCTAGTCAAAGCTAAGCGGAGTCATGTTTGGGATCAAGATCAGTGATGTGCGTTTATCTGGAGAAGGTTACAAAGTCATCGAGGCCTTTATAACGTGTGTTTGAAAATGCAACACTCATCTATCATCACCATCACTATAAATCTACTTTATTACCATGAAAATACCTGAAAGGGTTTGAATAACAGGAATAAAATATGACCACATTTCCTGGAACTAATTGTTCTAAATATTTACTACTTTATTTTATGAAATCTTGCTACACATATGGAATAACCTTCTTCTAAAAGCAATAGGCCGTGTGTTACAGGGCATTTTATAACAGATGAGGGGTTTTAATGACTAGTGCCACAACATCCTCATCTGTTATAAAATACACTAACGCACAGCTTCACACATCTTATTGCTTTAGTTTGAACGTGTGAAGTGGCCTGAGCTCAATCCAGACGACATGAGGTGGACTAACATCACAAGCAGTTCTGTGAACATCAATGACTCCTGGACCTCACTGCACGTCTACAGGAAGCTCTCGCTTGAGGTCAAAGGTGAATAAAGCACTGCTTGACTTTGTGTTCTCAATGAGTGTTTTCAAGAAAGACACGAAAGATCATGACTGTCTGTGTTTAAGACAATTGTGTTTGTTGATATTTGTGACTTTGGTGAAGATCAGATCAACTTTCATGACAGACATGGTCCACTTACTTTTTCTTGCAAATGTAAATATCTACATCTGCTAACCTATGTTCAGACAAGAGCTTGTGAGATGAAGATAATCCTTTAGGTTTGGTGAAGTAACTTCATTCATATTTCTACTGATGACATCACACATCTCTCTACACTTGACAGACATCACAGACACTTTCTACTAAACAAACACTCTTATTGAGGTTTTTCTTTATGACTTTATAATTCTCCTCATGACGAATGTGTTACATCACAGATCTTAATAAATGTATAAAACCACAGTTTACATCTCCATCGCTAGTGCTTCATATATGAAAACTATTATAATACAGAATAACAGCGCTGATCTGAGGAGAATCTGACGTGTGTGTCAACAGAACAGCACTGTCATGTTATATGAATAACAGCGGAAGTACTGAGGGAAAAACTTCCGCTATAAACAAATACAAATTGGCAGCACGTTACCTTTTTTAGTCGACTCCATTGACACCGTATTATTGTTCAAACAGCAAGAAAAATGTATTATAAAATTCTACACTGTGTCCAATGTGACCCTGTGCGAGACATGCTTTACGTGAGCCTGTCACGTCACTTCCGCAGACGTAACGACCCCCACACGAGCGCGTGCTCACGGGAACTGTAGTCCTTCGGCGTCAGAAATGAACTCATAATGTCTGCACGGAATGCTGTAGATAGAAATCGGAGTGGATTGCAGTAAATGTTTATTTTTGAGATAAATGCCCCCGTGTGAAGGACAAAGGTGGTGTCACGAACTCAAAGTTTCTCAACCAATGTGTTTTAAATGTTTTGTTGAATAAACACATGAAAGTTGTTTAGCATTAAATTCAACATTCATTGAAACATCAACACTCCCAACTCACAATTTCCATCCAGTAAAACTAGAATAATACTAGTATACTACTTTGGATATATAACCTAAAGAATTAAATTATTTTAATGTTTGTTTTTTCTTCATTGATATAATCTTTCAGTAAGTCATGTGAGGGCCTCTAGTTGAGAAACACAAGCGTAATGTAGATCAGACCAGTACTTTAACATATAGATCAATTCAATAAAAATACATGAGCGATTAACACTCATAGGAATACTATTTACAAATGAAAATGCTTGAATTGAGACAAGCTGCCTTTGTGTGTCCAATCATTTTTTGGCTCACTTTTAAGTTCATCTTCACCTGTATATAAAACCAGTCGTTTCTTAAATTGAGATTTATACACCATCTGAAAGCTGAATAAGTGAGCTTTCCATTGATGTGTGATGTGTTAGGATGGGACAATATTTGTCTGAGAAACAGCGCTTTAAAACTCTGAATATTGTATCAAAATATTGAGTAAATGGCCTTTGAGTTGTTCATCAGTGACAGTGTTTCTTTTAACGCTCTCTATTGGCTCACAGCTGAAATGACTTTGTTAGAGTAGATAAACCCAAAAGCTGAACTTTACAGAGATATCAAACTTGAGTGGGTGATTTCCAAAGAGCGTACAGCAACGAGTGAAGTTTGTAGATGTGCTTCCAGCCATTTTTGTTCACAATTGTGCCGCATCAACTCACAAAAATAAAGTTTTGATATATTTACGGTAGGAAATTTAAATAATATTTTCATGGAACATGATCTTTACTTGATATCCTAATGAATTTTGGCATAAAAGAAAAGTTGATCATTTTGACCCTTACATTGTATTTTTGGCTATTGCTACAAGTATAGCCGTGTTACTTAACCACTGCTCCAGGGTCACATATGTTGTCGCTCATTTCAAAGGTGGTGAATATTAACAATAAATGAGATAGACTTCCTTAGAGATGACTGAGAAGCAGTTTTCGTCACGAATCATCTATCATCTGTCCAACGTTTAGAAACCCAGAGTCATTGTTTTATGGTCTTTTATTCTTTGTTCACACATCCTCCACCTGTGCAGAAGCAGGTACCACAGGTCTATCACTGGAGATCTACAGACGCTTTACTCTTCAATTTCCCACACGAGTCACAAACCACATGTAGAGAGAGAAACATGTCCTCTGACCACAAACACATCATCTCACCTCATCACACGGCCACAATCACGACAAAAATCTCATGACATAAGAAGCATGCATGGGAACACAATACACAGCTGAGGTGTTGGACAGTGATTTGACCTCCATATTCAAAGCATAGGTGGCACACATGATCAAAGTGATCACAGCTCAATTAAAACTGTCGTTTATGTTGTCCATGGATGCCAAACAAAGAAATGAGAATGCAGTGATTGGACTCAATGACGAATAACAAAGAGTGAGTTTAAGATTTCTCACAAACGTCATTGATTCTCAGTCACATTCACCAATTTATAAATAACAAGGACCATATAGCTTACTGTAGCTCAGTGGGTAGAGCATTGTGTTAACAACGCAAGGTTTTGAGTTTGATCCCAGGAGAGTGCACATACCTATGTATAGAATGCATAGGATAATGCAATGTAAATTAAGACTGACAGATGTAAATGTAGATGCAATGGTGAGTAGGGTTGTAACGCTACCATGAACATATCTCACCATACTATACCTTATGAAATATCACGATACCAAGCAATATTGCGATGCTGTGTCATGTTCATAATTGAAATCTACAAAATACACCAAAATTCCTTAATACACAGATTTAAGTGAACTGTATTATACTGTACAATACAATATTTGTAGTATTAACTGTAGTAATTGGATATGTTTTATCATATACTGTAGTATACTCATATATACAGTGGTAAGATTTAAAAACATCTAGTTTCTAGTCAGTTTATCAAAGTGAACTGTAGTGACTAGTAATGAACATTATTTTAACTTGGAACTAATTCAATCTATGTGACAAATTGCATTTATAGTAATGCTTATAAAGGAACATGTTAGGGTTACTTTAAATGTGACTAAAACGGACAGTAGGTGGCAACATTTTTTTTGTGTCAGTGAATCATTCAACCAACTCATTCAAAACAGCTGATTCATTCAAGAACGAAGCAAGTGTCTTTTTTTAAGCTTTAGCATGCCGACCGTGCCACCAGAACACAGTGCAACCCTAATGGTGAGTGATGTGGGCATGATCTAGCCATACAACAACGTTTAAAGAAAAGTAAATTTTGTGTTAACTAATAATGATCATGCTACTCACAACATGTGAGAGATTTTGTAGTTGAGTGACAAGAGAGAGTTCCAGAGTAAAATGAGAGTCTAGAATCATGTGTAGCGCCGTCACATTTAGGATCTCATGACACAGTGAACATCATCAAGTCTGTGTTTCTTTGCGTTTTTTGAGTTTTCGTGCGCTGTGACGTCTCATTATCAAACGCTCACCTGGCCGTCTTCAAAAGTCAAACTTTCCGTCTCAGCTTGAGATTCTCTGAACACCTGCCAAAGGCTGAGCATCTTCGTGTGATGTAGAGTTTAATAACATCACATCACCCTCACAAGTCTGAGCTCTGCCAAAACCCACCGGTCCAATATACCCCACAGCAGGGGCCGGTGATCCTGGCAGAGGAAGGTTAGCAAAGTTAAAACCTCTTACACTACACCTCAGTGCTCGGCCAACTGCGGCCGCGCTCCAACTGACCGATCTGTGCCGGGACATTCTGAAGCCCCAGACACACACAAGCCCGTGCTGTACATGCTACAGTGAAAGCACACGCTTTCATCATGACCAGTGGATGTGGATGATGTTGATGTCATGAGGTGATGGTCAGAGATCATTCCCATCCAGACCTTCACCTTTAAACAACACTACGGCTGATGCTCAGAACGAATGGATGAGAACATGAGTGCTGGTGCGAGTGAATGTGTCTTTGCTCTAAAGACAGAGAGAGAGAGAGAGAGAGAGAGAGAGAGAGCAGGTTTTGTGTTGATGTGGGCTGTTGGCTCATTCAGCAGTGGTGTCAGGACACATTTCCGCTCGAGCAAGTGAAGCTCTGCCACAGTGCTGCAATCTGGGCTCACGTCTGAGACGGGCACGAGCCTTTGACACCGCAGCTTTAATTAAAATTACATTAAGAGTAATCAAGCAGAAGATTCACAGCTCTAGCGTCAAAACATTTCACCATCAGCCTGCATGTGACCAAACCCATGTCAAAGCATCAGTCATCTGATCTGAGACCTGCAATACTTAACCTGAGGACAGACACATGAAACAATCTGAATCTACACCTGAACCTACACCTTGATTCTGATTGGCCAGTTTCGACATTTGCAGGTTCATTATTCACAGATAACAAGCGTTCAAAACTAATAACACACGCTAACCTGGATGCAGAAAATCATTTTGACAGTTTATTTTGACCAATTAAATGTAAATATAATTTTAATAACATATATGATATAACATTTACTATCGCTTAAATCAAATTGCCTGTTCGTTTCTTACCTTAAAACTGAAAGTAAACGGCTTTTCCTCACAGAGGGTCTGAATTCGGTCAAAATGAGCCAATAAAATATTTCAAATTCACATTTCATGTCCAGTTTTTCTCTCATGTGTCAAGTAGTCGTGTAATAAACGGGATAATGTACAAGCAGCCGGCTGTTATCATGAAATAAGACGTTTCAGTGTGACACAAGACCCTTATTTCTGACATGACAACCGGCTGTCTGTACATTAGCTCTTACATTATTAAGGTGTTATAAATGCTTCTATGCAGCTATGCCATAGAAGGACCATTTTAAGTCAAAGGCTTTCAAAGAACCATTTCTTTCTTATTATTTTTTTCAGAAGAACTACAATATAGCTTTGTGATGTAAAAGGTTCTTTATAGAAGCAAACACTCTTTTCAAAGATCTTTTTATGAGTGTAAACTTCTATCCTGCATCACATGACACACATTTCTTCAGTGTTTTCTTTCTTACAAACATTTGAACAATCAAATCACCAGTAGTGTTGAATGAAAGCATCACATGTGCTGTTAGTATACTTCTTTACATTCAATTGAATACTTTCAGTCTAGTTCTGTGTACTTGACTTATGAGCATGCAAAATCAATGCAAACGGGGATGCAAAAATAGGCGAGAGTGATTCCTCCAACTTTTACATTTCTGTGCCAAGAGGTCACATTTTGACGTCTTGATCTTCTATTGGTCGCGCGCATTATAGGGACGTGGATTTGCAGGTTAGATTCACCAAACTTCGATGTTTTCTACACAGCGGGTTGTCTTTCCGGTCTAATGCGTTTCTGTAGCTCAGTGGTAAGAGCATTGTTTTAAAAATGCAAGGTTGTGGGTTCGATCCCAGGGGACTGCAAATACCTATATAACATGTATAGGATAAAGCAATGTAAGTCACTTTGGATAAAAGCGTCTGAGAAATGCCTAAATGTAAAATGTAATTGTAATGCGTTCGCATGTGTATGAATGGAACTCAATCTCTTGATGAATATATAATGAAGCATTGTAAGTGTACTTGACTTGAGTTAAGGCTACTATCATCAACTCTAAGATGACCTACAAGTATTGAACATGTTCATAGTTTCTTTAGTTTAGTGTGAAAACTTAACTTAAGTATACTTACTGAGATTCAGTATTGTTTGTGAGGGTGGTGAAGGTTTTTTTTGCTGCGAGGACGTCAGCTTTTGTCTTTGTTTTATATAAGAGTGAGTTTTATGAACAGATGTTCACAGGTGCTGTCACATTATATTTGACAGGTATGTTTGCAGGTGTGATGTAACTCCTGGGCATTAAGGTCTGATTTCAAAATAAAAGCACAAGTAAGCTTGACACCAGCGGAGCCTTGGGACCTTTTCTCATCCTCCTCAGCGTCTGAGACGTCACTTCTGTCCAACAACATCAACTCCTTTAACGCTCCAAACACTTTAAAAGAAGAACAAATACATCAGATCATGTGTGGAATCTGCATCTCATGTGACACATATTTTGAACATAACAGCAAAACTTTGTCCAAGTGATTATAAATACAAATCTAAAAAGCTAAAGTAAAAATGCAAGATTTAAACAAGGACAAATACAGTAACATGACACTAAAACACTGAATAAAAATAAAATAATGTACAATGTTCATATACGTTGTGTTGCATTCATGTTACTTTTTAGAAATGATAAAATATAAAATAAGTGAAGAGAAATACAGAAGTACTTTGTAGCTTGGGTTAAACCTAGTCTTGTTGAAACAGAAATGTTAATATGACATCCATTTTCTCCCAAAAATGTCAAAAAGATACAAAGACTGCCTGGTTTGTACTCGAGGGTGCTCACCGAAATAATTATGAGCTCCATAAAAGCGTCCCGTAGAAAGAGGCAGAAGGCCCCGGGAGACGGAAATGACTTTCTCTCTTGTGCTTTATGTGCTTTAATAAGACTGATCTTCAGCGGCGGTCTGATGTTCCTACGCGGCACGAAGAAAAGATGAAGAAGTCCATTGAGTCGCTGTGTTTTCTGTATTCATTAAGAGAAAAGCTCCTCTCTCGCTCAGACATATCACAGTTTCTCTTCATTACACAGCGGCTCCGGCGGACACGTGTTAAGAGGATGAGGAGGATGAAGACTATCTCTGCCTGCATTCAATGGCATCGGCCACACAAGACAGAAAGCTTTCAGAATCCATTTTTCTGATTTTGCTCTTGTATGTTTCTTTATTTTGTCTCAGAGATTCTCTCCAGCGCACCGCTCTTCTGTTCCTCATTACTGAACACTGACGCTTCGCTGCTTACAGACCAAACACCACGGAAACAAAAGAGGCCACGGCTCTAATGACAGACGTGGGGGAGGTGGACAAAAAGATTTCGGCTCAAATGTTGGTGGTGCTTTACAGGTGTTCAGATGAGAGTACATCCGTTTGTAAAAATACTCTATTTCCCATCTTTTAAATCTCAAAATGTGGTCAACAACAAAAAATGGTTGTTCCAAACCTGACTGATGTTTGATTTTTTTTGTGTGTGAAAATCTGAATATTTCAAAACCCTCACAAGATCTGAGATTCTGTATATCACCATGAACTCTCCTTGTGTTAGAAGCTTACAAATACTCTCCTCGTGTTACACAGAACAAAGAAAGTCAAGCAATCTAGAATTTGTGAAGATGATAAATGATGATACTGTTTGTTTTTGAGGCTTCATCCGAATAATATCAAGGAAAAGTCTCTCTCTATTGACCACACTCTTGTTTAATGGAAGATGGCGAGAATCTCCAACAGCTTCATAAAAATTCAGAATCCAAAGAGAAATGAACATAAACAAGCAGACAGCTGACAGCCTCCAGAAACACAATACAGTACGGTAGAGTACAGGGAAGTACAATACAGTAGGGTACAGTGAGGTAGAGTATAGTAGAGCACAGTTTAGTGGAGTACAGTACCATGAAGTACAATACAGTAGGGTACAGTGAGGTAGAGTATAGTAGAGCACAGTTTAGTGGAGTACAGTACCATGAAGTACAATACAGTAGAGTACAGTAGAGAACAGTAGAGTACAGTAGCGATTACAGTACAGTACCAGATTCATGACATTGACAGATTGCAGTAGTGTTTATAAAGTGTCATAAGAACATTTCTATGGGATGTCGTGTAGGAATGAAAGATGTCATAAATAATTGTTCATTATTTGTTGTTGTGCTGTATGTTTCTGACCTCTGATGATCAAATCCTTCATTCTCTGTTCACATCTGCCATGTAGGGTTTAATCCACACACTGTTATTACACTGTTCTAAACTTTAGAAAAACATCTGAATGTATTTGTTTGCAGCAAAATATATCTTATCATTCATTTTAAAAATCTAAATTCATGTCAATTTATTTTCTCTTACCTGTTTGTAAATCTGTACGTGAGTCTTTCTTCAGTGGAACACAAAAGAAGATATTTTGAGAAATGCCTCAGTGGTTTTGTGTTCATACAAAGGATGTCAATGGAGTTCAGTGTTTTTTGATTATCAACATTCCTCAAAACACATTTGTTGTGTTGTAACGAAGAAAGAAACTCATACAGGTTTGACATGACATGAGGATGATTGATTCCATCACAGAATTCTCATTTTGGGTGAACCGTCCCTTTACTTATAATTGAATATATTATTTCACAGATTTTTGTATAAAACACAAACGCATGTCATAATAATACAGAAGCTGTTAGTCGAGCAGTGACGGGAAAGTCAAACTCTTCAAATGATTGAACTTCTGC
This sequence comes from Triplophysa tibetana, assembly GCA_008369825.1. Classification (NCBI taxonomy): domain Eukaryota; kingdom Metazoa; phylum Chordata; class Actinopteri; order Cypriniformes; family Nemacheilidae; genus Triplophysa; species Triplophysa tibetana. The sequence goes on along the minus strand of CM017916.1, from coordinate 583,050 downwards.
TGAAGTGAAGATGAGACCTTCAGTCTGATTATTGGATTATAGGTCTCATATTTGATTCCTGATGCAGATTCATTACCTCGGTCTTAAGATTGAGTCTGTGTAGATAAAGAGCTTATAGAATACCTCTGGGAAAGCGATTAAACACAAAAACAATAAATCAATCAATGACTCAAATGAAGCTCGAGCGTCTTCACTGGTGTGATCCTCACGAGAGATGTGTGTCGGAATGCTAATAAACCAAAGAACGAGCGTTAAACTGTTTGACATCAGACGCTGCACAATAATATACTTTTCTTCTTTATTATTATTAATATAGAGGATAGAGTTTCTTTATTATACTGTTTTTGTAATATTTAGATTTACACAAGGTGAAAGCGTTACCTTTAGATATTAATAGACATGAATATATTCAAATATAGTTTGAAAAGTTGAAGTTGATTTAGTGATTAATCTATTAGTACATGTGTTAAGATTGTATTTTTGTTCATTTTATTGTTCTATATAATGGCAGTTTATCAGTCCTGAAGCTTGTGCTTTACATCAAGAACTGCTGTTGAAATATGTTTTTAACTTTTGGGGCCCGTTTTTAACTTTATTGCTACTCTCAATCAAAGTAACCACAATTTCATTATAATAAAAGCTTACCAATCAGTTGTGTAAAGCTAAAAATTTAGGCTTCTTTAAATCACTGTAGAAAAAAAACATGGTTTATTTTTATTTGTAGTTGGTTCACTTTTCACATGTAGTTTCAGTGAGACTTTGAATTTTTCCTTTAGGCAAGGCAAGTTTATTTATATAGTACATTTCATACACAAGTGCAATTCAGAGTGCTTTACATAAAATGATTGACAGAAAGAATAAAACGCATCTTTAAAATGAAAATTATTTAAGATCACAAAAATTTTAGATTTTAAGAAACAATAAAACAGCAATAAAATTGATTAAAAATGTGAGTGTATATATAAAAAGAATAAGAGCAAAATAAAAATAAATGATAAATAGAAGTGCAGTTGATGTAAAGCAGCACAGTGCTCAGGTTGTGAATGCACAGCTAAACAAGTGAGTTTTTAATCTGGACTTAAAAGTATCTACTGTTGGTGAACGTCTGATGTCATCTGGAAGCAGATTCCAGCTACGGGGTCGTAATGGCTAAATGCTGACTCGCCCTGTTTTGAGTGAACCCTTGTTATCTCTAACTGACTTGATCCTGATGAACTGAGAAGTCTGATTGGTTTATATTCAATGAGCATATCTGAGATGTATTTAGGTCCAAGACCATTGAGTGATTTATAGACAATTAATAATACTTTGAAGTTGATTCTAAAAGTAACTGGTAACCAGTGTAAGGACCTGAGGATTGGAGTGATATGCTCAGATTTTTTGGTTCTGGTCAGAATCCTGGCAGCAGCGTTCTGTATGAGCTGCAGCTGTCTGATGGTCTTTTTGGGAAGACCTGTAAGGAGTCCATTACAGTAATCCACCCTGCTGGTGATGAAAGCATGAACCAGTTTCTCTAAATCTTGGCTTGAGACAAAACATCTGATTCTGGCTATGTTTCTGAGATGGTGGTACGCTGATTTGCTTATTGCTTTGACATGACTGCTAATTTGTGCGTCCAATTAAATCCTACGTGTAAATATGTGTTGATATGTGTTAACATGGCATAAAATACTTCTGGCATTGACATCAAAGGCATTAAAGATAAATCACAGTTACAGTGCAGTCCATAAACACATGGGGGCAGTTTCCTGGACAGGATTAGTTTAAAATAGGACTAGGCCTTGGTTAAATTAGGATATTTAAGTCGTTTTTAAAAAACATACTTTACCAAAAAACATTACTGTTGGGCATCTTGAGACAAAACAATCACACTGGTATCTTTTATGACATGTTGTTTTTTATTAAGACACTTCAAACATTAAAATGAGTCTGAGACTTAAGCTGTGTCTGGAAAACTGCCCCTTAACATGTGAAGAAATAGCATTACATGATTTTATATCAAAATGATCACTAGTTTGAAATATTTTCAGTATTTTGGTTGCTTCTCAAAATACTAATAAATTCAATATTTACATCTTTTAATATTATATGTATATTATACATTTGTTATAAAATGTCATTATTTGTTATACACAACAGGTCTGTGCATTGGAGTGTTTAAATGTCGCTGGTCAGGTCAGAGGTTAAGAAATAAATCTTCAACAGGCTCGTGTTCCTCGTGAAAGCATTCGTGAGAACTCGCGTGAAATGTCAAACGCTTCGTCGATGAAAATCTTTAACAACATCGGTTTTGTTTCGTACGAGTGGATGTATTAATTCATGGGCTGTAGAGGGACGTCGTGCGCAAAATGATGCTAACAGGATCTAATTAGCAGATGCAAATGAGGAAAGCCGGAATATTCGCGGAGAAACAGAAGAGACGCTCGGCGGGAAAGCTGGAAGGCGCGAGCTCACCAACGGCCCCCACGCTGAGGACCAAATGTGATTGTCCAGTCCTGCTGTTCTTCTTTACGTGACACAGGACCAGACCATAAATATAGACGTGGGGGGTGAAAAGGGCGGGTCAAAAAGGGGCTTGACCTTCTGGCGTCCAAATACTCGCCCAATATTCTCTCTCTGTCACGCCTGCCAGTGCCCGCAGCGATTCGTCTTTAAGTTTATATTTAGGCAACATCCACAGCTGCTTTCTTCACGATTCTGAGTAAACAATATAATAAAGCTTTAAGACGAAACTAAACACAAAGCGAAATGATGCTTAAAGCATCAGATGTGCAGTTTGCCGTGAATCTGGCAGCGGTCTGCGATCCTCCTTCTGTTCTCGTAAAACTCATTCTGCCAAGAGAGTGTTGACTGGGTCACAGGCTCTTTCCTCCCGCCTGGACGCCACGGGGAACGATGGCAAAACGACAGAAAGGACTCTTTAGACGTGTCAAAAAGAGAGCACGGGGGAAGCGAGTATTTGAGAGAACACCCCACTGTCCGCCGATCAACTGCAGCCGCCGCACAGCGCGTTCACGTCCGGCCTTACGACACGCGCCACGGCACGCACGCGGGGTCACACGTTTGCTTAAACCTCACGTAAGATTCAAATGACTAAGAATACGCAAGAAAACCCCACGATGTGAAACGCGTTCCCCCGTAAAGTGTTCATCTCTCAACAATCCGATGACAAAGTGTTGCGGGGCAGCTTAACATCTCCACTCATATGAGAGTGTTTTTCTCACAGTCAGTGGGTGTGAGGAGGCGATTGTTTCAGAGCGAAAAATACAAGCGAAACGACCGTTCACAAAACACGAGAGTGAAGAGTGACAGAGCAGTGTTGAATGTTCTTCACCTCCTACAACACCGCGAAAAAACACTCGAGCAGAGATTTCGCTGTTTCACTACTGGAACACTACAGGCTACATGCACGCGCTCCTACAATTACATACACAAATAGTATTAGACGAATGAAATGAAGCACATTTAAATACGCAGAAGACTTTCAAGTATTTAATAAGAATTAAATGAATAATTGATTAAATGTTGTCCCTCACATGACCATCTGCTGAACTACAGGTAGGCCAGTCTTATATTTACTTGACACATACTGTGGTGGTTTCCCTATGGGCTTCAGATGGGTGCTAGACTAAAATAGATCTTAAAATACAACACATGCTTTGTAAAAATTACTTAATAGTCCTATAAATGGTAGTCCTGGTTTATTCTAATGTCTGTCTTGGAAACCGTCAAACAAACTTAACTAAAAAATTAAATAAAGAGATAGATCTAACTTGACTTGACATAAACACACATTTGAATGCATTTGTGAAATCATTCAGACAAACAATGCTGACAACTGAGACTGAAAAGTGAATGAGATGTGTTACATGTTTTCTTCTTCCTTCATTTTGATGTTAGTTTGGGTGCATGAATGAATCATGAAATGACAAAAGCAAAATCTCTCATCTTTGATCTTTGAATCTTAACACAGGGACACATACAGTGTGAGCTTTCTGAAGAAGTCATCCACAATTGAAAGATGAACAAAATCCTCAAAGCACGGTTAAATAGTTTCCATAAAGAGGAAAGAATTCAACCGAGATCAGAAATCATTCTGAAAAGAACCTTGAAGAACACGAGAGGAACCTGATCAATGTCTTGAGGTTTGAGTCAGAGACACACAGGTGCACTTCAGACACCAAACGTCTGACAGCTGAGGTGACGGTCTGACCTGTTACACACACAGACGTTCATGTATCCTTTGAGCTCATGAGAAGTGTTGCTTCATCAAGTCTTCACCCACTTCACAAAAATATATCAGACATGTGATCAATAACATAACAGTTGAGATGTCTCGCTATCTCAAACAAACTGAGTTTGAGTTTCTAATGGTGAGAATATTCATGACAACACTCACAAAACGTTAAAATCATAATTAATTGTAATCAGTTAGTTCATTTTACTCTGAAAACATGTCAGCATTATTAACACATGTAGTTCACATTTGATCAGTAAATCACTTTGGATTCATGTGTTGAATGTAAACATGGATTCACCTCCGTAAGAACAAAACTACATTTCAATTTCTCTTTTTCTATATGATGTGATTATGAGGTTTGTTTCATGTGTAATATCAGGGCTCAGAACGGGTCATGGACTCATTTTCTCAGGTATTCATTTTTTCTTCTGCACATGAAGAAAGTGATTTATTTTACAGAGTTTAAACAAATATAAATATATCAAGAGCATTTGTTTTCTCATCAGATGGATCTGTTTTACATAATTAGCCGCTTTTTTAAATGTTTGAACTTTGTAGCCACTGCTAGAGAAAACAATTCATCAGGTGAAAGAGCGCGTGTTGTGTCGTGTTTGCGTCACTGGGGGGCGTCAGAGAGGCGCGTGGATAAACGTGGCTGCATCACAGATGCCCCTCAGTCACTTCTTACCCCAGTCTGCACGAGACGGACACGCGCTTGATCTGACGCGAACGAACCTCTTCATCTGCATTTATTCGTCTCACTGGTTTAAACTTGACACTGTGGAGATGATGGAGATTAAACTGGTGAGTTATTTCAATTATTTAAAAGAAACGTTTGAGAATTTGATTCCACCTGCAGTTTATTTCACCTTCAGAGAAATGTCTCTCTCTCTCTCTCTCTCTCTCTCTGTCTCTCTCTCTCTCTGTCTCTCTCTCTCTTACAGATGGAAATGTATTGAGCAATAACTGTGCTTATCTGTAACTGTTGTCCTACTTTTATGTAAACCTTAATAAATATCATAAATAATTACAATACTATCAATATGATAGAACGTTATGTTGTTAGCTAATAGTCAATATAGGCGCTTAGGCACTTGTTTAAATCAAAGATGGGAAATGAATTACTTTTCTATAGACTACAATAAAGGCTCAATTCAAATCTAAACATTTAGACAAAAAATACTTTTATCAATTTAAAAATATTATAAAGAAATTTTCATTTAAAATTGTATTATTTGTTTGCTTAATACTGTACGAAATGTGTAATGTTTATTTTAAATGAACAAATGTTGGTATCCGCGTGAATATAAAATATAGCCTAAACATTTTATTTTTTCATTTATATCCAAATATAGATATATAGTTTAGGTGCTCACAATTTAAATGAAAGTTACATTACACCACATAATATGGATCAATACATTTTAACTCATTATTAATAAAATGACGAATATTATGCTATTCATTTGACGTAGAGGATTGTTTCACTATAAAAACAACAGCAGTAAAAGTTTCACTTAATTTCACATACCGAAACTGTGAGTGTGTATTCTGTCGTTGGTGTTGAATTTGATGATGAATCTTTTACACTTTGTCAATCCGTTTTACAATAGTAATATTTATAAACTCATGAAATGAAGTTTGAGTTAATTATTAATAATATGTGGTGTTATTCCAGTGATGTGGAGAAGACAACACTGCAAGAAATCTAACGAGGAACACAGAAGAACTAAACCAACCGGTCCTGTCACGCGCTGACCCGAACCCTGAGCCGAACCCTGAGCCGAGTGTGTCCAAACATGCCCGGGGAAGAATCCGGATCGGTTCTGTCTTCACAAAGTCAAGTGGACGACGAGAAGGTTTCGCCCGGTGTTTGTGAGGATCAACTTCCCAGCGGCGGTCGATATATCTTAGATGGACTCGGTTCGAGTCGATATTTCATGATGGGCGCGACACAGCAAACCCACGAGAATCCGAACCCGTGTTCCTTCTTTCCCTACACAAGCCAAACCGGATCCGTGTACTCGGGTTCAGAGGGGTCGAGGTACACGACATCGCTTCATTACGGTTCCGTTCTGCCCTCGAGCGGCTTCTGTCCGTCTCTGTGCGCGGGACGCGGTGAGTTCGGCACAGGGTATCAGTTTGGACACAGTTCCGGTGACGCGTACCACTCGTATCAGGGAAGCGGCTCCGGTATCGGTCCCGTGTCTCTGTCTGGAGTTGGGCTGAGATCGCAGGTGTATCTCTGTAACCGGCCGTTATGGCTGAAATTTCACCGGCACCAAACCGAGATGATCATCACCAAACAGGGCCGGTGAGTCCGAAACTGTGTTGCTATTCGAATAGCTGGAAGATTTTTTTTTAATTGAAATAAAAATGTGATGTAATATTGGTAAAGTCTAAAATAATATTTTGGTTCCTCCAAAAGGATTTTATTCCAAGTCTCTTAAAATAAATATTTATTTCTAACCTTTTTCTGTAGCCTGCATTTAATGGACCTTTTGACAGAAAGGTGGATGTTAAAAGCACACTATGGAAGAATACAAAATAAAACGTATTCATTTTGACGGGCTATATTCTGTGGGGTTCTTTTTATTTCTATTTTCTATCTGAATTCGTATTGTTCTCTTTATGCGTTCGGTCACATCATTCTGTTTATTTCTGCGTTATGTGAAAAAACATATTTTGACTTGTTCATCTCATCTTTTATATCTTTGTGTAGGCGAATGTTCCCGTTTCTAAGTTTCAATATTACCGGCTTAAGCCTCACGACGCATTATAATGTTTTTGTGGAGATAGTTTTAGCTGATCCGAACCACTGGAGATTTCAAGGCGGTAAATGGGTTACCTGTGGAAAAGCCGACAATAATATGCAAGGTATCATTTATATATTTTATCTCATATTTAAATATCGTATTTATTTGTATTATTTCAGTAACTGTTAATGTTGTCATTATTTTTACTTTAGGAAATAAAATTTACATGCACCCTGAATCGCCGAACACGGGCGCTCATTGGATGAGACAAGAAATCTCTTTCGGCAAATTAAAATTAACGAATAACAAGGGAGCAAACGCCAATAATTCACAGGTAAAACTGTTTAAAAACAGAAAAATTGCTCATGTTCAAAATGTATAAATTGAGTAAAATGAAAGGCAGAATATATAATACACTATAACAAATATATCATATAAATATGTAAAATGTCAACGCATTAATAATGTTTGTTTATAGTTGCCTAATGTTGCCATGTTTTTGTATCATAAACAGATGATTGTTCTGCAGTCTTTACACAAATACCAGCCGAGACTTCACATCGTTGAAGTGCCAGACGACGTGATTGAAAGCGCTGGAAGAGAATCGAAGAGTCAGATCTTCACCTTCCCCGAGAATCAGTTCATTGCTGTGACAGCATACCAAAACACTGATGTACATCTACACATGACACCAGAAATAAACATAAACATTCTGTTTCTCAATATACTGTGAGAAAACATCAAGAGTTTACAAACGACACTTTAATTTACTGAAAACTCACTTGTCTCGCGTTATGTGGCCTTTAATAAAAGTGAAAACTTCCTGCATGTCTTAAAAATAAATGCCACACAGTTTAATGTTTTTTTCACAACGCAAAAGCATTCGTGCCCTTTAAAAGTTGAACTCTTCATTTTTCTGAAGGCTGTTTCTCTTTTCAGATCACTCAACTCAAGATTGATCACAATCCGTTCGCGAAGGGCTTCAGAGACAACTACGATTCGTGAGTTCACGTTCATTCTGCATTAATGTCACTGCTTTACACTCAATAACAACTAAGCCGCATTTGGGAATTGTAGGATGTACACCCTCACGGAGCGCGAGAGGCTCACACCGTCACCCAACGACCCGGCGCGCGCGCAGAACATCGTGCCACCGGGCGCGCGCTTCGCCATGCAGCCCTTCCTGCAGGAGACTCGAACCCAGAGCCGCTTTTACAGCAGCGAGCGGACCATGACGCAAACGAACGGCGTGCTGTCTCCTCCGGTGGATGACGCGCAGAGGTGGCTGGTGACGTCAGTGCAACAAACCGGTCCCAGCAAACTGGAACTGGCGGCGTATGAGGGCGATTATTCGAGCTCGCTGCTGCCGTACAGTCTGAAGTCTTTACCGCTGCAATCTCACTCCCTCAGTTATTACTCCGAGCCCGCGCTCGCGTCCGTGACCGCAGGCTGCTGGGGGTCGAGAGGGTCCTATCCCCGAAAAATGACGTCGGGTCTGCCCTGGTCACCCAGACCCACGGATTTCGGCGACGAACCAACGTCCGATAAAGAGAAAAGCAGAGATGAACTGACATTTACTCAAACTGCGGCCTGGACGGAGAGCGCGCCGGCCCTCAGAGCTTTGGACTCGATGGAACCGAGTATTTATTCTGTTGTGTGCAAACGGAGGAAACTTCCACACAGTGAGTTCGGAAGCGACGACATCAAATGTGAAGATTCAGAAAACTTGAACAAAGAGAGTTCGTCCAGCTCCAGAGCTCTGGGTTATTACGCTTTCTATGCCAGTACCTGAAGAACCCACACCTGAGCACAACTGTCTGGAAATACTGCACATCAGCACTCATTTAACAACGAGCATCTTTTTATTGAAACATTTCTTTCGGAGGTTTATGTTGTTCTTCCTTTTGTAACTTATTGTAAAGCTCACACACAAAATAAATACTTTCCGTGCACGAGTAAAATCATGTGGCAGTTCTGCATGTATTTAATGACGATTTATGATATTTGTAAACACAATTTGACTAGAATTGACTTTTGCACAAATACGTATTAATATTGACAATGAAACATAAACATCAACACATTTATAAACAGTCGAGCAATCTAGCGCAGACAAAAACAAAGTGTAGATTAAAACCGTAAACGGATCAACGACATAAAACATGTTTGGCAGATGAGATTTAAATAGACACGCATGAATTATGACGAAAATACAGCACAGGGTTTATGAGCGATTATTTGAAAATGAATTTTATACAATATAAATTGACACAGAGGTTAAATGAGAAGAATACAGAGACCTCTAGTGTCAGAACACAGTACTGAAGATTCTCTCTCTACAGCCCTTCAGAACAAAGTGCGCTTCACTGCATGTGTACAAAATACATTTCAGAAGACAGTGAGAGTCCAGCTTATCACGTCACTGTTTCAATGTCAGTCATGAGAACACACACACTGATAAACAGTCAATATAAACATGTAAACCAGTTTAGATGAAAGACTTCTGTAGATACAGCAGCGTTCACCTCAGCAGACAGATGTCAGGTGAAAATCTTTCATCCATGTTAAGAGATGTCAAGAACGTCATCCACTGCAGTTAACGTGAATAATAAAAGCCGACCTGAGAACACGGCGGCTCTACTTTAGAGCATAGAGAGTTTTGGGGGTTTTTAGGTCCCCACATCAGACTTGGATGGGCTTTCTGCTGCGATGCAGTTCATCTTTCCATCTTTGCATATCCCACACTGGAGCTGATGGTTCAGAGACTGACGGCTGACGTTCATACTGCAGTAACACACACACACACGTCTGAACAGTCTGAAATCCACATATTCAGCTCATTTTCTCTTTTATTTACTCTATTAGTTGGGTCTGTACTCCTGCAGCAGATGCAGAGAGAGTGTGACATCATCATTTGCCTGAATTCTGTTATTATTTTAATAAAACTCTTGTACTGATATTTTCTCAGCTCTACTCACATGGAACATTCTGGGATGTATTTAAAAGAGACGCACGCTCGTCCTTAGAAATACAGACACGTCTCTACACACATCTCTAGATCTGCCAGCGCTCATTTACATTTACATTTAGGCATTTCTCAGACGCTTTTATCCAAAGTGACTTACATTGCTTTATCCTATACATGTTACATAGGTATTTGCAATCCCCTGGGATCGAACCCACAACCTTGCGTTTTTAACACAATGCCCTTACCACTGAGCTACAGGAAAGCTCACACAGACCCAGAAGTGTTTTGTAAAGACTTGTCACACACCTCATAGGCCGGAGGTTCTGATGACGGCACGGGACTGTAAGCTGGAGGAATCGGAACCACATGATCCACCACATCACTCACCACCGCCGGAGGAACTGAATTCATGTGAATGATCATCAGACGCTTTCTCTGAGTGACACGAGGCAAAGCATTTCATCAACGATGTGGGCAAACTCAAATCTGCTCAAAGGTCAATCTCTGACAAGTGAAAATGTATTTCGTACCGATTTACACCAGCAGCATGAAGTTGCAAAGATGATGAGAGAGAAAACCAACGCCAGAACATTACAGACAATAAAAGTCACATCAATGGAATTTAAAGAGCGATATAAAAACTGGAAAGACAACAACACAGTGAATTATTTTCACATCTCACTCAGATGAAAACTCACTTCAACTGGAAATCCACAGAATCACACACTTACCACACGGATGGTGAGTATGATATAGAAGAGCAAGAGAAACACCAGAAGAACCGCCGTAGTGCTGAAGATGTTGATCAGGTTTAGAACTTGTGAGGTGACCACCTAAATACACAAAACACAGCAAAAACAACACAACAATAAACACATAAATATCATTAACACAAAGTAAAGATCATCATGATGAGATCTGGAGACCCTACAGCACTTCTGTCTCATACGTGTTGAAATGAAAACTTGTATCTGTTAACTTTAGTTTAATTGAACAATTGTATTCACATAAACAAAGATTAATAAAGATGAATAAGTGCTGTAAAATAACTTATGTTAATACAACCCTAAAGTTGACTGTTCTTTCCTATCAGTTCAGTTTTCAATTTGACTTCAACTTTACTTTTACTAAAATTAAACCACTTTGACTTTTGAGATTCAATATAAGCAAGAAGACACTTGTTTCACTACTGACATTAGTACACCAACACTGAAAAAACAACATGCTTTGCTTTGTAGCGATGAAAACTGTTAAAAGTGCTAAATAAATAAAGTTGACTTGACTTTCTTGATAAGCATTTATTTTCTAGTAAAATCATTTAAATCGCCTTAAATGATCATACATTTATATAACAAGAAAAGTGACCTGAGAAAATGAGTCTCCTGTCATGAAGGACAATATAAGAAATAGGAAGGTTTATGTTTTTAACTACATTGTAAATGAAATCTACAGTAAGTGCTGTGCTGGGAAACTACAGAACGTGTGACAGTGTGAAGTGTTTTCTTTAAATGTGAGATCTGAGGATTCACTCTTACCAGACATGGGTTACGTGTGCAGGCGGCTGTGGTGGTGATAACTCCTGTTAAAATTAACTACACAAACACACATGACGCATGATATTTCACATCGACGTCAGAGGACAAAACAACATGAATATATCACTCGACAGACTCACAAAACAAGCTGGTATTAAAAGCCAACTCTCGTAATTCCAATACACAGCTCCAAAGACAACGGCACCCGCCAAAATCTGCAACCACTGGAAGACAGAAGAGAAAAAACATCTGTTTGTACCCAGAAACCCACAGAGACAGTAAATGATGTGAACTTTACCCCCAGAGCGTCGGGGTTGACTTTCAGGAATCCACGAACTCCAGGCGGGTCACCGGGCTTGGTCTCCGTGACGTAAACAGGAGATGATCCAGATGACTGATCCAGATGAACCGGAGAGCCGATGACCACCTCAACTGTTCTCGACATCTTTAAACTCAGAGTGAAACACAGAAGAAAACTGAATCAGGCAGAGAACTAAACATCATTGTTCACTTACATTCTTCAAGAAGTCAAACCTGCTTTACCTGCGTTGTGGCCCACATGACGCAACACTCTCTGTGTTCCACTTCTGATCATTTATCAACACTTGTGATTCCTCACATGTCAGTCATGATCTACATGCGTGTACAGGACTTCTCTTCATTAATAATATTCACTCAGGACATGAACCAAACATCTCTATCAGTCAAATATTCTGTCAGAGGAAGAATGTGTGTGAATAAGTTTACATGAACGAGAGTTTAAATCTGTTTTACCTCAGTTGTTGTTAGTGATCATTCGCTGGGTCTTGTGTTTGTTGTCTTTTATCTTTCATCCGGTCTTTCTTGGCAGATTTCACCTGTGAAGCTCTTCCTCATACTATCTAGAGAATGTGTCTGAAACCTCATAGTTTAACACCTCTGATATTCTCACTCTTAAAGCTTTTAAAGCAAGATCAGAATTACAACAACAATCAATGTTGGGTGTGGAACTACTTACTAAGTCATTAGTTACTGTAATTTAATTACTTTCCTATTAAAAAGTACAGTAAGGGATTACTATTATCTCTACTTCTGATGTAAATAACTCAATACTGTGTGTAATATATATGTGTGTGTGTGTGTGCAATAGTGAAATTGAGATCATAGTTCAAAGTCAAACTTTTAAATCTGTGCTTTTGTAAAATAGACACATTTGTATACTTTGGTCAGTTAATAATTCTACTTTATGTAGTTTTATATTATATATTTGGATGAATTAAAAGAGCCGTTTCATGTCTATCATTAAATCACTGAACTAATCAAAGTTGATGTAGGATACAGAAAGTCATTAGTAAGAAATCATTAATACTTTTTGGAGAGAATCATTTGTACAGTAATATAATTACACTATTGAATTTGCATTAGTAACTAGTGATTTATTACTTTATCAGAGTAACTTACACTCACAACAACAACACTAAATCTTATTCTTAAACTAAATACAACTAACACATGTTGATTTATTTCTTTAAAAATAAAACATCAACATAATTACAATAAAATAATGACATCTATAATATAATTTATAATTATATATAATATAATAAAAAAAATGTTGTTGGGTGCAAATCAACAATTAATAGTTGCACTTCAAGAAAGTAACTTTCCTAAAGCTACATAATGTCTGGATGATATTACTGTAAAGTTTTAACAGTTTCTTTATATTACCCAGATTGCACTTTAAAATTAAGAACTAACAATTACAAATGAAAATATGAATCTCTTATTAATAAAGACAGAAAACAATTAGGAATACATGAAAAATAAAAAAGGTCGACCTTAATTCAAGGTTATGTCTTACTTCCATTGGCAGATTTTTTTGCTTGTTGTAAGCACAAATTCACAAAAAAAAAAACATTTTTGTCTAAAAATAAGACTTTATTTCGTAGGTCATTTTGCTAATCAAGAAAATGCATATTGATTCAAGAATTTTGAGACATTTGTGTTGGATAACAAGACAAAAATACTAAGTAAGAGAGTCATTTATTGCCGTGTATGTTTATCTGAGATTTGAGAGAGATCCCCTGTGAATAGAGAGAAGGTTTAAATCACCTTATGCCTCTGATCTATAAATGCACTTCCTACAAGAGAAATCAACCAATCACAGACATGATGATCATTAAAACAACAGAAATCACACACACCCATAATGCACTGCGGACGACACACCCCAGCCTGCCTTCATTGTTGATGTGAACAATACAACACAATCTTTTCACGTTATAATGAATCATGAGATGTGTAGTTCATTTTTAAATAGTTTTACTTTGAGTCAAATGTTGCAGTTCATGTCAGAGCTGGTTGGTTTGGTTCAGGGTTTAAAAGTCGTTTCTGTAGTGAAACAAAGACATGTGAAGACGTGAGCACTCGGTGCAAACTCAACGATGAGAAGACTAAACCCTCATTCACACCAGACCAGTTGTGACACGAGTCATCAATCAAGAATCAAACTCTTGACATCTGATTCACAATCATTCACCAGCAGCTGAAACAAAAGACATGAGGAATACAGTTCAACGTGATTCACAATAAAGACAAGATTCATTCATTATTTTAGTTGAATTGACTTTTCAAACGTCTAATATTATACATATCATGAATACAAGATGTTTTTAAGCAAACATGATCTTTGTGTATGGATGCTTTACTGTCAGTCAGTGGCAGATAGTTTACATCACGTGCTTTTAATGAATTGAATAAACAGTCATTTACAGACATGCATCACATGTGAATTCACTTCAGAACTCATTTTACACGAGTGTCAAAACTCACACGGACGAAAAGAAGGCAAACACAACACATTTACTGACATGACTATTATCTATTTTTACTATGTGTTATCATAAATCTAAACCAGCAAAAAGCGTTATGACTGACCTCTCAGGTTGTTTCAGACCTGTGTAAATGGCTGTGTTCTGTTAAACACAAAATATATTTGTAAGAATGTTAGCAATTTTAGGTTTATTATCATCTACTACCATCGTTGGAATAAAATATTGTATCTTTTTTGTTCTGTTGAACTCTGCAGAAACACCTTTGTTCTCCCTTAGGCAGTTAATGTCCAGAACTGAAGACAACATTCTTACAAATATCTTCCTTTGTGCTATTCGGAACAAAATCATTTGTACAAGTATATGAAATGACATGAGGGTGAGTAAATGGTGACAGAATCTTCATTTTTTGGAGAACCATCACTTGAACTTAAATGAACTATATATTAGATTGTAAGACATCACAAGCTTCAGTCTTAGTTTGTTTAGTAAGTGCTTATTAATGCATCATCATTCAGAAAGGTGTGAATGAAGCACCAGAGAATGAACTGAGTTAGAGACCCAATGAAAGTTTATTAGAGAAACAAGGCCCCGCTCATCACCTTCTCACACAGATCTGTAAGACTCAGTTATTCCCAGAGACGACCGTCAGCCACGCTAACAACTCTTTATCCTCCAAACATTTGTTCGAAAACTTGCATTTCTGCATTATGTTGTTCATCAACAGGCAGTAAATGAAACTCCTGCTATTGACCGACACAATGACAACATCATGCAGACTTTAGCATATGACCTCTTTTGACAAATATGAAAAGATGATACAGAATTTAATACCTTAGAAATGGCATTTAAGACTTTTAATAATTCGTAACGATGCTAAATATTCTCTAAATTGATCAACTTTTAAAACTTTTTAAGACCCCGTGGAGACCCTTTAATGCTCATAATCTGTCAAGACAGAGGAGGAGAAACACATGACATCATCATTCATGCAAACTTCTTTAATCAAGAATAAAAGCAGTGTATTAAAATTACAGACACAGATAAAAGACAGACGAACACAACAACACATGAAACATTAGGAAACAGGACAGAAAATATTTACAGTACACAATATCGGTCATTTGTGACTACATAGGCCAGAAATAGCGTTTATAATGTCATAAATCAACACATTAGATCAGGTAAAGTCACCTGAAGAGACAGACTAGTGTTACTGTGTGTGTGTGTGAGTGTATATACTGACACACACCGCTGGAGTGAACGTGTGAGACATTACAGTATTACAGAAGAATAAAGTCTCAGAGCAAATCTATTTAAACACCACATCATAAAGCATCCCTGGATATAAAAGTATAAAGCATCCCAAAACTGAGTGTAAATGAGTGTTTAGAGTATAGTGAAAGCAGGATGTTAGGGTTTATTAGGCAGATTCTCTTTAAACACTTATCTGTAGAAATACAGAAGACGCTGGTGAAGAACAGACAGACTCAATGTGTTTCAGTCATGTGATGTGCTTCTGATCCTCTGCGACATCCCATCATACAGACGTCTACAGGACGATACGGTCACATGACACAGCGCTTCACTTCTTGAAGAATTTCTTATTGAGGAGGAAGATGAGCAGATTGACGTTGACTTTGGCTTTATCAAACATCTTCATCACAGCGACGCCCTCGTACTGTAACTGCAGCAGATCCTGACACACACACACACACACTTAAGCTCTGCGGCTGTCAAGGCAACAGACACACATTTACACTGTTGTGTAGTGATAAAGAGTGTATCTGGTGTCACCGCTCACCTGATATTTCAGAGGAAATCTCTCCATGTCCACACCCATGAAACGAGCCTTCACCAGAAAACATCCGTCCTGCTCACCGGGCACGATGTCAAAGATCACGTTCTTAAACCTGCACACGCACACAACACACAGAGTCAGTTGTTGTTCTCGTTTGTAAAATAAAATATTATAAAACAACGAAATGACAACAGAACATGATATCATTGTGTTTTATGATCTAGTCAACTAAAGACCACAGAAGAAAATAAATGTGTGTGTGTGAGTTATACTGTGTGACAGGCAGATCCTCGATCTCCAGCAGAACTCCTTTCTCATGCAGACGTGCAGCTGTGTACGTGAGAGTCAACTGTTGCTGCTTCTTCTTCCGGCTTTTATTTTCTGAAGCGTTCTTTCCTTTGACTTTACTGAAACACAAAACATTCAACACTCTCTCACATTCTGTGTTAAACACCTCCACTACACAACATGTGTGTGATTTGTGCTCACTGTCAGGTGGACCTGCTTTTGCAGCTGTGTGTGTGTGTGTGTAGTACCTGGCAGTGAGGTTCTGCAGTGGTGTGTGTGTGTGTAGTACCTGGCAGTGAGGTTCTGCAGTGGTGTGTGTGTAATACCTGGCTGTGAGGTTCTGCAGCTGTGTGTGTGTGTGTGTAGTACCTGGCAGTGAGGTTCTGCAGCTGTGTGTGTGTGTGTGTAGTACCTGGCAGTGAGGTTCTGCAGTGGTGTGTGTGTGTGTAGTACCTGGCTGTGAGGTTCTGCAGTGGTGAGTGTGTGTGTAGTACCTGGCAGTGAGGTTCTGCAGTGGTGTGTGTGTGTGTGTAGTACCTGGCAGTGAGGTTCTGCAGCTGTGTGTGTGTGTGTGTGTGTGTAGTACCTGGCCGTGAGGTTCTGCAGTGGTGTGTGTGTGTGTAGTACCTGGCAGTGAGGTTCTGCAGCTGTGTGTGTGTGTGTTTAGTACCTGGCAGTGAGGTTCTGCAGTGGTGTGTGTGTGTGTAGTACCTGGCAGTGAGGTTCTGCAGTGGTGAGTGTGTGTGTGTGTGTGTGTGTAGTACCTGGCCGTGAGGTTCTGCAGTGGTGTGTGTGTGTAGTACCTGGCAGTGAGGTTCTGCAGCTGTGTGTGTGTGTGTGTTTAGTACCTGGCCGTGAGGTTCTGCAGTGGTGTGTGTGTGTGTGTGTAGTACCTGGCTGTGAGGTTCTGCAGTGGTGAGTGTGTGTGTAGTACCTGGCAGTGAGGTTCTGCAGTGGTGTGTGTGTGTGTGTAGTACCTGGCAGTGAGGTTCTGCAGCTGTGTGTGTGTGTGTGTAGTACCTGGCCGTGAGGTTCTGCAGTGGTGTGTGTGTGTGTGTAGTACCTGGCAGTGAGGTTCTGCAGCTGTGTGTGTGTGTGTGTGTGTTTAGTACCTGGCCGTGAGGTTCTGCAGTGGTGTGTGTGTGTAGTACCTGGCAGTGAGGTTCTGCAGTGGTGAGTGTGTGTGTGTGTATAGTACCTGGCCGTGAGGTTCTGCAGTGGTGTGTGTGTGTGTGTAGTACCTGGCAGTGAGGTTCTGCAGCTGTGTGTGTGTGTGTGTTTAGTACCTGGCCGTGAGGTTCTGCAGTGGTGTGTGTGTGTGTGTGTGTGTAGTACCTGGCAGTGAGGTCCTGCAGTGGTGAGTGTGTGTGTGTGTAGTACCTGGCCGTGAGGTTCTGCAGTGGTGTGTGTGTGTGTGTAGTACCTGGCAGTGAGGTTCTGCAGCTGTGTGTGTGTTTAGTACCTGGCAGTGAGGTTCTGCAGTGGTGTGTGTGTGTGTAGTACCTGGCCGTGAGGTTCTGCAGTGGTGTGTGTGTGTGTGTAGTACCTGGCAGTGAGGTTCTGCAGCTGTGTGTGTGTTTAGTACCTGGCAGTGAGGTTCTGCAGTGGTGTGTGTGTGTGTAGTACCTGGCAGTGAGGTTCTGCAGGCAGGTGTTGATGTATTGGTTGTAATAATCCACTTGCTCAGAGTGGAAAGAACTCTTTTTGTGTAGACCACACAGCGTCTGTTTGAGTTTGACCAGCTCAGCCTGACGTCTCTGACGATACACACGCTGATGACGTATGTCCTGCACACACACACAAACACACACTCAATCTCACACAGTCCAATCATCACAACTGTCATGTGATGTGTGTGATTTACTTTGGCGATGAGGCACAGGATCTGTGAGTGACTGTCAGGTGGTGTGAGGGTTCCCAGTGACTCCAGTCTCCTCAGGTTCCTCTGAATTTTTCTCTTCTTCTCCTCCAGCGTCAGGTTGCCGTCGGCGATCAGAGACTGATTCCTCTTCATCTTCTCTGGCGTTCGCGCTTCTCTCTGAGCGCGCTGATGAATCATCCAGCCGTGCTGCACCTCCTGAACACACACAATGACATCATGGTCTCATCATCTGCTGATCAACTCCACCAAACACATACGGTCTCCGGGGTTACCTGATCTCTGGAGGCGGAGGCTCTGAGCACCTCACTGAGCGTGTCACCAGGCTGTGTTCTGATCACATCGATGATGAGCTGCTTAGAGCTGAAGATCAGACGGAAGGAAAATAAACATGAGGGACCGTCATCAGAACTCCTGACACAGCAGTGCGAGAAGAATCTGGCTCACCTCAGCAGAATCCCTCGAGCGTCAGGCTGATCTTCAGAACCTCTGAACACGTCAAACTTACTGGTGAGGGTCAGAGAGACCTCAGTCTTGGCTAAAGTCTGCTCGAGGTTTGGCTCTGAAGGGTTCATCTGGCCTTCACCTGTACAGAAACACATGACCCATGATGTCAAACCTGAGCTAATGCTGACTACATGAACACTACTGATGGTCAACTAAACCCTTACCCTACTGAGGTTCAAGAGATTTATGGAGTTGACTTACCAACAAGATCCTGGACGGTCGGGACAGAGCCCAGATCCTGCAGAAGCTCATGGAGAGGATCAGACGTATCCAGACACAAAGAATCCTCATGTTCTAACAACAGCTACACAACACACATAGAGAGAGAGAGAGAGAGAGAGAGAGAGTCACTTACACAGAGAGAGAGAGTCACTTACACAGAGAGAGAGAGAGAGAGAGAGAGAGAGAGAGAGAGAGAGTCACTTACACAGAGAGAGAGAGAGAGAGAGAGAGAGAGAGTCACTTACACAGAGAGAGAGAGAGTGAGTGAGCGATGGAGATAGAGTATGTGAGCGTGATAGACCGAGTGAATGAGAGAGAGAGAGAGAGAGTTCAATACATCATCACATCAAGTCAAATCATCCACAGAACCAAAAAGAAGATATTTTGAAGAATGTTGATAATCAAACAACACTGAACCCCGTTGACTTCCATTGCATGAACACAAAACCACTGAACACATTTCTCAAAATATCTTCTCACACAGATTTTGAATAGAAGATGAGACTCTGAGATGAGACTGACTCTGTGTGTGTTGAGTAGTTCACTGATGGAGATGTAGATGACGGGTCTGTTCAGGATCAGAGTCTCTGAATATTCATCGATGTTGAAGCGTTCCTCAGGCTCAGGTACATCACACACGGCTCGCAGGAACTTCCTGTAGCGCGGGAACACAGATGAGAAGAGAATAGAGCGACCGGAGTTCTCCCAGCCAGGAGGAAACACTCACCTGAATTTGTGGTGTGTGCGTGTGATGTATTCATTGAGCGCGTGCAGGTGGGCGGAGTCTCCGTGGAAGTGTTTGAGCGCCGCGCTGTGCTGCAGGATACGAGAGATGGAGCCCAGTGTGCGCCTCTGACCCGCAAGCAGAGCAGAACCGGCCCCGAACTCCACCACATCAAAACCGTCTGGAGCCACGACCGCAGGATTCATGTAGCGATAGTAGATGAGATTCCCCACAATCTGAACACAAACACACTGTAATCACACACGGCTGTGAACACGGCTGTCAATCACCTGGATTGATGAACGTACCTTATAGAGCTCGTCTTCAGTGGCCTGTGGAAACTTCTCCTGCAGTGCGTCCCTCAGAACTTTAGCAGTGTAACGCAAACCGTACCTGTTTGAGACACACACACACGTTACGTCTGAACAGAGGAAATCCACAAGACAGCGAGCAGAAGTGTGTGTGTGTGACGCTTACGGCAGCTTGTGTGTGTTGTTGATGATGGTGTTCAGCACACGTTCAGTGAGATTCTTCAGGTTTGTGATGGAGATGTTCAGTCTCTGCTGCACCTCAGGATGACTCAAGGCCTCGTCAACACTCACTTCATACGCCAAACAACTGCACACACACACACACGGAGTGATTACACAACTACAATTCAGGACCATCAGACAGACGATGTGTCAGTGGCACTGTTGTGTGTGTGACCTCTTCTGTCCTGTCTGACTCTCGGTCTGGTTAACCCAGCTCTTGTAGATCTCCAGCGGGTCGGTGCGGATGTTCAGCGTCCGGTCCTGCAGAACTTCACTGATGGCCGGGCCCAGGATGTCCTTCAAGGCGTTCTGACCGCGAGAGTGACGATAGAAACTCACCAGCAGCTTGATGACAGTGGGGCTTCCGGTGACCACTTCCTGCGGCCTGTCCACCTTCACACTGCACAAGAGATCACATGATCACCAAACACAACACATCACCTCGTGTCGCAGGGCCGCAGTGTGTGTGTGTCTGTGTGTGTGTGTGTTTGTACCCGATCTCGTGTCGCAGGGCCGCAGTAAACAGCTGCAGCAGCAGAAATGCCTCCCTGCAGTCTGAGCCGTAGTTGAAGAGAGTGAAGATCACAGTCTCCATGAAGCTCGTGCTTTTGTTCTGAGGCATCAGGGAGATCAACTGAGCCAGATACAACGGCCGAGTCTACACACACAGAGACACACACACACACAAACACACAGAGACACACACACACACAGAGACACACACACACACAAACACACAGAGACACAAACACACACAGAGACACACACACACACAAACAGACAGAGACACACAAACAGACAGAGAAACACAAACAGACAGTGAAAAAATTCAATAAAGATATCTTTGAATTACATCACAATCTTCATCAAATTATAATTTAATTGCACATTTCTGCAAAGCTGAGATACACATCACATGTTAACAGGAAATAACAAACAGGAAATAGATCTGAAGACAGATGACATGTGGACACAAAAAGCAAGAGTGGCATCATTGAGACGCACACCTCAAAGCTTCCATCATGTGCGGTGTTCACATCACAGTTCATTTGTGTGTCAGTGTGTATCAACAGAAGTGTCATATAACAATAATAATACACAACACTAAACTATTGATTTAACATTCAGTGTGTGAAGGATTGTTGTCATAAGAGCAACATGTGTGTTAATTTAATGACTTCTGAGTAATAACATCTCACAACTTTATAATGACGGATGTGTGTGCGGTACCTGCAGCAGGTAGAACAGGTGCTGATAGGCCTCTAGTTTCTCTCTCATCTCTTTGCTCATGGACTTCAGACCCTTGTGTTTGTCCAGTGCCATCATGACACACAGCTCCTCTTTATTCTTCTTAGTGAGCTTCTTACAGTGAGACACCACCTCCTGCTCACACACACACACACACACACACGCTCAGAACCACAGACAGATGAAGAGACGCAGACAGACACTGCTGATCTCCTCCTCTGACCTGCAGCGTGACTCTGTTCCGGACCAGCAGCCCGATCTTCAGATCCATGAGATCCAGATCCGTCTCCAGCTGTCTGTTAGCTCGGATGGATCTCACCACCTCCTCTCTGAGACGCAGCAGCTCTCCCTCCTGACGGATGTCGTTATCACCGAACTCCAGCAGGTGAGCAAACTTCCTGACCACAGAGAGCGGCGGAGCGCTGGAGTGAACTGAAGACGACACACAGATCAGTGATCAGAGATCAATCACACACGTGTTTGTGATGATGTGAAGACACACACCCAGCATGCGGTACTCATCACGCGCCCTGCTGGCTCTGAAGAAGGCCTGGATCCTGATGATGGCTTTAACCTGACACGCACAAACACACACTCTTGACACAACACACACACAGATGTGAAGAACTGATACTGAAGAGCTTCTCACGTTTCTCCGGAAGTAATTGAGTCGGGCGAGATATCTCCTGCGGGCGAGCCACATCTTCACTGTGGCCTGAATCTGAGAGAGGACAGATGTTAAACACACACACAGTGAGACTGAAGCTTCTCGTGGAGTCTGGCGTTACCTTGACGACGGCTCTCCAGTTCTCATGCAGGTACTGTAGTCTGTGTCTGTATTCCCTCTGCTGTAGAAAGCTCCTCCAGTGAGACTAACACAACACACGACATCACATGACACACTCGTGTTGCTCTTCATAGGCTTTATTACAATCAAACACAGACGGTTGACCGTTCTCTCATGTTTTTACAGGAGCAGGTGACTCTCACCTGGATGGTGATGACGGCAGGCAGCTGTGTGTTGAGGAAGTGCAGACGCTCAGCCAGTTTCTGTCGCAGCAGGAATCCTCGCATGCGCGCCTGCAGCTGCAGCACCAGCGTCTCACTGGCCTTCCACTGCACGTCTCTGCTGTGAGCCGCAGTTACACTACTGCACACACACTGCACACACACAACTAGGACGGTCACCATTACTTGATCATCGTCTCATTACCATTGGTTTCACATCATCACAATCATTGCACATCTCCGACACACGGGGACCTGTGACTATATATCGTCACTAAAGGATGATAACACTGCTCTGATGTACCTGCACAACACATCCATCACTTTAAAGCATTGACCATGAAATAGAACCTGCAAACCTACAATTTAAGACGACTTCAGATATTCTCTGTGAAACCAGTCTACCAAAACACAGAAGTAAAGTTCTACTGTAGTCTTGTAAGTGAGGAGAAAACAGACTAGAAGCTTCTCTGTGACTGATGGCATTTTAATGGAGGCTTCATTTCACTCCTCATCACTTTACTTACTTTATAAGTGTTTGGCGGTTGTATTATTGACGTGTAAAAGCTTAAACCTTAAATATGTGACCCTGGACAACAAAACCAGTCTTAAGCAGCACGGGAACATTTTTAGTATTCGCCACAAATACAAGGTATGGGTAAAAATAGCTTATTATTCTTTCTACTAAAAATCATTAGGATATGAAGTAAAGATCATGTTTCATGAAGATATTTTTTTAAAAATCCTACCGTAAATGTACAAAAACTTTATTTGTGTGAGTGGATGGCCTGACACAGTTTCTCAGAAGACAACTTCAAAGGCCATTTTCTCAATTACAGATTTTTTTGCACCCTCAGAATCTTGTAAACAGTTGTTGTTCCATCAGATAGTGTCCTATCCTAACAAACCATATATCAATAATATGATTATTTCTTCAACTTTCAGATTATGTAAAAAACTTAATTTAGAAATATTGACCATTAAAACTGGTTTTGTCGTCGAGGATCACATATATGATGACCGCATCTTCCAGATGTAATAAAAATCTGTTTTATATACAGAACAAAAGGGTCGGATCAAAGCCGGAAAAAAAATGTATGAGAATTAGATGTCAAAGACGTTTACACAGACATTTAATCGTCATAATCGCAATGATTAATAAGACAATTAATTGTCAGCCAAATGTCATCATCATGACAGTCATACACACGACTACATCACACTGTATACTGTCAGAGAACAAACAACAGGATTTCACTGATGTCAAATCACCTCAACACACAACACGTTTCATTCAAGGGGGGCAATCGTGGCCTAATGGTCAGAGAGTCGGACTCGTGACCAGAAGGTTGCCGGTTCGATCCTCAGGGCCGGCAGGTAACGATTGCGGTGCCCTTGAGCAAGGCACCTAACCCCTACACACGCTCCCCGGGCGCTGCACTGATAGCTGCCCACTGCTCCGGGTGTACGTGTGTTCACCACTTGCTGTGCGTATGTTCACTAGTCACTGGATGGGTTAAATGCAGAGGTCACATCTCGGGTATGGGTCACCATATCTGACAAATAGGTCACTTTCTTTTCACTTTCAAGTCAGTTTAGTTCAGGAGAGATGCAGCTGATGATATCTGACGTTCATTCATCTTTTAATGTAGTTGAATAAATACTGATGTTAGTCCATATCAACATTTAAAGGCGGGATGTGAGATTTCTTATAGCCGTTGATGATGTTCAAATCACCAAAACAGACAAACCCCAACTTTCACTTTCCTCGGCTCCACTAATGTCCATCCTCTGAACTGTGCACCTTACTGCTGATTGGCTACAAGGTTGTTTTGGTACACGGCCTGACTTTGTCTAAACAAGAGTAATTGGGAAATTGGACTTGCACCCTTTAAAAGTGCTTTAACAGATCAGCGCTACTTTTCATTCATTCACAATTTTGTGACCTTCGTTCACCAAGGGTCTCTAAGGCAAGGCAAGTTTATTTATATAGCACATTTCATACACAAGTGCAATTCAAAGTGCTTTACATAAAATGATTGACAGAAAGAATAAAACGTATCTTTAAAATGCAAATTATTTAAGATCACAAAAATTTTAAGAAACAATAAAACAGCAATAAAATTGATTAAAAATGTGAGTGTATATATAAAAAGAATAAGAGCAAAATAAAAATAAATGATAAATAGAAGTGCAGTTGATGTAAAGCAGCACAGTACTCAGGTTGTGAATGCAAAGCTAAACAAGTGTGTTTTTATTTCTAAGTGTGCTGCAGATCTGCTGTCGTACAGAAACATGTGCAGTATGAGTCTGGTGTGTCTGTGCTGATCTCACCTGTATCTCATCATGGGTCAGACAGGTGCTGTTCTGAACAAACCCCGCAGGTCTTTCCCAGAAACCCTCCAGCTTCTGCAGGTGGAAGAAATAACTGCTTCCGTCTGACACTTTGCTTCTCATCCACGGGCTTCTGTTGTCACCTGAACACACACATCCACGAGCGCTTCACTTACATACAGCACATCCTAAACTGTGTGGATTTCTATCAATGATGATCAAGAGTGTTAGTGCTGCGGTCGGGTAAGTGTGACATGTTTGTGTAGGACTGACCCTCCAGTGTTTTAGCTCTGAGCAGGGCGGACAGCTCCGTCTGGTACCCGACAGCACATTCTGACACCACGCTCCTCAGCGCCACCTCTGGCAGACGCAGCACACGCACAGTCTGAGACGCCGCACCTTCTTTAACGGCCTGATTGACCGCCGCCAGTCCCAGACACACTGAACACAAACACAGTTACAGAACAACAACACACAGCCTCAAACAGTGTGTGTGCCGGTTCGCTCACTCTTCAGTGCTTTCTGGGTGTCCTGATTGGCCAGTCTCACACCTTCCTGAATGTCAGCCAACCAGAGTTCAGCTGAGGGGTCCCGACTCATCTACACACGGATGACATCAGTGTGAGTACAACACAAGTGAGTGAGCGTGATCATAAAGCACACATCAGCTGCACACCTCGGCCTTGCGTTTCTTCAGTCTGGTCAACACGTCATGATAGCGTGTGGCATTGTGTGGCAGCACGTCCTGCAGACCGCTAGAGAGCAGCATGAGCGCGGCCAGAGTCTTCTGAGGGTCACTGCGACACAGCGACTGATTGATCAGACTGATGCTCACGATCTCTGCAGAAACACACACACGTTCACAGATGTGACACACGCTACAGACAGATGCCGTTACCCTCAAATGTTTTGTCTGAACTGACGTTCGTGTTCCTGGTGAGTGGCCATGTTGACAGAATTCAGTCCCGTCTGCAGATCATTCCAGGTGAGGAAAGATTTCCCTGCCCTTCTCTTCAGAGCACACAGCTCCTCAAAATACCTGAACACAACACACACATGAGTAAACACTGAATGTCTCTAGAGATTGTGGTTTTAGCTCAACAGGGCTGTGAGGATTATGATTATTAAAGGAGGCATGAATTTTAATCACAATTTTAAGCCGAGCTTTTGTTATATAAGAGCGAATGGTATTCACACGAACATCATTAGAACTGAAAACACCTTGTTACTGAGATGACATCTGTTATTGACACTAGGACCAGTGAACCTCAGGTTCTGTAATGTATCTATCTATGAGCACATTGAAAGGTCGAACACCACCTCTACAGAAAAATATCAACCACTACTTCTCTAGCCCCGCCCACTGATTCACACATGAAAGAACTGAAGAAACACAAGTGGCGCAGAACCAGATAGAGCGAGCAAGCAACAGACAAACATGCTTTTAAAGATATCTAAATATTGTGCCACGTCTGGTTGTGGAAGAATACAGTCGCTGCATAACCTTCCTTCAGATTCAGACATCAGGAAGTGTGTGTTTGAGACGTTCCATCTCATGTGGGAAAAACATGAGCGTTCATTCATTTCATTTCTCAGAGGATTCCTTCATGAACAAGTCACAGGTCGACACTGAATTTCTGGAGAGTTTAAAATTGTAAAGCAGTGCTGTGTCGTCAATATTGGTTCTGATAGGAATGATGCAGCAATCTTATGTGAGTAAAATATGTTTGTACTGTGCGTCAGTATTGCTTAGTTAGAGATCTCTTGATGTGCTCTGAGCACTATTCACACAAGATCAGTATTACATGAGGGCTTCTAGACATTTGTATTAATTGCAGAAGTTGTCTGTGATCTTAATCTTTTGTGAATCGCCATCTCTGTGATTTGGCAGGCTCATAAATCATTCTTCAAGGTTTAATACACCGTTTGTGAATAATTGAGGCTTTTTTGTTTGAAGTGTTCTGGTATTATTTGGGGTGCTGGGTGATGTCTATAAGTTACCTGGAGTATCCTGTTTGTTTATTTCTCATGGAAACTCTCGTAACATTTGAGACTTGCGATCGCGGTGATCTTTTGTCCGGTTCGGGATCACTGGTACGGTCATATATCATTAAACACAATACAACTAAAGGCTATACAAACTATACACACAGTCTTGCCATCACATCAAGAAATAATTCAATAAAGTATTTATAAATCGCAGGTGGTCTCCAGATAATACTGATGGCGTGTGAAAACAGCTAATATGTAACCTAACGTTACGTCTCCATCCAAATTCACAGAAGGCTTCAACTACACAAACTCAGTGTTTCCCCTACCATTATATAAGGGGGGCGCCCCGCCCTCCTAACGGCTCACCCCGCCACCCTTCAATGTCAAGTAAATTTGATTTGATTTTCTTTATAGCGCCACATTACAATTTGTTATTTTATTAAACAAACTAAATAGCCCTTAAGTAATATGTTATTTATCTTATTTCCACTATGGCATGTCTTTTCTGTCTGTGCTTGCGCGTTTACATTTATCCCAATGAGTGCAAAACAAACACTAGTGGACAGAGAGCGCGCGGCGGGAAATATGTCGCATCAATCAGATGAAAATATTTGCGTTTTTTTAAACACTCACCGGGAACTGAAGATGGCAACACTCAGTACTGCAAGTAGCAGCCGGAGGAGCTCTCTTGCTCCAAGTCTAAGTGTTGCGCATCCTGCCCCTGACAAGCATCAAAAGTTCAGTCATCACCAGATGACAGGTAAAATGTATATTAATGAATTACATGCCGCTGACTATTTACATATGTGTGTTTAAAATGTTTTTAGTCAGGACATTGTTAATCTGCTGATTAAATAAGACAAGAGATATTTAATACGCTATGCAGGCCGCTCTGTGTTGTATGGGAATGTCCTGCGCACGTGATGACGTTCAGAACAGCGCGCGTGATGACGTTCAGAACAGCGCGCGTGATGACGTTCAGAACAGCGCGCGTGATGACGTTCAGAACAGCGCGCGTGATGACGTTCAGAACAGCGCGCGTGATGACGTTCAGAACAGCGCGCGTGATGACGTTCAGAACAGCGCGCGTGATGACGTTCAGAACAGCGCGCGTGATGACGTTCAGAACAGCGCGCGTGATGACGTTCAGAACAGCGCGCGTGATGACGTTCAGAACAGCGCGCGTGATGACGTTCAGAACAGCGCACGAGATGACGTTCAGAACAGCGCACGAGATGACGTTCAGAACAGCGCACGTGATGACGTTCAGAACAGCGCACGTGATGACGTTCAGAACAGCGCACGTGATGACGTTCAGAACAGCGCACGTGATGACGTTCAGAACAGCGCACGTGATGACGTTCAGAACAGCGCACGTGATGACGTTCAGAACAGCGCACGTGATGACGTTCAGAACAGCGCACGTGATGACGTTCAGAACAGCGCACGTTCACAGCAGGATTATTCTCCAATAAATGTATCATATAAAAAAAACGTATCACAAAAAAGCCCATTTAAAATGTGTTTATCATATAAATATATTACCTAACATAAAAGAACAATGAATGAGCAATATATTTGTTAGTATTTATAAATCTTTTTTTAGTTGTTGGTTAAAAAGTAAAACTGTTTAAGCTCTGGTCCATTAATATTAACAAATACTTTTAACAAAGTTTATTTGCAAAAGTCAATTTTAAAAAGATTTAACTACATTAAATTTATTTTTTTAAAGAGATATCTTATGTTAACATTTTTTAACTTTTACAAAGCATTACCCTCCCAGACAACCAATTTATGTGACATAGATAGATAGATAGATAGCACATAAATAATGAAATGGAAATGATTTAAGATTTCTCGTCAATTTTCCACAACCCCCCCCCAAAGCTGTAAACCTAGGGGAAACACTGCAAACTGTTATCCAATCAAAGCACTGGGCATTTAATAATAAAGTCTTCAAGGCGGCACGCCCATTAAAACTGAGTGTTTGTAGAGCTGGCCTCAAAACATGAGTAGAAATAGACTATTACTGATTGATTTTGATGTTTTTGAATGTAAAAATCAAACGAAGGTCACAAGTAGACCTCATACAACAGTATTAAACAACAAAGAAGCACAGTTCATCACACCTTTAAATTTAATAAAATGGCCAAAGCAGCAGCAACAAGAAAACATAAAGAAAATATAAATGATTAAAAATGACCTTCCAGAGTTGTGTTTGATGAGACTGACCTCTGAATAAGACTGTCGTCAATATCAGTGAGTCCAGCAGCAGGACTGAGCAGTGCAGCGGTGAATCCACCAACATCATGAACCTCCAGAGCCTCATTGACCAGAGCCACAGCTGACAGCATCTCCACAGCAACAAACAACTCCTCCTGCTGTAGTTCACCCTACACACACACACACACACACACACACACACACACAACACACACACACAACACACACACACACACACACACACACACAACACACACAACGCACACACACACACAACGCACACACACACACACACACACACACACACACCAGCTAGGTTACGTGAGGCACTGGAGCTGCAGTGGTGTATGTGTGTGTAACGTGTGATGTGAGTGTGTGTTACCTGTGGACACTGATGTGAGTGTGTGTTACCTGTGGACACTGATGTGAGTGTGTGTTACCTGTGGACACTGATGTGAGTGTGTGTTACCTGTGGACACTGATGTGAGTGTGTGTTACCTGTGGACACTGATGTGAGTGTGTGTTACCTGTGGACACTGATGTGAGTGTGTGTTACCTGTGGACACTGATGTGAGTGTGTGTTACCTGTGGACACTGATGTGAGTGTGTGTTACCTGTGGACACTGGCGCTGCAGTGGTTGCAGTTCTCTCTGGTAAAGTTCTGCAGCAAATGGATACACATCAGGCAGCTGGGCATCTGCATTCATGAGGGCCTGAACCGTCTGACGGGCTTCTCCACGCCGCACAGCCTCATTTATTTTACACACTGCCTGAATCACTGCACACAAACATTAACAAGAACACACACTTGTCAGCTCCAGCTACACACATTTTAGTGCATATCACTTGACTGAATGAGTAATCGTCACATTGACTCACTAGTTCGATCTCGCTGAGCATCTTCATTGGCCACACTGATGCCCTCCTGTAGTTCGTCTCGCTCCAAAGCATCTACACAACCCAGATCCTGACAAACACACAACAGTTCATATCTCACTTTCAGCTCACTGAAGAGAGGAGTGTGTGTGTAATGTGTATGGGCTATATAATTTAATTCCCTTGTGCCCATTTATGAGAAATATGTAGCCTTATGGATGTGACAATCCTGAAAATGGCTCTTACACGGCTATAATAATCATGCACTCAAAATAAAACAAATGCTTTTAAAACTTGAAGAGAGACCTCACATGGGTATTTAAACCAACATATCTTGATATCTGTGCTGCTGTTAGCAAAACTTAATTTTCTCAAGGTAAGGTTGACATTTTCACAGAATTGGTGGTGTAGCTCACCAGGGCTTTCTGTTCTCTGTCAGCACTCAGCTGCTCCAGGTACCAGCCTGCGTGATCTCGGATCAGACCTCTGAGCGCCAGGCTTGAGTTCTGCAGAGTGGACAGAAGAACCAGCGGATCTCCCGAGTCTAACGCTTCATCTACATGCTCCACTGCTGCCTGCACTACAACACACACACACAGATACACTACATCACTACATTTGAAATAACAAAGAACATCTGAGGAATCACAATAAAAGTTCTGTGATATTGCAATGATAAGAGTTTGGAGGAAAGTGTAAAATCTCTTCTTTTTGACATTTGGTGTGACTGACACATGAGATTTTTCGCTCTTCTCATACTCACTGTTGACTCTGTTGACAGAATCTTGTATCTCTCTCTGCGTCAGATATTCCTCATAAATGTCTTTTTCAACCGATCCGTTTCCCTGAACACACACAGATGACATGGAGTCACTGAACAGAAGGTCATCATGCATTAGTTTGTTCTCATCTGATGTTCTTACAATGGTGCGCGCTTGCGCCGCTTTCTGTGCCCGTGCCTGCCGTAGCATCTCCTGATAAACCGGCACCAGCTCGTCCTGTAGGCCGTTCAGCATGGCATTGGGGTTCCTCAGGGCCTGACCTGTGACCTCCACACATCCACGATCCACAGCTTCATTGATGGCGATCACAGCCGCGTGCACTGCAGACAGAAGAGACGAAACGTCCGTATGCCACAGATGCTGCTGCGATCTTAAACATTCATTTGAATCTGAACTGTGTCCACCCACCCGCCGCCTCATCCACAGACAGCTCGTTGGCCAGAATTCCTCCAATCTTACTGAACGCTGGCATCTGAATGCCATATTTATCCAGCTCCAGCTTCATGTTATTAATCTCCTCTTCTGCAGAATAAAACATCAACATGAAAGCCTGTTCACGGGTGCTTTATAAACATTATAGTGCCGGCAGAAACTGAAGGACAGTTTACCTGTAAACTTCACCTTCCCACACAGATCGTGGATTTGAGGAGCCAGTCCCAGACGAAACAAATACAGACTAAATCAAGAAATAGTGCCAAGAATGATTAACAGCAGAATGTCAAACAACAATCAAAGGATCGAGTGCTACAGAGAAAGACTACAACCTACTAAAAAGACCAAACAAAATCTGGTTTGTGAGCTATACTGCGGTGCTGCCGCAAACACCCGCCATTTCTCAAGACAAGAAACTTTTGATTTCCAGAATGAAACGGAATCATACCTCAAGCCGTGAATGCAGTAAACGGCTCTAGGCATGTTCTTCTTATCATAAACATCCGTCGTCTCTGGATGAAAGATCTGTAGAATGAAACGGAAAATCATCTTCTGCATATTTGAAACAAAAGGACGGACAGCAGCGGAAACATTTGCCAAAGCAGAAGATGAATGAAGGTGTCTGGTACCGTTGGCAGGCCGACCTCCAGCATGGCGTTTCTCCAGTGATTGATGTTATCAGTGTGACGGAACTGCAGGCCGATGGCCTGAGCAAGAAACATCATGAGAAAGATTTACAAAAACACATTCTGTTGCTTCTCTCCAGCTGAAACCGTACTGAACATCACACACGAGACAGAAATGATAAGAGATATTGACTCTTTATGAACTATTCTGGATTTCTTTAACATCTTATAGACTGCATCTTTCACAGAACGTCCATTCAACTCAAAGCAGAGTTTGCACATGTGTGTGTCGGCAGTAATGAATCATAGTCTGTGGACATAATGTATATCACAGGTGTCCAATTGTCTAAATGCTTTCAAAAGATC